>JANAVB010040818.1:13283425-13444950 GCA_029216955.1 Iris pallida
TTACCGTGCCAAGCCTCAGTCCGTCGCAAGGTGACGATTTGGTTTCGAAAACCCTTTTCTAATAAGGTAAAATGTCCACCTCTAAATTTTAGCGTAAACGTATAGCCTGCACATGAAATAAACTAAAATCAATACTTGCATCGATTCGAACTTGCGTCTTGGTCGATTCGATTTCTAAAATCTTCGAGCCGTCTCAACGCACTTATCCTTCGTGGCAATGCGGCACTTCGCATCGATTCAACTCGATGCATTCTTTGGGTCAATGTAACTCTTCGCATCGACATAGTTCGATGCATTGCTCGGGACGACGTAACTCTCGTATCGATTTGCATCGATACATTTCATTCGGTCGATACGACTCTTTGAGTCAACGCCTCACCGTAATGCGCCGTGCGGAGCGGGGCATTACAGAGTTAACGTACTTGAGCTCCTTGCTAGGAGTCTTCAACACAGCGGACTTGGTCTTGACGGCGTTGAGTAAGCGCAACGCTTCCATGTATGCTCCCACTTTGCACTCCTCGTCCTCCACCTCCTCGGTTCGGACGACATTGACACGCATGCTCCTTTTTGGACAATTTCGAGCAAAGTGATTTCTTCACATATGAAGCACAAAACTGCTCGTTCGAGTTAGGCCTTCTCGTTCTTCTTTCTCTCGAACGGACACTTTTTAGGAGAGCTCTTCCGCTCTCCTCCATTATTCTTCTTGGTGGTCTTTGGCTTGCTTTGGCATCGTTGTCGTTCCACATGTACTCGACAAGCGCTCGGCTGCTGCCACAGCGGCATTCAAGTCTTACACCATTTGTAGTCGTAGTTCTTGAGCCGTCCACGGTTAAAGTCCATTGAGGAAGAAGAATAAGCGATCCTCCTTGCCCATGTTAGATATCGCGAGCATCAAGCATATGAACTTCTCAATGTTATTTCCTGATCGCCCCGGTGTGCTCGAGTTGCTGCAAGCGTCGCCTCGCTGCAAACTCTACATTCTTCGGATAGAACTGAGATTTGATCTCCTTTTTTGAGATCCTCAAGTCTCTATCGAGCACAAATCCTTCTCGGCTTCCATACACCTTCGATGCCACCACAACATAGCATCGTTGGTGAGATAAAGTGAAGCAATATCCACCTTCTCGACGTCATCGTTGATGTGCAACGCCTTGAAGTATCGCTCCACGTTCTACTAGAAGTTCTTCACTTCTTTGGCATCTCGCTCCCGGTTAAAGGATTTCGGCTCGGTGATGGTGCCTCCCAACTCGAAGGTCCACTGTTCGCAACGGTCTTCTCTAGAATGGAAACTTTGGTCTTAATTTCTTTACAACTCTCGATCACAGTCTTTAGCTCCTCATAGCCTCAGACCTTCCTGCACAATGCCTCAATCTCTGTACGATGTCCCTTGAGCTCCTCCTCAAATGCGGATCGGATCTCTTGGAATTGCTCTCAAAAGATTGTCATGGACGAAGCGACGTAACTCTCCAGCCCATCATAGAAACCTCTAGTCTCACGTTGTTTTGCTCCAAGGAGCCCATGCACATCTCTAAGATCTCGAGGTGCTTCGCATGATCGACAAGACTACGCTCCATCATAGACTCCTTGCTCTTGCCCCTCCCGTGAGTCTTGGCATGCCCTCCTTAGACGATGCAGGCCTCTCCTGGACATTTTTGGATGTTGACATGGCACCAACCGACCTTCGCTCTAATACCACTTGTCACGGATTTATTGTTTTTTGCTGACACTTCGATCCGTGCGGCGCACAAGCTTCTTACTCGAAGACCCGTGTCAGCCTTCCCCAAATGCTTAGCTAGATCGCTAAGGCGATATTGAGAACAATGTGTAGCAAAAAAGAGATTGGAAGATTGAAAACTTAACTATACTAAAGAGTTTACAACTTCTTGGGTGGTAAGAAACTAATGAGTCTTCCACTTATTTATAAGGCCTCAAAGGATTTACATGAACCTTCTAGAACCAGCGTATTGCAGGGATTATTCGAGAAAATATTATCGGGCCAAGATATTTACATTGAAACTTCTAGTATATAGAAAATCATGAGTCATCTAGAAAAGATCATGAGTTTTCAAGAGGAGTCTACCATTTTCTAGAAAGATATTGGGTTTTTCAGAGGATTCCACCATCTTCCAGATAATTTCGTCTAGAGAATTTTGGAAAATTCCAACATAACTCCGGTCCATGGAGGGTTAGGAAAATCTCCCGATGGGACGCAAAATCTTGTACGTGACATATGACTTTGAAAAAATTGCATGAAAAGATTTATAAAAGATGCATGATTGTGAATGTGGGGAACCCTTTCTCTATTATCGTGTACCTATTTTAAAAGATTTATTGTCGTTATATGGATCAAATAAGTTAAAATATAGTTAATTTTATTAGCACTACAAATAGCAACCATAGTTATAAGTGGAGGTTCCTAAAAAAATTAAACAACTATGAATAACTCATGTTTTACTGTTAAAATTTAAAATGTTTCTCATGTTAGACGATTATCTAGGGTTATTACCATAGTTTACAGTATTGGCCGATATCGATCTGATACTGCCGATACCGATACGGTTTGACATGTCCCGATCCGATATCGACCGATACTTGATACTGACCGATACCAACATTGGGGGTCTCTTTTCCGATCAATTCGACAAAGAAAATTAAACGAAAAAGACAAATCAGCAAGGGGTTAAAGTATAATAAGGTTGTAAAAGCATGTAATAGAAGAAATTTATCTATTGCATATAAAACAATCGGTATACTATTTCATTTAAGTTCAAAACTACTAAGAAATAACATTAAAAATACTTCAAATTATGTCTAAATATATATAATATATATTTTTAAATGTTAATAATTTATTAATATTCATTTATTTTTCGATACCAAGAAATCCAATACTCCGATCCAAAATCGCTGATACTATCGATATAGCCGATACCAATACTCATAGGAATGATCTGATACCCATTCTGATACCGATACTGGGAACTTTGATTATTACAATAAGTATGGTCAGTTCAATCGAGAGGTAACTTGGACTGTTGTTAACTATAGAAGCATTTATTTGCAAATTAGTTGCAAAACATGAGTAATTATCTCTAAATTGAAGGAAAAAAAAGTAAACACTAGTTCAAATAGAACAAATAGTAGGGTGTTTTATCTGTATCCAGTATCTCCCTTCTAAGGAAGACTGATCTTATATGGTTCATCTCTCAAGAGTTCTGAGGTCATTCCTACTAGATGTCTCCTCTTGGCTTCAAAATTCTTGTTTCGCTTGGCAATTCTTTTGACTTTTCAATTGGTAGTGTTTCTTTGACAATAACAGTAAATATTAGAATCTCAACATAACATAGCTGCAGTTTTCACAGTTTCATGATCTTCCAATAAACCTTACGAGGACATCTTCCTTGCAGTGAACCACATTAAGTTAGCATCCGTATTGTGATAATCTTGTAGATTGATCACAATATTTTGTCCTACCATCAACAAATTTGATGGCTGTCTACGAAACAGCAGATATCTGTAAATGATATCTTCTTTCAGATCATCCTCACTTCTGAGAACTTTATCATACTTACATCCAGTGGTGTAGACTTTGGATGTCCAGTTCATGTCACTTCGTTGTCCTAACATCATCAAAGTTCTGTGGATGTCTAGGAAACAACAAATATTAGTAAATGTTACCATCTTTTAGATCGTCATTACTTCAGAGAACTTCATCGTTGGATGATACTCAAATCTAAAGTTTTAGACGTCGGATGTCAAGTCATGTCAGTCTGGATTTTGTGATGTCAGATTCTTGAGACATGTTGGAGACATTTATAATGTTGGATATTGATAAATATATAAATATTATATATTATATTTACTGTATAATTCTAATTTCTAAATGTAGTAAATTTCCTAAAACTAACAACTACCATATGGTGATAACAATTGTAAGCACAAACAAAAAAAAGTAACATTAAATGATGACATATCAAGTAGTTTAAGACGCTAATTAAGACAATAAGTAAAATAAATTCAGAAAAAAAAATTAAGAGTAAATAAGTTAGACATACAAAAAACTCCAAAACTAATTAGGGTAAATTTTGCAGAAGAAATCATGTTCTTCCTACCTAATAGAGGAATGAGCTCTTGCTGTGGAAGGAGACTCAAGATTTGATTTATTGATAAATCTTACAGAAATTTGAATTTTTTGGACAAGTTTGAGAGGAAGAAATAGAGAAATGGATGGAGAACACAAGAGAGAGACTCGTGTCGTAGGTGGGAGCTCTGTTCTAAAAGGTGGCCTCGGCACTAGGCACATGATGTCCGTCCGATGGACGCCTAGGCGCTTACCTAGTCCTCCTCGATGTCTTACTATGCATGTTTTGGGACTTTATGGACTTTTTTTTGCAATTTTAGTAGGTTTTTTTGGATTTTTTTTAACCGTCTAGATCTAGACGGGCTAAGCGTTAGGCGGTGAATGTCCGCCCAACTAGCGCCTAGCGCTTTTCACAACCTTGGATGGGAGAGCTCTATGGAGTGAAGGGAATGCTCTGAAGTTGAGATTTTAGAGGTAGTGTACTTCATGGTCCAGGGGCGGATCCAAAAACTGTAGTTAGGTGGGCTACCATGGATTATGATGTGCTAGAGGTTGCCCAACCCATATAAAAAAAATTATATATATTTATATATATATATATATATATATTATATATATATATATATATAATATATATATATATATATATATATATTATATATATATATATATATATATATATTATATAATATTATATATATATAATATATATATATATATAAAAATATATATTATATATAATAAATATATATTATATTATATATAATATATATTTTATATATATATTATATTATATATATATATTTTTTATATTATATTTATTATATATATATATAATATATATATAATATATATATATATATATAAAATATATATATATAATATAAAAAATAAAAAATATAATAATATAATATAATATAAAAATATATATATATATAATATAATATAATATATATATAAATATATAATATAAAATAAAAAAAAATAAAAATATATATAATATAATATAATAATAATATAATATAATATAATGTAAAGTACAGTGGATTTTTGGTCCGACCAATGTGCTTTGGTTCAACGATGATGAAAGGACTAAATTGCCCCTCTCTTTATAAGAGAGGACGATGTCCCATGTTGGGTGTGGAGCAACTGGTTGTTCCAACGGCACCCCCGCCTCCAGCTCCTCTTGCACCGCCCCTCCCTCCACCGCTCCCCTCCATCCTCGCCCACGCCGTCGTCGTCGTCCTCTTTCGCAACCCTTTCGTTGTAAGCAACCTCCTCCACCGCACCGCCGACGCCGACCCTTCCTTCGCCGCCTCCCTCTCTCTGCCATGACCAACCCCATCCCCTTCTCCTTCAACACCGCCATCACCATCTCCGCCGACCACTCTCCATCTACTCCCAAATGCTCCGTCGCTGCGTCCCTCCCAACTCCCACACCTTCTCTTCCTTGTTCAACACCACCACCGTCGCCGCCGCCACCAGGTCGCTTCACGCACACGTCCTCCTCCTTGGATTTTGGCCCGACCCCTTCGTACAGACCGTCCTGCTCACCACCTACTCCGACGTGGCTCCGCCGACCATTCTCTGCGGGTGTTCAACGGAATGTCGCACAGGGATGTCGTCTCCTGGACCGCCGCCGTCTCGGGCCTCTGTCACGACCGCAGCCAGTGTAGGGGAACGAGAATTGGGTACGTCCAGCCTACGATGCAGTCGGCGGGTAGAACGCTATCCTAAGCCACTATCACAAACTAAATACAATATGATATAATCTTCGAACGGAGGACAACTCACATAAGGTACAACTCAATCACAAATCTAGAGATGGAAATAGCACAATATGATAAATATGAAATCCTGAAACTGAGATACAAACAGAAAAGAAAGTCTAAGTGTCTAAACAACACAACATTACAATACCCAAAAATAAAACAACTCTAAAGTCAATACAAATGACATAAGAAATAAGATAAAGCCTAGCTAATCTAGTCTAAGTAGTAGGGATGACGTCCTCAGCTAGAGCTGGATCCTCCTGTAGGTCCAACTCACAGGGTCGTCTAGATGGGCTCCATAGTAGGTTGGGCAGAAGTTCTCGGTATCATCTGTAATATTTTCAACAGGTACAGTCAAGATGGAAGCGAGCACAGTATATCTCATGCAGTTCATATCATGGCAGGAAATATAAAGCAAGCAATAGAGCAAGATACATAAAATGTTGTAAGAAGATGTACATGAAAAATAGGGGAGATATTTGATAACTGGAAATATATACATGATAAGTAAGAACTATAAGTTACTAGTGATTTAGAGTACGAGATGGCATATAAATGGCTTGGGTTGAACATGATATACATGGGTGAACATGAGAGACACCAGCCGAGAAGGCTGTGTTGTACATGATAACATATGAAAAGTAACAGAGTGAACATGATGGGTAAATTACATGACCATTTATTCTCACCCTACCCACAATCAATACACAAGGATTCAGTCAAGTTACGTTACGAACATGATGTTTTGGTTACACACGAAGCACATGAGGAAACATGAACATACATGAGGGCACATGAAAGTAAATGAGCGTACATGAAAGCACATAAGAGAACTTGAGAGTACAGGAATAACGCAAGAGCAAGGAATACATGATGTACATGAAACACATGACATAAATATTCGATGCGCCCGCTAAGGGGATAACATCCCATGAAGAGATCCATATAGTACCAATCCGTGATAATACGTGTCAGCATCAAGTAAGTAATCTAGAGCAAGAATATAAGTCGTGACAAGTATGAAACGATCAGAGAATGTACTCGCCTGCGATCTGAATGTCTGTGAGAATACACTGTCCGAAACGAGGTATATGAGTCCTATTTAGAGCAACACAAGTCATGATGTATACAAGGGGTGATAAATGAAGTGTACAATGCATCTACATAATTTTCTAGGTCAATCTTGGTCAAAGTCAACTCTGGGTCAAACTAAGTCAACATCTAGTCAAACTAGGTCAACAACAAGGCTATCTTGGTCAACTGGTCAAACTTAGGCTATCAAGGGTCAATTGTCAACTATTGGTCAACTACAGTCAAGCTAGGTCAATTTGGTCACATATTGACTCAATGTTGACCTTTGGTCAACAAGGTCAAACTAGTCTAAGTTAGTCAAAATCCTATACAATACCATATACCATATAGACCACACACTAGGCCTAAACAAGTCTAGACCAAAATCCTAGATGAAAACAAGCCACATCAATTTCTAACTAACTTACATATACCTATATATATCATATATTCATGTATAAAATTTTCATACATATATATAATCATCTAGTCATGCTTGCATTCATCATCTCATATATTCATGCATTGCATACCTACATACAACATATAAATTTAGCTATATTTACATATATATATAATATATATATATATATATATATATATATATATATATATATATATATATATATATATATATATATATATATATATATATATATATATATATACATGCATATATAAGGAATTAAATCAAAGTGAGAGTGTGTGTGTGTGTGTGTGTGGTTGATGTGTAGAAAGTGGTGTCTATGTTAGGTTCTGCGTGTGTGGGTGTATGTGTGGGTAAACAGCAGGAGGGGTTTGTGGCATGTGAGAGCTTGTTGGTGAGTGAAAGAGAGTGAGTGAGTGAGTGAAAGAGGTGTGTGTATAGTGGATCATGAGTGAAGGAATTTGAGAGAGGGACTGATTTCAGTCAAAAATTTCTAAGTTAACATTCATATTCAGTTCATGCATTCATTCATTATAGTTCAGTTTAAACCCAGTTTCATACAAACCCTATTTATTCTCAGGTTTCAGTTTTACAGTTCAACTCAAAAACTCAAATTCAGTTTTAACTTAAAACCCAAAACTCAATTTCAGTTTTAACTTCAACTTAAACTCGAGTTTTCAAGTGAACCCAAATCTTAGTTAACCATCCCAAAACCCAGCCTCGGTTTTCCAACTCATTACACAAGTTTAAAAGCATTAACCTCAGTTTTTACATACACACAAGAAGGGACTCAGGTTTCATACAAAGAAGGGAAATTCTCAGGTTTCATAAAAGAAAACTCAGTTTTTATGTTAAATCCATGTTTCATACAAACCCAGTTCATAACCCACATCTCAGTTATATAAAGTTAACATTATCAGTTTCATTTTCAGCTAACCTTGCTTTAATCTCAGATTTCCTTTTTTCAACCCAAAACTAATTTCTCAGTTTCTCAGTTTAAACATTGCATTAATTCTCAGGTTCAACATAATTGGGAAATCTCAGTTTTCATGTATACAATAAAATTCAGTTTTCATGCAATGGGTAAAATCCCAGTTTTCCCTACACAATAAATTCCTAGGTTTTAGATACAATACATTCAAGATTCACTAAAAACAAAACCAACTCAAGTTGAACCACATTCTCAGGTTAACATTTGGGAATTTCCTCAGTTTAACATAAAGGAGATAAATTCTCAGTTTTATACTCTAACCCCAATTTCAAGTAACCCACATATGTAATCTGATTTCTAACATGCATCATAAATCAAAATCTACAATTAACTTCATAATTTAACATTTTAAAAACTCACGAACAGTGAGCATAACACAGGTATCAGTAACTCCCATGTACCACTGAAATTCCAATTTCGAATATTAAACAATTATGAAAACCTAAATCATAGTCAGTACAGTGGTGTCAGGTATGTGTGTGTACATGTGGAGGGTGTCCACATGTCCGAGAACTGAACACAAGTGTCAATAAACGAAATATAGGAAGCTATTAGGACACAGTGCAAAATAATCCTCGTGCGGCCATGTCGTGCACGATTGCACACCACACAGGGCACGAACACCCATGTGCTCATGCACACACGTAGAGGGGGTATAGGGCTAGGGTTTCAAGTCCCTGACACGAGTCCACATTGTGTCTGCACGCGACACGAAAGCCATATCAGAAGCCACTGTTCGTGCGAAATAGTGCAGTACAATTTCAGTGCACTCGTGTTTTCGTATCCGACACAAGACGACGTGTCCTGAAACTCGAGGGGGGTCTATCAGTGATGGCCCCCACTACTGTGCCAAGTGGCACGTGTCCACGTGGTCTACACAGGGAGAATTTAGGCTCTGGTAGCAGGGGATGTGCACGGGGTCGTGTTGCATGTGTGCGTGTCCAATTTCGACACAAAAATGACACAATCTTCGACTCAGTCGAATATATTTGGAATCCAGACACCAAGGGCTACACAACCATGTAATTAGTTTTGAAATTTATTAACTTTTATTTCTAAGTGGCATTTCATCGAACACAAATTCAAAAACACCGTTACGGACACGAATTTCTACCAAACTTGGGCTACACCTAGGGGAACCCTAATTAATTGCATCTATGGAAAGAAACTGAAATTTAAATAGGTTTTATGGTAGTTACCTATTGAGGGTGAAACCTCAATAAAAATAAATAAGGGAAGGTGTTCTTCTCTAATTGAATGGTCAATTCACTTCGAAACCTTGCTAGCTAGCCTCCCTTAGCACCCTCTACTATTGGAGATGATGATGTAATTGATTAGACTCAATTTGCACTTGATTTGGATATTAGGGGAAGAACAATTAGGGCTTCTTTCTAGGTATTTAAAAAGAGGCAAGGCTCTTAAGTGTGATACTTATAGGAGGGGGCTTGTACGGCTGGCCACTAGATGAATTAGGGTTAGGTTTAGATGTAGATGAGTGTCTAAGGCTTGTCCAACCAATTCTAAACCTTCCTATTGGTTCAATAGTCCTAAGGCTTTTTTTCACAAATATCCTAAGGGGTAAATATTCTACTTAGAATATCTAGATATTGTTAATCTTGTCATTTACTAGGTTACCCTAATCAAGACTCTAAGCTTAAGGCTAGTCTAGATTAGGCTAAACTTCTAGGTTAAGTCTCAAATAATTAACTAGCACATATTTAATTAATATAATTTATAATTTCACAAAATTGTCAAAATGACCAAAATATTCTTAGGCTTAAAAGTAGTAATATGACATTCTAATCACATGACTAGGCTCCCATGGTCATGGTTAGTCTCTAGGCTTAGCAATTCTAGGGTTACACTAGTTAACCATCAAAATCATATTTTAATATTTTAAATGTTTTAAATCAATTAAAATTACCAAAAATCATAACATGGTTTAAATATCATTATTAAATAATTATAATAACAAAATTTCAAAATTATTCTTATTTTAGAAAATTGGTGTTACAAGTCTACCCTCCTTAGAAGAATTTTGTTCTAGAAATTAGGATGGTAGTACTCCTCTTAGGTCAAACACCCCACAATCATAGTCTCAAACACACAGTTCGACAATCATATGCGTCTGTCCAAAGTTATGATACTCAGAATCTTCGTCATGCTAGTGAGCAAGGCTACGATAATCACAGAGTCCTCGACTAAGATACATATCTCTAGAATCATGGTATTTAAAATTTTTGTATTGCCGCATGCTTGGCCGCGAAAACCTTAAATTCACATACCCGAGAAATACGTCCAAAGCCAGACTATATGTCCTCACTATGCCAGCTATCATGACTATAGAAGACTCTAGATCCCATAACTGAAGTGACCTAGCCTATACGACTTATCTCAGAAGAAAATTAAATCATAATGAAACACCAGATCAAAACTTATCAATAACAAGGAACAGATGGAATCGAATTTCAAGACAGTTATAAGGAGGCAAATGCGAAAATAGAATCGAGAAGAACGGAACCTGCAATAAGCTCTCCTACTTCTCGAGCATCATCAGCTGTCATGGCGTAAGCTCGCCCCTGCTGGCCTCCTCTGGCCGGCTGCTAGCCTACTGGAGCCCTTGCTCCTGCTCCCTGAGCTATCCATCCTACAGACTTGGGACACTCTCTCAACTGATGATCCGATGATCCGCGGAGTAGGCACTTGCCTAGCCTTCGACATTCGCCCCAATCGTGCCCTGGTTTCTTACAGAAAGGACAAAGGATAACATGCTGCTATCTAAGGGCATGCTGTTGTCTCTGTTGCTGTTGTACCTGCCAAAAAGGAGCACAGCCCTAAAACTGCTGTTGAAAGTGGACCTTCGGCTGCTGATACTGCTGCTGAATCTGTATGTGAGGCCTCTTGGCCTGGCCTCCGCTGCTGCTGGCTCCATGAGCGTCTCGTCCCCTCTTGAGCCTTAGCTCAAGGTCATCCTTCGCTGCTAGGGCGCCCACCAGGATCTCCTCAAAAGTGTCGCTGCGGGCACTCTTGGTATAGGACTTCACCTCCCTGACTAGCCCCTTCCTGAACCTCCGGACCTTCGTCGCCTCAGAAAGCCCCTCAACAAATCTGTCCAGACGGCAGAACTCCCCGGCGTACTCCTCGACAGTCTGACTGCCCTACACCAAAGCCTCGAACTGCGTCTCAAGGGCACCAAGCGCTGCGTCGGAGAAAAACTTCTCCTTGAACAGCTTCTTGAAAGTTGCCCAAGTCTGTCCAACTGTACCAATATAAGCCCACTTCCCAAATTTTTGATTTTTTTTTAATTTTATTTGTTTATAATTAAATTTATGGTCATTGTGAGTCATGTCAAAGCTTGTAGGTGGGATATGACCATATTAAGGTTATATGACCTCTAGATAGCTTATATATGTATTATTTAGCTATTTTATATTTTTCTACTTTTTTGGATATTTTAGGTATTTAATATTTAAGGTTTTATTATTTTTAAGGACTTTCAGGATTTACTGTAAAGTCATACGGGGGTATTTTTGGACCAAATTTTTATTTGGGCTCTAAATGACTAAAAATATTCTTTAGAATATTTTAGAATTTGTTTGGATTTATTTAGAATTTTTGGGAATTTTTATATAATTAAAACCTATAGAAATATATTTTATAGGCTTTGGGAATTTACTGTGACGTCATACGATAATATTTTGTGTTAAAATTTTATTTATATTCTAGACACTTAGAAATATTTTCTAGAATTTTTCTGGATTTTTCTGCAATTTATTTTGATTTATTTGGACTTAAAATAATTTTTAAATAATTGTCTGAATTAAATAAATAAATACCCAGAAATCTACCCGGGGGGCCCACCTGTCGGCGCCAACTACTATAGTGACAGCCTCTCTCTACTATATATATATTATTATATTTGCCCACCCTAATTAAAATTCCAGCAGCCTTTTGTGGGAGAACTCATCTAGGGTTTTCGACTTCCCAAAGCGATTCCCGCTAACTCCGACGTGCTTTTCACGCGCCGTTTTTTTCTTGGATTCGTATCGAGGTAAAATTTCTGATTATGTAATTTATTTTTATAGATATTATTCCTAAATTTTTGGAAAATTTGTAGAGTGTCGGTTGTCCGAAACTTGACACGTTTCGGTGTTTTCGAGGTTCCGGGAGGACCGAAAATTGAAATCACGAACCGTTTAAAGTTTCAAAAATCTAACACAGAGCTCTACGACATATATTTTTCCATAAATTAATTCGTTCATCTAGTATTTTAGTTTTCTGTTGAACTCAGAATTGATCGATTGATCCCCGTTTTGGTCACGATTAGCCATAATGGTGATATCTTTTGACCAAAGCATGATTTTGCGGCATAGTTAATTCCAGCGCACTCGTGGCACTGAAATCTACCAAGATGTACTTTCAAAATCTAGAGTTCACAGCGTTTGACTAGATAGTCAATGGCACGTCTTGATTTGCGTGCCATGGTTTTCAAAATTGGGAAACACGACTTTTGATGGCCAAACTTGCATGTTTAGATTATATTCAGATTATTATTAGGTTAAATTAGGTTTTTAAGTGAATTATTCTAGAATTATTTATTATTAGATTAGTAACCCAACTAGCCACTATTCCATGAATTTAGAACTAGAACATTAGAATTGATTTATAGTTTTCGTGCACGGTTCATGGTGCGATATGTGTTATAGGTTGACAGCTCCTAGATCGGCATCCCCTTATCCTTGACTTGTGACTACGGTTTGTGCAAGGACCACAGGCAAGTATACCTTGTCTCCCTCTAAAGTTTATTTACATGCATATTTCTATTATTATATGATTTACTAGTTGATTATTTACATGAGATTTGTATATTGTGCATGCTCGTATAGATATAGTTCTTGTTCACAGTTAATTTTGTAGTTCATATTGGATTGGTTTGATCTCGTGTATTATGATTGGATCGTGTCGTATCATCACCTGTACTTGGACAGAGTCGCATCATGTCATAGGATGAATAAGTCATAACAGAACTGTTGTACCTTGAATTCTTGAAGCTAACCTGCGAGTCCACAGTAGGGGCGAAGGTTAGTAGTTATTTGTATCTTGATTCTTGAAGCTAACATGCGAGTCCACACTAGGGGCGAGGGTTAGTAGATATATGTCCGCACCTGCGAGTCCACACTAGGGGCGAGAGTTAGTAGTTATCTGTTCCATAACTGCGAGTCCACATTAGGGGCGAGGGTTAGTAGTTGTTCAAACCTGCGAGTCCACACTAGGGGCGAGGGTTTGAGTATTCGATTGATTATCCGTTGACATCGTGACATCTTGTTCTCTTGTTCTCTTCCAATATTTCGTTTATGTGTAGTGGTTATTCCAGTCGTGTATAGTAGTATTTTTGTGTTGATTGGTCTTTTCCCGTTTATTTCCTGTATTTTCTTTATTGCATGATAAACTGCTAGATAGGCATGTTTTTATGTATCTTGCTATGTCCCCTGAGGACCTGATGATCTCTTCAGGTTAGTGATTACATGGAGTTAGCTAGTAGTTCTGGACGGCGGATGTGATGATGCACCTGCAGGGATACAGGTATTTGCTTGTGATATTTCTTTATTATCCTCTCGTGCTTTATATTCCATACCATGATATATTTTGCTTATTTTATAGACTCATATCATTCTTGGAGTCTAATCGGACAATATGCTAATAGGCTGCAGACCATGACCCATAATTGTTCATTCATGTTTCATATTCTTATTGTGGATTGGGATATAGATTGCATTGCCATGATTTGGCAGTATACCATAGCCTTGAGAGCGTTTACGTATTCGAGTCGGGCTGGAGTCCGTTCGATATGTAGCTGGCTTGCTCACGAGCTCGCGTCCGAAAAGCGGGTGCGGGTCGTGTCAAGTTTTTTGGTGGCCCATGCAGGTCAGAGCATATCGTATCGGTTACATAATTGTACTGATACGAGCCTGCGACTATGACTAAACCTTAGAAATCTCAATCCACACTGCCTTGAAAATTCTCCTAGAAATTTCTCTCTGTCCTTGAAATATCATATTTGTTCTCGATTATTCTTCCTTGCCTTCCAAACCATTGATTTTAGTCTCCTTCTATTTCGGGATGACGAACGATCGTGCTGTTTAGAATCTATCAGAAATTCTTAAATTATAGTATAATATTGCTTGACTATTGAATATTTGGTTGTTTATAGATATAAGGGATTATAGATGTCATACGCCCTAGATATCTGTTAGTAGAATTATTGGCAACTAGTTAGAAGATTACAAGTTTTTAGTGACCGTGTTTTGAGGATTAGTGTGATCAAAGGTGGGTAGAATTCCTCAAGTATTCATAGTTATGAAATGACTAGAGAAGGTCATACAATAATTTTTGAGAAATTAAATTTGAGGAGATTAAGGTAATAGTAGACTTTGATTTTTAGGAAATAGTTATGAATTAGAATTTTGAGGACAAAATTTTTTAAGGTGGGTAGATTTGTAAGCCCACTTCCCAAATTTTTGATTTTTTTAATTTTATTTGTTTATGATTAATTTTATGGTCATTGTGAGTCATGCCAAAACTTGTTGGTGGGATATAACCATATTAAGGTCATATGACCCCTAAATAACTTATATATGTATTATTTAGCTATTTTATATTTTTTCTACAATTTTTGGATATTTTTAGGTATTTAATATTTAAGATTTTATTATTTTTAACGACTTTCAGGATTTACTGTAAGGTTATACGGGGGTATTTTTGGACCAAATATTTGTATTTGGGCTCTAAATGACTAAAAATATTTTTTAGAATATTTTAGAATTTTTCTGGATTTATTTAGAATTTTTGGGAATTTTTGTAGTGCCCCACTCCTCGCGGTTCACTATGTAATACCTACGGCTTGCTGACTCAGTCTCGAACTGAGTTTTTGGGAAAACCTTTGCCGGTATCGATTGATCACGGATGAAATGCAATGAACCTTTCCAATTGATGGATTGGCTTCTATTGAAATGAATCCAAGTGTTTTGTTGGATGTTTTCTTTCGCTGCTTGGTTTTAATGAATACGTTTTCGAGTTGGTTTTCGATGATTGGTTTTCATTGTTCGCTTTCATCGCATATCGCATTCATTCCGAATCTTGAGAGAAAGAGACCGAAGTATGTTAATCAGATGTTGGTGCCTATGCAGGAGGACGCATAGACATACATAGGACGTGAACGGCGCGTGAAGTCCCTCATTCTCTCAACTAAGATTCATCTTGGTGAGTTACTTCAACCGAACAGACATTGATATGTACGCCCTAATAAAATGATCTCTAGTCTACTCTTTTGTTGTGTTCCGCTGATCAACGATACCAAACCAACAAAAGATAAGAAATAAAGAATTGAACTTAGATGTTAATCAAAGAACAGTTGCCTTACTCGTGCTTGATATGAATGATTACAAGTTCTTATTCTATTGCTAGAGATTGTTGTAAATGTTGCTAAAGTCATATCACAGAGATGATACGGCTTGCGGTACAGAGAACAAGAGTAAGACGGAAATACAGAGAGTTGCATATGTTGTCATAATAGAAATTTATTTGATAGAGTGCATTCATGTATTTGGTCTCGGACAACTTGTGTACACATGGCTAATCCTCACGACCAGTTTTGGGGCACCTGAGCTGCTCGACCTAGGGGGATTAGAGTAACGCCCTGCGGTAAAGAAACCAAGGGGTGTATAAAGTGTCCTTACCGACGAGCTGAACCCAAGAGTCACAGCGGCTAATCACGGGGAATGACCCGTGGACCAACATATAGTTAGGTGCATTTATGAAATCAGAGTGCATTGCAACCAAACAAAAGATGCAAAATTCAAACATTATGCCTTTACATCATATACAAATTGTGCTAACCTGTCTTGTGCAGGGATGACTGTCGGCGATGGTAAGATTTATTATACAGTGCTTTCTGCTGCTATGTTTCTTATGAATTGTTAAAAAGAATCTAGACAAGTAGAAAGATCACTAGTAAATGTTAGCTTCACATGTTGAATTAGTGCAGAGATTTGCGAGTTCGGCCAAAAGCTGCTCGCCAGTACATGATGTGTGCTGACCCACGTTATAGGCATCTTTTTAGAGACAAAGAAGACAAGGGGATTTCAGGAGAGGCACTAAAGCTCGTCTAGTCCAGTAGAGCTGCGGACTGCCTCGAAGCTACTTTTCATTTCAGTCAAATTGTAAGTTTCCTTTTCCATTGAAGGTGTCTTTTCAATTCCAGCTTGTAATAAAGGGATATCATGTATGGGCATTGCGGCTATTTTCAAAAGAGAATCATGTAGCCAATATAAGGCACTCTAAGTTTGCAAAGCTTTGTACTTGTATTCCTATCAAGTTTATAAATAAAAGAAGTATTTTCATTTCATATCTCTGTGTTCAATATTGGTTTTCTGCAATAAATGGGTGGTGCATGTGTTTTGCTTGACTAATGGGTGCGTGCGTGTGTTTTGCTTGACTAGTTATTTTTGTGCAGGTACATGGCCTTGTGCAAGCGCAACTTAGGCTTGCACGGCATCACGCCTTAGCGAGGACGATCGATCCCGCAGGGATCCAATCAAGACGGACGACCCTAGCGGGATCGGGGCTTGACAAAGTGGTATCAGAGCACAGTTTTATGTCCTTGGCCTCTTGCAAATATCGTTTTCGAAAAAGTATATAAAGTAATTTGATGGCTTTTAAAAAGAGTTCTGATTTTGAGTTATGAAAACCAATGCCCCATACAATAAGTCTATAATATTTTATGCTACTGACAGAAGTTATACTCTTTTGTAGAGAAATGGCCCATACTCGACCAGCTTCCTCGACAGATCCGATAGAACGGATCATGACATTGTTGGAACTACAAAGATAAGACAATGAGGAACGTGGCCAAATACAACAGGCCCAAATTCAAGCCCAACAGAAACAGTTGGACTCCTTGACCCAACTTGTCACGACGCTTGCGGCAAATCGAGATACCACCGCAGCGACTAAACCAACGGGAATGCCCGAGATTGAGCCCGTAGAGGGTGACGAACCCCAGCCGGCGTAAAGGCACACTTCCTTTAGGCCAAAGGACTTCTTAGACGTGAAACCTCCAAAATTTGAAGGCAGGACATCACCCGATAAGGTGATGGACTGGATTGATAAAATGGAGAGTCTGTTCGCGTTTGTAGGAATTCCGAGTAGCAAGAAGGTAGTTTGTGCCGTTCTGCTTCTACGGCTGCGGGCAAAGGATTGGTAGAAGGCGAAGAAGCCGGCGCTGCTCGCAACAGCTAGAAATGGGAAGATCTCATGGGCCTTGCTCAAGAAAGCATTTCTGGAACAGTATCTCCCTTCTGCTATCAGCCAGAAGATGGAGAATGACTTCGTCACTTTGAAGTAAGGGAGCATGTTCGTGGAAGATTATGAATCTAAATTTGCTAAGCTGGCCAATTTTGCTGATGTTATGCTACCAATAGAGCAGGCCTGCATAAATCGGTTCGTTCAAGGGCTGAACGATGACATTCAATTGAGTGTACTAAACCGAAAATGTGGGACATATCCTCAGGCCTTTAAGGCAGCACTACAAGTGGAACAATTTAGCCTGAGGAAGGCGGTCAGCTAAAATTTAGTGCAGTCGTAATCCATCTACAAAAAGATACCAAGATGGAGAGAAGAAGATAGAGGGGGAACCTCGCAACAAGATTGAGTACACTTTCTGCGGCCGCCCGGGCCATGTCAGAGATCATTGTCGTTCCCTCAACAGGGAATGCTTCAACTGTGGTCAGAAAGGCCATAGCTTCAGAGATTGTCCAAAGAAGAGACATACTGCACGAAACAGAGATGATGTAGAAGAGCATTGGCCGCTGCCAGACCCACCGCCGCTCCAAGATAATCTGCACAATCAGCAGTTGCGGAATGCCAACACTGCGACCGCGCGCGTCTATAGCCTCTCCTCCCTACTTGATAAAGATGGCAATTCTAGTGGAGGTGCGTTTGTATCTTAAGTTTTGAGGACAAAACTTTTTCTTAGTGGGTTATTATGTAGTGCCCCGCTCCTCGCGGTTCACTATGTAATACCTACGGCTTGCTGACTCAGTCTCGAACTGAGTTTTTGGGGAAACCTTTGCCGGTATCGATTGATCACGGATGAAATACAATGAACCTTTTCAATTGATGGATTGTCTTCTATTGAAATGAATCCAAGGGTTTTGTTGGATGTTTTCTTTCACTGCTTGGTTTTGATGAATGCGTTTTCGAGTTGGTTTTCGATGATTGGTTTTCATTGTTCGCTTTCATCGCATATCGCATTCATTCCGAATCTTGAGAGAAAGAGATCGAAGTATGCTAATCAGATGTTGGTGCCTATGCAGGGGGACGCATAGACATACATAGGACATGAACGGTGCGTGAAGTCCCTCCTTCTCTCAACTAAGATTCTTCTTGGTGAGTTGCTTCAACCGAACATACATTGATCTGTACGCCCTAATAAAATGATCTCTAGTCCACTTTTTTGTTGTGTTCCGCTGTTCAACGATACCAAACCAACAAAAGATAATAAAAAAAGAATTGAACTTAGATGCTAATCAAAGAACAGTTGCCATACTCGTGCTTGATATGAATGATTACAAGTTCTTATTCTGCTGCTAGAGATTGTTGTAAATATTGCTAAAGTCATATGACAGAGATGATACGACTTGCCGTACAGAGAACACAAGTAATATGGAAATACAGAGTTACATATGTTGTCATAATAGAGATTTATTTGATAGAGTGCATTCATGCATTTGGTCTCGAACAACTTGTGTACATAGGGCCAATCCTCACGACCAGTTTGGGGGCACCTGAGCTGTTCGGCCTAGGGGGATTAAAGTAACGCCCTACGGTAAAGAAACCAAGGGGTGTATAGAGTGTCCTTAGCGACGAACTGAACCCAAGAGTCACAGCGGCTAATCACGGGGAATGACCCGTGGACCAACATGTAGTTAGGTGCATTTATGAAATCAGAGTGCATTACAACCTAACAAAAGATGCAGAATTCAAACAATATGCCTTTACATCATATGCAAATTGTGCTAACCTATCTTGTACAGGGATGACTGTCGGCGATGGTAAGATTTATAATACAGTGCTTTCTGCTGCAATGTTTCTTATGAATTATTAAAAAGAATCTATACAAGTAGAAAGATCACTAGTAAATGTTAGCTTCACATGTTGAATTAGTGCAGAGATTTGTGAGTTCGGCCAAAAGCCGCTCGCCAGTACATGATGTGTGCTGACCCACGTTGTGGGCATCTTTTCAGAGACAAAGAAGACAGGGGGATTTCAGGAGATGCACTAAAGCATGTCTAGCCCAGTAGAGCTGCGGACTGCCTCGAAGCTACTTTTTATTTCAGTCAAATTGCAAGTTTCCATTTCCTTTGAAGGTGTCTTTTCAATTCCAGCTTGTAATAAAGGGATATCATGTATGGGCATTGCGGCTATTTTTAAAAGAGAGTTTCAAAGAGAATCATGTAGCCAATATAAGGCACTCTGAGTTTGCAAAGCTTTGTACTTGTATTCCTATCAAGTTTATGAATAAAAGAAGTATTTCCATTTCAAATCTATGTGTTCAATATTTGGTTTTCTGCAATGAATGGGTGTGTGCGTGTGTTTTACTTGACTAATGGGTGCGTGCGTGTGGTTTGCTTGACTAGTTGTTTTTGTGCAGGTACTTGGCCTTGTGCAAGCGCAACTTAGGCTTGTACGGCATCACGTCTTAGCGAGGACGATCGATCCCGCAGGGATCCAGGCAAGACGGACGACCCTAGCGGGATCGGGGAGTGACAATTTTTATATAATTAAAACCGTTAGAAATTATATTTTATAAGCTTTGGAAATTTACTGTGAGGTCACACGATGATATTTTGTGTTAAAATATTTTACTTATATTCTAGACACTTAGAAATATTTTCTAGAAATTTCTTGAATCTTTCTGAATTTTTCTGCAATTTATTTTGATTTATTTGGACTTAAAATAATTTTTAAATAATTTTCAGAATTAAATAAATAAATACCCAGAAATCCAACCGGGGGGCCCACCTGTCGGTGCCAACTACTACAGTGACCGCCTCTCTCTCCTATATATATATATATATTATTATATTTGCCCACCCTAATTAAAATTCCAGCAGCCTTTTGTGGGAGAACTCATCTAGGGTTTCCGACTTCCCAAAGCGATTTCCGCCAACTCCGATGTGCTTTTCATGCGCCATTTTTTTGTTGAATTCGTATCGAGGTAAGCTTTCTGATTATGTAATTTATTTTTGTAGATATTATTCCTAAATTTCTGGAAAATTCGTAGAGTGTTGGTTGTCCGAAACTTGACACGTTTCGATGTTTTCGGGGTTCCGGGAGGACCGGAAATCGAAATCATGAACCGTTTGAAGTTTCGGAAATCTAACACAGAGCTCTACGACATATATATTTTTCCAGATATTAATTCGTTCATCTAGTATTTTAGTTTTCTGTTGAACTCAGAATTGATCGGTTGATCCCCGTTTTGGTCACGATTAGCCATAACAGCGATATCTTTTGGCCAAAGCATGATTTTGCGGCATGGTTGATTCCAGCGCACTCGTGGCACTGAAATCTACCAAGGTGAACTTTCAAAATCTAGAGTTCACAGCGTTTGACTAGATAGTCAACGGCACGTCTCGATTTACGTGCCATAGTTTCCAAAATTAGGAAACACGACTTTTGATAGCCAAACTTGCATGTTTAGATTATATTCTGATTATTATTAGGTTCAATTAGGTTTTTAAGTGAATTATTCCAGAATTAATTATTATTAGATTAGTAACCCAACTAGCCACTATTCTATGAATTTAGAACTAGAACATTAGAATTGATTTATAGTTTTCGTGCACGGTTCATAGTACGATATGTGTTATATGTTGACGGCTCCTAGATCGACATCCCCTCATCCTCGACTTGTGACTACGATTTGTTCGAGGACCACAGGCAAGCATACCTTGCCTCCCTCTACAGTTTATTTACATGCATATTTCTATTATTATATAGTTTTACTAGTTGATTATTTACATAAGATTTGTATATTGTGCATGCTAGTATAGATATAGTTCTTGTTCATAGTTAATTTTGTAGTTCATATTGGATTGGTTTTCTCGTGTATCGTAATTGGGTCGTGTCGTGTCATCACCTGTACTTGGACTGAGTCGTATCGTGTCATAGGATGAATAAGTTATAACAGAACTACTGTACCTTGAATTCTTGAAGCTAACCTACGAGTCCACACTAGGGGCGAGGGTTAGTAGTTATCTGTATCTTGATTCTTAAAGCTAACCTACGAGTCCACACTAGGGACGAGGGTTAGTAGATACCTGTCCGCACCTGCGAGTCCACACTAAGGGCGAGGGTGATTTCTTGAAGCTAACCTGCGAGTCCATACTAGGGGCGAGGGTTAGTAGTTATCTGTTCCGCACTTGCGAGTCCACATTAGAGGAGAGGGTGTTTTCTTGAAGCTAACCTGCGAGTCCACATTAGGGGCGAGGGTTAGTAGTTGTTCAAACCTGCGAGTCCACACTAGGGGCGAGGGTTTGAGTATTCGATTGGTTATCTGTTGACATCGTGACATCATGTTCTCTTGTTCTCCTCCAGCAGTTCGTTTATGCGTAGTGGTTATTCCAGTCGTGTATAGTCGTATTTTCGTGTTGATTGGTCTTTTTTTGTTTATTTCCTGTATTTTCTTTATTGCATGATAAACTGCTAGATAGGCATGTTTTTATGTATCTTGCTATGTCCCCTGAGGACCTGATGATCTCTTCAGGTTAGTGATTGCATGGAGTTAGCTAGTAGTTCTGGACGGCAGATGTGATGATGCACCTGCAGGGATACAGGTATTTGCTTGTGATATTTCTTTATTATCCTCTCGTGCTTTATATTCCATACCATGATATATTCTGCTTATTTTATAGACTCGTATCATTCTTGGAGTCTAATCGGACAATATGCTAATGGGCTGCAGACCATGACCCATAATTGTTCATTCATATTTCATATTCTTATTATGGATTGGGATATAGATTGCATTACCATAATTTGGCAGTATACCATAGCCTTGACAGCGTTTACGTATTCGAGTCGGATTGGAGTCCGTTCGATATATAGCTGGCTTGCTCACGAGCTCGCGTCCGAAAAGTGGGTGCGGGTCATGACAACCAACCCTTGGATCTGTCTGGTACTACGTGCGGGCCAAGTCCTGCATCATACTAGCCGTCGCCTCAATCTGTAGTCTCGCTGGAATCTCTGCCAGCCTGAAGATCTCCTCCATGTGCTCTATCCACTTGTCGACGTACAGGATCCCCTCTGTACCCCTGAAGTCTCGCGGGTGCATCTTCTGGAAATCCTGTATGTCCTTCTCCTTCGGTTGATGCTGCTGCTTACCTGCCTGATGCTGAACAGTAACTCTCTTAACTGTCGTCAGGGCCAGAACGATGCCCCGACTGAACTACGTCGTCTGACGCTGCTGCTGGGCCTCCATAAACTGTAGGAAGAAGATAAAGAGCTGTACTGCATCAACTGATCCCGTAGGTGGCGGCTGCTGAAATGTATCCAGAATGACAGGGGAAGACCTCTGAACAGGTGGAGGCACACCCCTAAAAGCTGCCGAAACTCCGACATGCAAAGTGATAGAAGGAGTTGCGGTCCCAGCGTCTACAATCGAGTGAGAGGTGGCAGACCTCTCACCTGCATCTGCTGGGAAGAGCGATACGATCGTGTCTCGATCACCATCCTGGAGACAGATCGAACGAGGAATCAATACTGAGATAGAAACGATAAATCAAGAGAGGACAGTTTATTTCAAAAGGAAACATTAGAGTAGTAAGAATTTTGATAACAAGAATCAGGTTAAAAGCATTTACTAATGTGATTGAGTACCTCAAATATCCTACTCCTACTGCAGGCTGTAGTGATACTCTAGCTCGAATACCACTACATAAACTAGACCTACATGGGCCACCACTAAAAACGTGTCACGATCCGCACCCAGTGTAGGGGCACGAGAAGTGGGTACGTCCAGTCTATATCGTAGTGTCGACGGTAGAATGCTGTCCTAAGTCACTATCACAAACTAAATACAATATGATATACTCTCCGAACGGAGGACAATTCACATAAGGTACAACTTAATCACAAATCTAGAGATAGAAATAGCACGATATGATAAATATGAAATCCTCAAACTGAGGTACAAACAGAAGAGACAGTCTAAGTGTCTAAATGACACAACATCACAACATCCAAAAAATAACACCTCTAAAGTCAATACAAATGACATAAGAAATAAGATAAAGCCTATCTAATCTAGTCTAAGTAGTAGGGATGACGTCCTCAGCTAGAGCTGGATCCTTCTGTGGGTCCAACTCACAGGTGTCGTCAAGATGGGCTCCGTAGTAGGTTGAGCAGAAGTCCTCGGTATCATCTGTAATATTTTCAACAGGTCCAGTCAGGACGGGAGCGAGCACAGTACATCTCATGCAGTTTATATCATGGCAGGAAATATAAAGCAAGCAATAGAGTAAGATACATGAAACGCTGTAAGAAGATGTATATGAAAAACAGGAGAGATATTTGATAACTGGAAATATATACATGATAAGTAAGAACTGTAAGTGACTAGTGATTTAGAGTACGAGATGGCATGTAACTGGCTTGGGTTGAACATGATATACATAGGTGAACATGAGAGACACCAGCCGTGAAGGTTGTGTTGTACATGATAACAAATGAAAAGTAACAGAGTGAACATTATGGGTAAATCACATGACCA
Source organism: Iris pallida (assembly GCA_029216955.1). Classification (NCBI taxonomy): domain Eukaryota; kingdom Viridiplantae; phylum Streptophyta; class Magnoliopsida; order Asparagales; family Iridaceae; genus Iris; species Iris pallida. The sequence goes on from JANAVB010040818.1 coordinate 13,307,600, forward strand.
TTTATGTTCACCCCTACCCACAATCAATACACAAGGATTCAGTCAAGTTATGTTACGAACATGATATTTTGGTTACACACGAAGCACATGAGGAAACATGAACGTACATGAGGGCACATGAAAGTACATAAGCGTACATAAAATCACATAAGAGAACATGAGAGTACATGAATAATGCAGGAGCAAGGAATACATGATGTGCATGAAACACATGACATAAAATATCTAATGCGCCCGCTAAGGGGGATAACATCCCATGAAGAGATCCATATAGTACCAATCCGTGATAACAAGTGTCAGCATCAAGTAAAGTAATCTAGAGCAAGAATATAAGTCGTGACAAGTATGAAACGATCAGATAATGTACTCGCCTGCGATCTGAATGTCTCTGAGAATACACTGTCCGAAACGAGGTATCTGAGTCCTATTTAGAGCAACACAAGTCATGATGTATACAAGGGGTGATAAATGAAGTGTACAATGCATCTACATAATTTTCTTGGTCAATCTTGGTCAAAGTCAACTCTGGGTTAAACCAAGTCAACATCTAGTCAAACTAGGTCAACAACAAGGCTATCTTGGTCAACTGGTCAAACTTAGGCTATCAAGGGTCAATTGTCAACTATTGGTCAACTACAGTCAATCTCTAGTCAAGCTTGGTCAATTTGGTCACATATTGACTCAATGTTGACCTTTGGTCAACAAGGTCAAACTAGTCTAAGTTAGTCAAAATCCTATACAATACCATATACCATATAGACCACACACTAGGCCTAAACAAGTCTAGACCAAAATCCTAGATGAAAACAAGCAACATCAATTTCTAACCAACTTACAATATACCTATATATATCATATATTCATGTATAAAATTTTTATACATATATATAATCATCTAGTCATGCTTGCATTCATCATCTCATATATTCATGCATTGCATACCTACATACAACATATAAATTTAGCTATATATTTACATATATATATATATATATATATATATATATATATATATATATATATATATATATATATTTTATATATATATATATATATATATATATATAAGGAAATTAAATCAAAGTGAGAGTGTGTGTGTGGTTGATGTGTAGAAAGTGGAGTCTATGTTAGGTTCTGTGTGTGTGGGTGTATGTGTGGGTAAACAGCAGCAGGGGGTGTGGCATGTGAGAGCTTGTGGGTGAGTGAAAGAGAGTGAGTGAGTGAGTGAAAGAGGTGTGTGTATAGTGGATCATGAGTGAATGAATTTGAGAGAGGGACTGATTTCAGTCAAAAAATTCTAAGTTAACATTCATATTCAGTTCATGCATTCATTCATTATAGTTCAGTTTAAAGCCAGTTTCATACAAACCCCATTTTATTATCAGGTTTCAGTTTCACAGTTCAACTCAAAAGCTCAAATTCAGTTTTAACTTAAAACCCAAAACTCAATTTCAGTTTTAACTTCAACTTAAACTCGAGTTTTCAAGTGAACCCAAATCTTAGTTACATTCCAAAATCCAGTCTCAGTCTTCCTAACTCATTACACAAGTTTAAAAGCATTAATCTCAGTTTTTACATACACACAAGAAGGGACTCAGGTTTTATACATAAGAAGGGAAATTCTCAGGTTTCATAAAAGAAAACTCAGTTTTCATGTTAAATCCATGTTTCATACAAATCCAGTTCATAACCCACATCTCAGTTTATATCAAATTATTATATCAAGTTAACATTATCAGTTTCATTTTCAGCTAACCATGCTCTAATCTTAGATTTCCCTTTTTCAACCCAAAACTAATTTCTCAGTTTCTCAGTTTAAACATTGCATTAATTCTCAGGTTCAACATAATTGGGAAATCTAAGTTTTCATGTAACAATAAAATTCAGTTTTCATGCAATGGGTAAAATCCCATATTTCCCTACACAACAAATTCCTAGGTTTTAGATACAATACATTCAAGGTTCACTAAAAAAAAACCAACTCAAGTTGAACCACAGTTCTCAGGTTAACATTTGGGAATTTCCTCAGTTTAACATAAAGGAGATAAATTCTCAGTTTTATACTCTAACCCCAATTTCAAGTAACCCACATATGTAATTTGATTTCTAACATGCATCACAATTCAAAATCTACAATTAACTTCATAATTTAACATTTTAAAAACTCACGAACAGTGAGCATAACACAGGTATCAGTAACTCCCATGTACCACTGAAATTCCAATTTCAAATATCAAAACAATTATGAAAACCTAAATCAGTCAGGTACAGTGGTGTCAGATATGTGTGTGTACATGTGGAGGGTGTCCACGTGTCCGAGAACTGGAAACAAGTGTCAATAAACGAAATATAGGAAGCTATTAGGACACAGTGCAAAATACTCTTCGTGCGGCCATCTCGTGCACGATTGCACACCACACAGGGCACGAACACCCACGGACTCATGCACACACGTAGAGGAGGAATAGGGCTAGGGTTTCAAGTCCCTGACACGAGTCCACGTTGTAACTCCACTGTTCATAAATAAATGAATATTCCATATTTCTTCCTCGATTAATTCCTAGATTGTGTTTTGAATATTCTAATTTTAAACCCTTCTCAAATACTCTGTTAATTCCTAATTTAGTTTATTCTCAAAAAGGTTAATTTCCTTTAACCTTTGCCTAATCCTATTTTTCCATTAATTTCCTAAATTTCTAGATGGGCCAGCTGACCCAATAATTATTTTTTTGAATCAATTATTCCTATGTCTCCTTCCAACCTATTAAAACCAACCTATTAAAACCATTATTACCAGCCCAACTTAATGGGACTACCATTGAATCCAGTCCGGCCCGGCCTGTTGGTCAAAGGGGCGCGGGCGAGCGGGATCCGATAACCCATTAAACCAAAACCCGTTATCAACCGTTACTAATAACCAAATTCTCGTTCAAACTCTATTCCTCTTTATTGTTTCAGAGCTTCGCTCAGTTGGCAAAGGATGGCGATGACGACGACGGAACAGTGAAGCCGACGACTTCAAGAATTCCAGGCTTCTCTAGAAGGTTCCTCCTAACCACCTAACTAACCCTCTCATCTCCACCGTCGATCCCTAACTAACCCGACCCCTCTCCGCCGTTGGATCATAACTACCGCTGCCCGTCCAACGGCCGGTCAGGTGCCCGGCCAACCGCCTGACCGACGCCCCCGGCTATAAATAGGACCCCAAGCCCTCCTTCTTCTTCATCAATCCATTGTGGCAAAGCCCTGCCAAAAGTCCGACCGATCCTTCCTCTTTCTTCTTGGTCTTCCTCAGAGCTCCGCAGCTCGTAGCCATGGCGGCGCAGCAGTGTTGATAGCGATGCGGTGACAAGCAAGCACGGAGAGAACCATCGTCGAAGTAGGACCAGCAACACCACAACGACATCCATCGTCGTCTTCATCGATCAGCTCGTGTGCAGCTTCGGTAACGACGGTCGACTCCAGTGGAGGATCGTCGGGATCTCTGGTGAGTCTCCTCACTCTCTTGTACAATGAATTGGCGAAGTTTTGATTCGAAATCCTGAACGAAATCTGGGTTCTCTGTCTTTAGTTCGGTTGGATTGTGTGATCGATCGATCGATCCGGTTTGTTTTTGGTCGATTCGAGAATTGTTTTGGTAAGATCACTTTGATTCATTGTATTTCTCCAAATTTGGAGTGGAAACAATTCAAATCAAACTCACAATTGCTTCCTCTGTTTTCGCACATGACTTACTCGACGAAATGTCCAGGAGGACGAATCAGTGAGCCATTGGACACGCAGAGCTGCTGTGTCGACTCCTGTTGACACGAATAACCTATCCAGAGCACATGTACAATTCTTGACACTCTCTGACTTCTTGGGCTCGAGTATAACTATTAATTTCCGTGTCTGTGTCGTCCTATATTGTATCAGACACTGATACAAATTATGAGGACACTGTCCTTGTGTCTTGCACTAAAAGGAGATCGGGTTGGACACGTTTGTATCCATAGGACACGAGTGTGCAGGAGACTGGTTCCTTGTGTTAGCTATTTGAATTTCTTAGGAACTGTTATAATTTTACTTTGTAGTTGTCGACCGTTGGACTCCAGTAGGTTGAAACTGATCTGGATTAGTTGAGTTTAATTGAATTTGTATGTGGTTTGATTAGCCATGGCATGGGCTGGGTTTGTGGCCCAGTTGGGTCGGATTACTGTTACAGTCTTGGGCCAGAAATTGTTAGAACCTAAGTTAGTTGGTTTCATAATTGTTTAGTTGAGATAATTAAGTTGGGTTAAGCTAACATTTAAGTATGGGTTTGACTCTGGCCATGAGAAGTACCAGACTTGTGTGGTGGTTGGTAGTAGATTTTAGGTTAAGCAAATTGTTAGGAATTAGAGATAGATGGCAAGTTTTTATCAAGTATTATGGGCCAGGTGGTATGCAATAGGGTCAATATGATGTGTTATCAATAATATAGATAGTTTGGAAGCACTAGTAAGATTGAGGAATTAATTAGAAACACTCTAATTCTATGTTCCATATTTAGGTGATCTAGAATACTTGGACAAAACCCCGAAAAACAGGCAAGTACATGTACTCAGTATTACCATCATTGCATGCATTGCACTTACACTTGTTATCGTGTCATTTATTTTACTTGTTATCGATTGATTGCTTGCTTGCATAGTTTCTCGTGTCGGGTGGGGGACGTTCTAGAGACATGTGATTGACTAATATTGGACAAACATTGCCTGATAGCATACTCTGTATGCCTGAGTCCATTTCGTGCGTGACTGATAGCATTGTCGTCAGACATGCCTGATTATTGCGTGACTGATAGCATTGTCATTAGACATGCCTGATTATTCGTGACTGATAGCATATATATTTTATATGCCTGATTACATATTAGTCCCCACATGTTGATAACGTCCAATTGCACATGTACACATAGCTAGTGCATACTTTATATTCATATTGCTTCTCTGTCTTTCAGTTATATTTGCTATACTGTTCCATTGATCTCCATGGTGAGTTTTATTGAGTTACATTGTACTTTGCTCCTTTCCTGACTGGATCATTGATTACAGGTGAGATGGATCATAGATTATCATTCATGATTGGCATTGGAGCTCGCTTGACACTGAGATATTAGTTTCATGTATAGAGATTGATTGAGTGTATTTGATTATATGTCATTGTTGTATCATTTATCTTTCACCGGCTTTGTACCCGGATATTCATGTATAAGTTGTAATAATTATATAGTGGATTGCTGTGATGGTTAGTATAGATTTCGTGATTAGATGCTGTGATGAGATACTCTTGTATTTACATGACTAGACGGCTCACTACCGCTGTCAACGACAGTGTAGGCCGGGCATGACATCGACCCGTACCCGATTATCCGGGAGCGGGGCGTGACATGTTTTAGTGGTGGCCCATGCAGGTCTTTATCTAATGGTACTTAGGATTAGAGTGCCATTGGAAGCCTGCTGAATAGGAAACTCATCACAGCATAGGACCGTTATCATATTGCTTATTTTCTGTCTTTTATATATTTTGCTAACACACACAGTACACCTACGAGTCACTGATGGTTCTCCTCCTACAATTCCAGAGATGGCCAAATGAAGGAAGGAACCGCATCCGCGAGGCCGCACTCCGACTGTAGCCTATTCCGAGAGAGGATCATCTGCCCTACCTATAGTAGACCCAGAACGCTCCGGTACTCACGTGCCACCTGTCACGAGAACTTCTTCACGACACTCCATTAGTTCCATGAGGGGCACCCAGATGCATGAGCTAGTCCATGGGCTATTGGAGGCCCAGAGAGCCCAGATCCAGAGTTTGTTGGACGCTCAGAGGGAGCAGACCACTATATTACGGGAGGGTATTGAGAGACTAGTTAGCCCATTCCTACCACCACCACCTCCACTTCCCCAGACTACTACTACTACTCCACCTACATCTCAGATTCCACCTCTGTCGACTACCATACCGACCCCGTCATACATTCCACATCCACCATTCGCTCCACATCCATCATATATTCCACCTCCACCAACCACCCAGGCTCCTGTACAGCCTACTACCACCACTTTTGTTCAGCCTGAGCCCATTTCTTTCATTCCGCCTCCCATCCATACTCATGCTTCTCCCACTTATACCCCTAGTACCTGTACTCCCCACCAGAGAGAGGGTTCTATCCTAGACTTTAAAAGGATGGTACCTAGAGTGTTCCTTGGGACCGAGGGTATACTCTACGCCGATGAGTGGCTAGAGGATATGGAGAGGGTGATGCGACTATCTAGGCTTCCGGAGGACCTCAAGGTGGAGGCAGCCGGCGTGCAGATGCATGATCTAGCACGTACCTGGTTTAGGAGTGAGCCTCAGCTCGCAGTACCTGGATTGACCTGGGAGCAGTTCGTAGAAATCTTCAAAGAGAAGTTTTTCCCAGCAGTAGCTAGAGAGGCTTTGGAGCGCCAGTTTCAGACTCTTGAGCAGGGGACTCGCTCGGTTGATGAGTACGCGACAGAGTTCGGACGACTTAGTCGGTTTGCAGAGGGTAGAGCCAGAGATCCAGTCGTGAGAGCCACGAGATTTAGGCAGGGTTTGAGCCACGAGCTTCGTTACTTGGTCACGGCTAATGGAGCGACTACTTATGCTGGGATGGTTGCTGTTGCTCAAAGGTTGGAGATTGATCTGAGCCTCCGACCCAAGAGAGACCGTGACATTAGTGGAGGAGGTAGCCACTCAGGACCAACCAAACCTACAAATACCCAGCAGACGAAGACCTTCACTCAGCAGCAGCAGCGACCAGTTCAGCAGCCTTGTAGATTCTGTCAGAAAGTGGGCCATACCTGGCAAGTGTGTAGGAAGAGACTTGGACAGTGCCTTATCTGTGGTGCAGCTGATCATCAGGCTAGGGAGTGCACCATTGCTCGTATAGCAGCTGGATCTTCGGGACTTCCACAGCCAGAGGGACGTGTCTACCTTATGGCAGAGGAGGGAGCAGAGGTTATTCCGATTCCTGACGAGGACTAGAGACCGGAGGCATTCTCGCATAGCTGGAGCAGACCGTGGGTCATCATTTCCCTTGTGATCCTTTCTAGCATCTAGACTTTTCTTGTTGTTTCATATTCAAGACTTGTTTCTAAAGTCTCTGTATTATTTCATATTGGCCGCTTGTTTTTCCTTAATACCTAATAAAACTAATTGTTCACTTCCTGTCATGACTTTGATTGTTAAAAATTTATTTGATTCTTCATAATTCCTTGGAAGTTCTGGATAAGGTTGAGATATATTCGATGACCTATTATGACGTGGCAGATGTGCACTGCAGTCAATTACCTGGATTATGGAAACTGAAAGTTCATTGCAGCCAGATGCACACTGGCGAGGCATAGACTCTAAGTCGAAGTAATTACAGGTAATCATGGGCTCTCGGATATTATTGAGACTAAGTCCTAAATTCATAATGTTTCTGGTATCGGATAAAGTTGACGAAGTATTTGGTAATACATTATTATCGGGACCACGGAACTGAAGGTTTACTGCAGCCAGATACATACTGGCGGGATAGGAACTGTAGGAAAAGTGACTCCAGATATGTATGATTATCGGATACTATTGAGGCTATTATCCCTTGACCTTGTTTCATGACTATCACTTGTACCACTTGAATCGTGCCAATTTGTTTTGATTATTCGTAATCGTGCCTAATCGTGCCATCTGAAATTTCAAGGACGAAATTTTTCAAGGGGAGAAGATTCGTAACTCCACTGTTCATAAATAAATGAATATTCCATATTTCTTCCTCGATTAATTCCTAGATTGTGTTTTGAATATTCTAATTTTAAACCCTTCTCAAATACTCTGTTAATTCCTAATTTAGTTTATTTTCAAAAAGGTTAATTTCCTTTAACCTTAGCCTAATCCTATTTTTCCATTAATTTCCTAAATTTCTAGATGGGCCAGCTGACCCAATAATTATTTTTTTGAATCAATTATTCCTATGTCTCCTTCCAACCTATTAAAACCAACCTATTAAAACCATTATTACCAGCCCAACTTAATGGGACTACCATTGAATCCAGTCCGGCCCGGCCTGTTGGTCAAAGGGGCGCGGGCAAGCGGGTTCGTAGTAAACCCGGATCCGATAACCCATTAAACCAAAACCCGTTATCAATCGTTACTAATAACCAAATTCTCGTTCAAACTCTATTCCTCTTCATTGTTTCAGAGCTCCGCTCAGTTGGCAAAGGATGGCGATGACGATGACGGAACAGTGAAGCCGACGACTTCAAGAATTCTAGGCTTCTCTAGAAGGTTCCTCCTAACTGCCTAACTAACCCTCTCATCTCCACCGTCGATCCCTAACTAACCCGACCCCTCTCCGCCGTTGGATCATAACTACCGCTGCCCGCCCAACGGCCGGTCAGGTGCCCGGCCAACCGCCTGACCGACGCCCCCGGCTATAAATAGGACCCCAAGCCCTCTTTCTTCTTCATCAATCCATTGTGGCGAAGCCCTGCCAAAACTCCGACCGATCCTTCCTCTTTCTTCTTGGTCTTCCTCAAAGCTCCGCAGCTCGTAGCCATGGCGGCGCAGCAGTGTTGATAGCAGTGCGGTGACAAGCAAGCGCGGAGAGAACCATCGTCGAAGCAGGACCAGCAACACCACAACGATATCCATCGTCGTCTTCGTCGATCAGCTCGTGTGCAGCTTCGGTAACGACGGTCGACTCCAGTGGAGGATCGCCGAGATCTCTGGTGAGTCTTCTCACTCTCTTGTACAATGAATTGGCGAAGTTTTGATTCAAAATCCTGAACGAAATCTGGGTTCTCTGTCTTTAGTTCGGTTGGATTGTGTGATCGATCGATCGATCCGGTTTGTTTTTGGTCGATTCGAGAATTGTTTTGGTAAGATCACTTTGATTCATTGTATTTTTCCAAATTTGGAGTGGAAACAATTCAAATCAAATTCACAATTGCTTCCTCTGTTTTCGCACATGACTTGCTCGACGAAATGTCCAGGAGGACGAATCGGTGAGCCATTGGACACGCAGAGCTGCTGTGTCGACTCCTGTTGACACGAACAACCTATCCAGAGCACAGGTACAATTCTTGACACTCTCTGACTTCTTGGGCTCGAGTATAACTATTAATTTCCGTGTCTGTGTTGTCCTATATTGTATCAGACACTGATACAAATTATGAGGACACTGTCCTTGTGTCTTGCACTAAGAGGAGATCAGGTTGGACACGTTTGTATCCATGGGACACGAGTGTGCAGGAGACTGGTTCCTAGTGTTACCTATTTGAATTTCTTAGGAACTGTTATAATTTTACTTTGTAGTTGTCGACCGTTGGACTCCAGTAGGTTGAAACTGATCTGGATTAGTTGAGTTTAATTGAATTTGTATGTGGATTGATTAGCCATGGCATGGGCCGGGTTTGTGGCCCAGTTGGGTCGGATTACTGTTACAGTCTTGGGCCAGAAATTGTTAGAACCTAAGTTAGTTGGTTTCATAATTGTTTAGTTGAGATAATTAAGTTGGGTTAAGCTAACATTTAAGTATGGGTTTGACTCTGGCCATGAGAAGTACCAGACTTGTGTGGTGGTTGGTAGTAGATTTTAGGTTAAGCAAATTGTTAGGAATTATAGATAGATGGCAAGTTTTTATCAAGTATTATGGGCCAGGTGGTATGCAATAGGGTCAATATGATGTGTTATCAATAATATAGATAGTTTGGAAGCACTAGTAAGATTGAGGAATTAATTAGAAACACTCTAATTCTATGTTCCATATTTAGGTGATCTAGAAGACTTGGACAAAACCTCGGAAAACAGGCAAGTACATGTACTAAGTATTACCATCATTGCATGCATTGTACTTACACTTGTTATCGTGTCATTTATTTCACTTGTTATCGATTGATTGCTTGCTTGCATAGTTTCTCGTGTCGGGTGGGGGACGTTCTAGAGACATGTGATTGACTAATATTGGACAAACATTGCCTGATAGCATACTCTGTATGCCTGAGTCCATTTCGTGCGTGACTGATAGCATTGTCGTCAGACATGCCTGATTATTGTGTGACTGATAGCATTGTCATTAGACATGCCTGATTATTCGTGACTGATAGCATATATATTTTATATGCCTGATTACATATTAGTCCTCACATGTTGATAACGTCCAATTGCACATGTACACATAGCTAGTGCATACTTTATATTCATATTGCTTCTCTGTCTTTCAGTTATATTTGCTATACTGTTCCATTGATCTCCATGGTGAGTTTTATTGAGTTACATTGTACTTTGCTCCTTTCCTGACTGGATCGTTGATTATAGGTGAGATGGATCATAGATTATCATTCATGATTGGCATTGGAGCTCGCTTGACACTGAGATATTAGTTTCATGTATAGAGATTGATTGAGTGTATTTGATTATATGTCATTGTTGTATCATTTATCTTTCACCGGCTTTGTACCCGGATATTCATGTATAAGTTGTAATAATTATATAGTGGATTGCTGTGATGGTTAGTATAGATTTCGTGATTAGATGCTGTGATGAGATACTCTTGTATTTACATGACTAGACGGCTCACTACCGCTGTCAACGACAGTGTAGGACGGGCATGACATCGACCCGTACCAGATTATCCGGGAGCGGGGCGTGACACACGTTGTGTCTGCACGTGACACGAAAGTCGTGTTAGAAGCCACTGTTCGTACGGAACAGTGCAGTGCAATTTCAGTGCACTCGTGTTTTCGTGTCCGACACGACACGACGTATCCTAAAACTCGGGGGGGGGTCTGTCAGTGATGGCCCCTACCTTTGTGCCAAGTGGCACGTGTCCACGTGGTCTACACAGGAAGAATTTGGGCTCGGGTAGCATGGGATGTGCACGGGGTCGTGCTGCGTGTGTGCGTGTCCAATTTCGACACGAAAATGACACAATCTTCGAATCAGTGGAATAGATTTGGAATCCACACACCAAGGGCTACACAACCATGTAATTGGTTTTAAAATTTATTAACTTTTATTTCTAAGTGGCATTTCATCGAACACAAATTCAAAAACACCGATACGTGTCCGATACGGACACGAAACGGACACGAATTCCTACCAAACTTGGGCTACACCTAGGGAAACCCTAAATGAATGCATCTATGGAAAGAAACTGAAATTTAAATAGGTTTTATGGCAATTACCTATCGAGGGTGAAACCTCAATAAAAAATGAACAAGGGAAGGTGTTCTTCTCCAATTGAATGGTCAATTCACTTCGAAACCTTGCTAGCTAGCCTCCTTTAGCACCCTCTACTATTGGGGATGATGATGCAATTGATTAGACTCAATTTGGACTTGATTTGGATATTAGGGGAAGAACAATTAGGGCTTCTTTCTATGTATTTAAAAAGAGGCAAGGCTCTTAAGTGTGATACTTATAGGGGAGGAGGGACTTGTATGGCTAGCCACTAGATGAATAGGGTTAGATTTAGATGTAGATGAGTGGCTAGGGCTTGTCCAACCAATTCTAAACCTTCCTATTGGTTCAATAGTCCTAAGGCTTCCTTTTTCACAAATATCCTAAGGGGTAAATATCCTACTTAGAATATCTAGATATTGTTAATCTTGTCATTTACTAGGTTACCCTTATCAAGACTCTAAGCTTATTAAGGCTAATCTAGATTAGGCTAAATTTCTAGGCCAAGTCTCAAATAATTAACTAGCACATATTTAATTAATATAATTTACAATTTCACAAAATTGTCAAAATGACCAAAATACCCTTACGCTTAAAAGTAGTAATATGACATTCTAATCACATGACTAGGCTCCCATGGTCATGGTTAGTCTCCAGGCTTAGCAATTCTAGGATTACACTAGTTAACCATCAAAATCACATTTCAATATTTTAAATAGTTTTAAATCAATTAAAATCACCAAAAATCATAACATGGTTTAAATATCATTATTAAATGATAATAATTACAAAATTTCAAAATTATCCTCATTTTAGAAAACTGGGTGTTACAGCCTCGCCGCCCTCGGACGTCCCACGACGGCCCTGCGCGTCTTCGCCTTCATGAGGCCCCACGCCGCCCCGAACACCGCCACCGTGGTCTTTGCCGTGTCCGCCTCCGCCGAGCTCGGGTCCCTGGTGCTGGTCCAGTGCCTGCACGCCTACGTCGAGAAGGCCGGGTTTGTAGGCCGTGTCTCCGTCCGGAACTCCCTGGCACTGGTCTGGTGCCTGCGTGCCTACATCGAGAAGGTCGGGTTCGTGTCTGTGCCATTATGGCACGAACTTTCCACTAGTATATATATATAAGAGGGGGAGGCAAGGGACTGTCGAAGAGGGACAAAGAAAGGGTTAGGACTCAAGGTCAAGGAGAAGAAAGTGAGAAGAGTTTGGTTTATTTGAATTTTCAGGTTAACGGGTAAGCTTTTAAAAATACTATCCACTAACATACAAAACTGATATGGAAAGAAGTCCGCCGACACATATGTCAGCTGAGTTAACTAAAATATTTATTTGTCTCTTTTTGTTTTGTCATTCTAAATGACATCTACAACACTGCTTAGATAAATAATTTGATTCCATCATTGCCTGGAATTTGAAGTTTCATCAGTTGAACGGAAGGGCCAGCAAATGACACGTTTCTTAGTTGTACTATGTAATGATGTGAACTGTATGTCACATCAAAACTACCCATACAGACATGAAACTATCAAATAGTTATGGAGAAAATTTGAGTCGCATCCCACTTACTTTACTTTAATTCAATATGCACTCCACTGCTTTACCTTAATATAAGTTACCTCCACATTTCACGGATTTTGTTCAAAACCGACGATCAACACGTTTGACCAAAATTTTACGACGAAATTACCCTCTTCTTCTTTTTCACAGCTATCCCTTGCCTCCCCCTCCTTACTCGGCCCACCTACTCCCGCCTCGCTCAGCCCTAGGCCATCACCACCACCACCACCAACATCACCCCCATCATCACCACCACCTTTACCACCACCACCTTCACCACCACCTTCACCAACATCAACACCAGCACCACCACCACTACCACCACCTTCACCACCTTCACCACCACCACCTTCACCCCCCGTCGCCTCCGTTTCCCCGCTCGTCCATGGCGCCGCCCCCCTCCACCGCACCCCTATGGCGCCGCCCTCCTCCCCTGCTTCCCGCTCACCCATGGCGTCGTCCCCGCTTCCCCGCTCCCCCACGGCGTTCCTCCATCCTCCCTCACAAGGTCAAGGGTATTTTTGTCCTAAAAATTTGGTCAAACGCGTTGACCATTGGTCTTGGACGGAATTCGTGAAATGTGGAGGATAACTTATATTAAGGTAAAGCAGTGGGGTTCACCTTGAATTAGGATAAAGTAAGTGGGGTGCAACTCAAAATTTCGCATAGTTATAAATACTCGATAGTTAAGGAGTTTGCCCCAAAATGAGAAAATATAAGTATTCAATTAATGGATACTGATTTATCAGCTGAAGAATGATGTATGTCATACATGATTGTATTTGTCAAACTTGAAAAAAGGAGCATAAATGTGATTTTATTAGATGATATCAAGAGCTTGCAATGCATCACCTAGTTTCATATTGACTAATCTATTTAGAGCCAGTTATTTGCTTGTCACATAAAAGGATATCAACATTTTTCAAGAAACATTATATAGGCGTACACTAGGTGGTAAGCATGTCAATTTGTTCATTGGGTAAAATGAATTTCAGGTATTGGTGTTCAAGGAACAGTTTGCTTTCATTGCTAGAATCAATTAATACTAATGTAACCCAAAAATGAGCCTAGTTAGATGAATAAGGCATGTAAATTGTGCTGGGCTAAAAGGTATCTCCGAATGATTTTCAATCAAAAGTTCTTGAGTCGGTTTTACCCATGTTCCAACTTCCAATTGTTGGTGTTTTTGCCTTTGGACTAGAAAAGATAGTCCCACATCGGCTACACCAAATGGTGAGTATCTCAATATAATGCATTGCTTGTGTTGAGGTGTGCACATGAGGTGTAGTAGGGCACAAGTTTGTGCCATATGGAAGTATTTTTCTAGAAGGAAAAAGGATTAAATCCAACAATGATGCAAGTTAATTTTTGTTGTGCGGACTCGGACTCGGACACGGACTCCAGGATGTCTCGTGCATGCACGGGAGTGTTCGGGGGGTAGGCGTGGACTGGCACACTTCTATGCTGATTGTGGGATGATCTAAAATATCAAACTCTATTTTTGAGTATTGGTATTTTAGTCCCATATCGGATAGGAGAAGAGGTGAAGTCTCAACTCCACTCTATAAATAGAGCCCCTTGGCCTCCTTTGTAAGATGCACCAAGAAGAGAGTTAAGGGAGTCTGTAAAGTCCAGAAAGCCCGTTCAACTCTCAAATATTGACTTACGAGCGTTCCAGAAGTTCTTCGTGAACTTGCTGGTTCCTGGAAGTTGTTCGTGCTCATGTGGGGCGAATAAAGCTTTGAGCAACGGTGGTTCATTCACCCCAGCATTTCATTCTCGCCTGTCATCGCTGCTGTTGCCTTTTATAGTAACTTCTTTTTAGAAGCTCTACTGCCGATAGTCGCTTGCACAAAAGTCTCTTTAGATTTTTTGTGTATTATGTAGAATCTTTTTAGATCCTCGTAATTTAGAATCCTCCAGGATCTCTGTTGCACATCTTCTTTAAGGTGTTGCATTTGAAACGTTGTCTTTACAATTGTTTCAGTTTCAAAATTTTCCATCGAAAATTGTGTCTCGGCACTAACAATCTCAAAGCTTTAATGAGAAGATGGATAATTCTCGTGCTTCGCTCATCGATACCGGCTTTAACAAGTTGGAGAAATTCGATGGCGAACACTTCCAGATATGGAGACGAAAGGTCACTTTAAATCTTCAACTCGTGAATGTTGATCACGTGCTGTCAGAAGAAGAACCGATCGTTCCAACCACTGGATCTGCTGCGGCTGTGGCCGCTGCTACGACCAAGCAAGCGAAGTGGAAGAGAGAAAACAGTATATGCAAACTACTGATACTCAATTACATGGAAGACTCTCTGGCAGAGTCCAACTCCAAGAAGACATCTGCCAAAGAGATATGGGACTCCTTGGAAAAGCTCTATAAAGATGACGAGAACCGGTCCAAGATCTTCATGGTAGAAAAATACTACAAGTGGACCTTCGAAGACGAGAAGGCGATGCTGCCCCAAGTGAAGGAGTTTCTGAAGTTGCGTCAGAAACTAGAAGACGAGGACATGCCCCTCGTCGACAAGTTTGTCGTTGGAGGGATCGTCGTGAAACTTCCTACAGAATGGAGCAACTTCTATGCAAGGATGCATCGAAAGAAGATGGCAATTAGCTTGGAAGATTTCTTGCAAGAGATCCATGTTGAGGACGAGATGCGCTCTCAACAGAAGATGGATACTCTGTCCAAGCAACTGGCGAAGGCTAATCTGGTCCAAACCAGAGAGTACCAGGGGAAGCAGGCGGCTTCTCATCGTAAAAAGAAGGACTTCACGAATCTAAAAGTGAAGGGTCCTGCTTTCAAGCAGCAGAAGTCCAAGTCCCATGTGACTTGCTTCAATTGTGGCAAGAAGGGCCACTACAAATCTGAATGCAAGTCCAAGCCCAAAGAACAAGGTGAGCCTAGTAAGGTTTCTATGGTTACTAATCTAGTTGCCATGATAGCACAGGTTGCAACTGTGGGGGCTGACTTGGACTGGTGGATAGACACTGGTGCGACCTGCCATGTCTGTTCAGACAAGGACTGGTTCGTCTCTTATGAGCCAACTTCAGAGAAGGTCATAATGGCAAACCAGGCACAAGCTGAAGTACTGGGGATCGGGACGGTGGAGCTGAAACTCATATCGGGGAACACTCTGACGCTTCAAGGTGTGAAGCATGTTCCAGTAATTGCTAAGAACCTGATCTCTGGAAGTCTGCTCTGCAACGCAGGCTTGAGGATGGACATCAATGCTGGCCAGTTGGTGATGTCCAAGAAGGGTACATTCTTCGGGAAAGCTTTCCAAACTGAAAGAATGTACAAGATTCAGCTTGTTGTAACCCAGCATGATAATATAAATGCAATCACTTTTTCGGATTATTCTCTTGAGTTGTGGCATAATAGGCTAGGACATGTTCATTGTAAAAGGATAAACAGAATATCTAGTCTATGACTTATCTCCAAGTGTGGGGGTAAGGTAGAGAAATGCGAAGTATGTGCTCAGACGAAGATCACTAGGAAACCCTTTCACAGGGTCCATCGAAGCACAGATCTTCTGGAGTTGGTTCACTCAGATATCTGTGACTTCTCACAATTCTCTACAAAGGCCGGGATGAAGTATTTCATTACTTTCATCGATGACTTCTCAAAGTATGCTTTCGTCTACTTGCTCAAGTCTAAAGACGAAGCATTCAAAAAGTTTAAGGAGTTCAGGGCCGAGGCTGAGTGGCAAACTGGACAACAACTCAAGAGGTTAAGGAGTGATCGAGGCGGGGAGTATCGGTCTCATAAATTCTTATCATTCTGCAAAGAACATGGAATCATCAATGAGACGACGGCTCCGTACTCTCCTCAATCCATCGGAGTAGCAGTAAGGAAGAACAGAACGTTGACAGAGATGATGAATTCCATGCTGTTGACTGCGGGTCTTCCAAAGTGCTACTGGGAAGAAGCTGCACTAATGGCAAAGTTCATTCTGAACAGAGTGCCATATGCAACTTCCGACATAACTCCTCATGAACTCTGGTTCAAAGTCAGACCTAACTTGAATGTCATTCGAGTGTGGGGGTGTCTGGCTTATGTGAAGCTCCCGGATCTGAAGATTCAGAAGCTGGGGACAAGGACTACGAAAGGCGATCTTCTTGGGGTATGCAGAGAAGAGTGATGCTCGGAGATTCCTTGATATCGAGTCAAACCATATCATCGAATCTCGCGATGCTGAAGACAAGTTTGCAAAACATAAGAATATTGTTCTCGTGGATCTTCCGGAGAATGATGAGGGTACAAAGCAGACAGAAGTCTTTAATGAACCAGTAGTCCTAGATGAAGCTGTCGTCAAGGAGACACCAGCTGAACCAGAACTCGCTGAGCCATCATCTAAGCGAACGAGAAGGCCGAAAGACTTCGGAGATGACTTCGTCACCTATCATGTGGAAGCAGATCCGCTTACCTATGATGAGGCGATGAAGACCAGAGATGCTGTATTCTGGAAGGAGACGATAGACAACGAGATTGACTCAATCACCTCCAACAACACATTGGTATTGGTTGACCTGCCAGAAGGAGCAAGACCCATCGGATGCAAATGGATCTTCAAGAAGAAGATGAAAGCAGATGGAACCATTGACAAGTTCAAGGCCAGGCTAGTGGCCAAGGGGTTTGCTCAGAAACAGGGGATCGACTACTTTGACACTTATGCTCCAGTAGCTCGGATGACAACCATCAGATTGTTAATTGCTCTAGCAGCAATACACAAGCTGGTGATACATCAGATGGATGTGAAAACGGTATTCCTTAATGGCGAGCTGACCGAAGAGGTCTACATGCAACAACCAGAAGGTTTTGTCGTCAGAGGTCTGGAAGACAAAGTTTGCAAGTTGATGAAGTCTCTGTATGGTTTGAAACAAGCTCCCAAAATGTGGCATGAGAAGTTTGACAAGGTGATAAGGTCAAATGGCTACAGGGTCAGTGAAACAGATAAGTGTGTCTATACGAAGTTTGCTGACGGAAGAAGAGTAATCGTATGTCTTTACGTGGACGACATGCTAATCCTAGGTACGGATTTAAGCTGCGTCACAGAGACAAAGAAATTCCTCTCGACCAAGTTCAGTATGAAGGACTTGGGGGATGCCGACGTAATCTTGGGGCTCAAGATCATCCGGACAGGCACTGGAATAGCGCTGTCACAATCTCATTATATTGAGAAGATGCTCACTCGCTACGGGTATCAAGATCTTCCTATTATTGATACACCGTACCGGAGTGATCAGAAGCTGGAGCCAAATTCGAGGAAAAGCGTCAGGCAGTTGGAGTACGCTAGCGTCATCGGAAGCTTGATGTACGCTACTACTGCCATAAGGCCTGACATAGCTTTTGCCGTAGGAATGCTGAGTCGATTCACAAGTAATCCAGGCGTTAAGCACTGGAAAGCTGTGAAGCGTGTTATGAGATATCTCAAGAAAACTCAGACATGCACTTTTCTACAGCGGAGATCCGTCAGTAGTGGAAGGCTTCAGTGATGCTAGCTGGTGTTCAGATATGGAGAGCGAGTATTCCACAGGTGGATTCGTATTCGCCATGGGCGGAGCTGCTATATCGTGGAAGTCGAAGAAGCAGACTATGTTATCTCGCTCCTCCATAGAATCTGAATTCTTTGCATTGGATGTTGCTGCAGATGAAGCAGAGTGGCTTCGGGAGCTCATGTATGATCTTCCGGTGGTTGGGGCTCAGATACCGGCAATACCGATATACTGTGACAACCAGGCGGCAGCAGCAGTGGCATCAAATGAACTCTTCAACGGGAAGAAGAGAACGGTGCGGTTGAAGCACAGAGCAGTACACGATCTTATCAAGAGAGGTGTTATTGCAGTGATTGATGTTCGGAGTCAGGAGAACCTGGCGGATCCGTTCACCAAGGGCCTCAAACGCCAGCTGGTCGATGACACAGCTTGTAAAATGGGCTTGAAGGTATTCTGATAGTGTGTCTTTGTAATCCTACCATAAAGTTTTATGCTATTAGTTCAAAGAGAAATCTACTAGGCATCTAACTTTTGGTTCAAAGGAGGATCACTGACTGGGAAACTATCAGGTAACAGTGGGTACTTGTTCTCTGGAACATGGAAGGGATACGGACCCATAACCACTGTTGTCTACTATGTATTTTCTGCGAAAAAAAATAGATCATGTGGAAGGATGGCTTAAACGCCTTAATGAGTTCTCAGGCAGAGTGAATGCCTGGTGTGCTTTACAGGAAGTACGGTAGAGCAGCACTACAAGGAGTAAAACTCCATGCTACAGTGGGGTGACTCCACCATGAGGTTCCCAGGTAGGGGTAATGCCTCGGCTTTGCAAGCTAAGTCATAGCGGCGTAGCACCGCAAATAGGCAGGTAGCCTAATGCTGTATGACGTAATTAAAGAGTTGTAGACAGCACTACAAAGGGGAGGATGGCCCCATGTTACAGTGGCACGACACCACGATGAGGTACCCAGGTAGGGGTAAAGCCTCGGCATTGCAAGCCATGTCGTTGCGGCGTAACACCGCAAGGAAGCCTTAGGCTTCATGCTGGGTAGTTTGGCACTACAAAGAGGCTTGTGACCTCATGCTACAGTAGTATGACACTACGATGAGGTTCCCAGGTAGGGGTAATGCCTCGACTTCAGGCCATGTCATAGCGGCGTAGCACCGCAAGGAAGCGCAAGGCTTTATGCCATATCTCTTTAATAAAGAACTCACCTATAGTGTATGGAAAGAGATATCAGGCCGTCTCTTGAGGGTAAACTTGTAGATGCCCAAAATTATACACTGAAACCAGGCTGGCATAGGGCCTTCAATGTGCAGCCAGAAGCACAGTTGATGTCATTATGTGAGTAGGAAGAATTGCAGTTATGGTGCAGAATTCAAGGCTTAGTCCATTCTTGTATCATGCTGTTATTTAACCTATGCGGGAAGATTCAAGTCGTAGCGACATCTCTCCTAATGCATGATGGGCAGTCACTGTGGGGAACGCTCAACCCATATATTGAGATATGTGGGGGATTGTTGGTGTTTTTGCCTTTGGACTAGAAAAGATAGTCCCACATCGGCTACACCAAATGGTGAGTATCTCAATATAATGCATTGCTTGTGTTGAGGTGTGCACATGAGGTGTAGTGGGGCACAAGTTTGTGCCATGTAGAAGTATTTTTCTAGAAGGAAAAAGGATTAAATCCAACAATGATGCAAGTTAATTTTTGTTGTGCGGACTCGGACTCGGACACGGACTCCAGGATGTCTCGTGCATGCACGGGAGTGTTCGGGGGGTAGGCGTGGACTGGCACACTTCTATGCTGATTGTGGGATGATCTAAAATATCAAACTCTATTTTTGAGTATTGGTATTTTAGTCCCACATCGGATAGGAGAAGAGGTAAAGTCTCAACTCCACTCTATAAATAAAGCCCCTTGGCCTCCTTTGTAAGATGCACCAAGAAGAGAGTTAAGGGAGTCTGTAAAGTCCAGGAAGCCCGTTCAAGTCTCAAATATTGACTTACGAGCGTTCCAGAAGTTCTTCGTGAACTTGCTGGTTCCTGGAAGCTGTTCGTGCTCGTGTGGGGCGAATAAAGCTTTGAGCAACGGTGGTTCATTCACCCCAGCATTTCATTCTCGCCTGTCATCGCTGCTGTTGCCTTTTATAGTAACTTCTTTTTAGAAGCTCTACTGCCGATAGTCGCTTGCACAAAAGTCTCTTTAGATTTTTTGTGTATTATGTAGAATCTTTTTAGATCCTCGTAATTCAGAATCCTCCAGGATCTCTGTTGCACATCTTCTTTAAGGTGTTGCATTTGAAACGTTGTCTTTACAATTGTTTCAGTTTCAGAATTTTCCATCGAAAATTGTGTCTCGGCACTAACACCAATAGTGATCATGACTTATGTTTCCGGTTCTTCTGCCTTTATTTACTTGGTTAACTTGGCACTATGTTATCTCTGGTTGTAGAGTGTGGGGTTTTCTTCTGATTCAGCTTTTTGTAGCAGATTTCATTCTGGTTATTTTCCCTTTATTTACTTGGTTATCTTGGCATTTTATCAGGTTGTTGAACATGGGTTTTTCTTATTATTCAGATTCTTCTCGCTGATTTCTTTTGCTTATTTTGACTTTTACCTTTATCAAGAAATATTTTGAATATACAAATTTTGCACATCTTAAGTTGATTGGGGCGTATTCGAAGTTGGTTTTTACGGGGTCGAGGGAGTGTACACATCACTTCGATTTGGGCTCTGTCTTCCATTTCTTTTTACCTTTTTTGGTCTAAAACGTAATTATTTGCATCTTTCTGCTGTTCATGGAGTGGTTGGAGAAAAATAAGCATCTTGATTTCGTAGAGCATGATTACGCTTCTCATCTAGATCTTTTTGCCAAAGTTAATGGTCTCCTGGGGGCTAAAAATTTTATCGACAAAGTTCCTGAATCCTTTAGGGGTGAGGTGGTTTACGGAACTCTTCTAGCTAATTGTGTTTCTCAAGGAAATATTACGAAAGCAGAGCAAGTTTTCAACAAAATAAGATACACTTTCCCCACAACCTTTGTCTACAACCAACTACTGCTGCTTTATGTAAAAGGCATGGAGGAGATCATAGAGACGATGAAGTCCAAAGGCATGGAGCCCGACCTTCGGACCCAAGCAACGGTTGCAAGGCATTACATTTCTGGAGGCCACAGTGAGAAAGCTGAGGCAATTCTGAAGGAGATTGAAGGGGAGGACATCAAGAATAATGGTTTTGCTTGCAGGCTTCTTCTTCCCCTCTATGCTTTTCTTGGCAAAGGTGCTGAGGTGCATAGGATTTGGAAGGTTTGCGAGAATGAACCTCGTCTGGAAGAGTGCTCAACTGCCATAGAAGTTTTGGGAGAGGTAAGGAAAGTTGAAGTTGCCGAGGAAGTTTTTGAGCACATGGTGAAGACCTCTCCACAAAATATTACAATGTTTATTAAAGGTTTATTTAAAGCATAAGCTTCTGGACAAGGGGAAGGATTTGGCTAAAAGGATGGTTGACAGTGGGTGTAGGATTGGTCCTACGACAGGGGATGCTATTGTCGTGCTCTATGTGAAAGCCGGGGAAGTTGAGAAGGCTGACAAAATGATCCAGAGGGCAGTGCCAGAAAACCTTTTGAGGCCGCGCTATAACTCTTACCTCACTATCATGGAGAAGTACGCGGAGAGGGGGGATGTTGACAATGCTGAGAAGATCTTCGACAAGTTGAAGCAGGGGGGCTATGGGGGAAGGATGAGGCTGTATCAGACACTACTCAAGGCCTACATAAATTCGGACACGCCTGCTTACGGGTTTAATAAGAGGATGAAGGCGGATAACATGCTCCCTAATAAGGCTGTCAAGGCACAACTGGCAATTGTTTAAATTGGAAATTGCTGAGAAACCCAATTTCGGGGATAGTTTTATGAAAAATCCACCCGCATGATGGGTTTTATGAAATGTCCAGAATTATATATTTCCACGTTAAGTATTCCAAGATTCCCTTTATATGCTCTGTATTTACAAAATTAATACCATAATTATCCCTCCGCAAAAACTCATATTTGGATTGCGATTCTTGTCGTACTCTTCTTCTTCTTCACAAGAGATCTGAACTCCATTTCTCTCATCTTCAGCAGAGATCGCAAAAATCATTCGTAGTTTACCGTATTTTTTTTTTCAATCGAACTCCGATCATCGCTCTTCTTCTTCTTCTTCTTCTTTTCAGACAATTAGGTCAATTATGGAGAGAAGATTTTCTTCTTCTTTTCCATAAGAGTTAGCATCATTTTGAAAGAAGAACGAAAACTCTTGAATCTTTATTCATGTCAAATTTTTTTCCACAAAACAAAAATAAAAAATTAGGTTTCTGTCAACTATTCTCCGTCGATATAACACGAATAATAATCATTCTCCTGCATATTAACAAGGAAAATGCCATTCTCCGTGTTTCTAACACGGAGAATGGCCATTCTCATGTGTTCTAACATTTGAATAACCATTCTCCGTGTCATTTAGCACAGAGAATGGTCGTTCTCCGTTTAATTTAGCACGGAGAATGACATTTTTCGTACTAAATTACACGAAGAATGGCCATTCTCCTACGTTTTAACACTGAGAATGACCATTCTCCGTATAAATTAACACGAAGAATAGCATTCTCCGTGTTAATTTACACGGAGAATAGCCATTCTACTGCGTTTTAACACTGGAATGACCATTCTCCGTGTAAATTAAGACGGATCATTCTCCGTATAATTTAGCACGGAGAATGACCATTCTCCGTGTAAATTAAGACGGAGAATGTCATTCTTCGTGTTACTAACACAAAGAATGGTCATTCTCCGTGTAAATTAAGACGAAGAATGCCATTCTCCGTGTAAATTAACACAAAGAATGGTCATTCTCCGTGTAAATTAAGACGAAGAATGCCATTCTCCGTGTAAATTAACACGGAGAATGGCATTCTCCGTGTTTCTAACTCGGAGAATGGTCATTCTCCGTATAAATTAACACGAAGAATGGCATTCTCCGTGTTTCTAACTCGGAGAATGGCCATTCTCCTACATTTTAACACTGGAATGACCATTCTCTGTGTTAATTTACATGAAGAATGGTCATTCTCCTGCGTCCATTCTCCTGCATTTTAACGCTGGAATGACCATTCTCCGTGTTAATTTACACGGAGAATGGCCATTCTCCAGCGTTTTAACACTAGAATGACAATTCTTCGTATAAATTAAGACGGGTTATTCTCCGTATAATTTAGCACGGAGAATGACCATTCTCCGTATAAATTAAGACGGAGAATGTCATTCTCCGTGTTACTAACACAGAGAATGACCATTCTTCATGTAAATTAAGACGGAGAATGCCATTCTCCGTATCATTCTCCGTGTAAATTAAGACGGAGAATGTCATTCTCCGTGTTACTAACACAGAGAATGATCATTCTCCGTATAAATTAAGACGGAGAATGTCATTCTCCGTGTAAATTAACACGGAGAATGGCATTCTCCGTGTTTCTAACACGGAGAATGACCATTCTCCTGTATTTTAACACTGGAATGACCATTCTCCGTACTAAATTATACGGAGAATGACCATTCTCCGTGTAAATTAAGACAAAGAATGGTCATTCTCCGTATAATTTAGCACGAAGAATGGTCATTCTCTGTGTAAATTAAGACGGAGAATGTCATTCTCCAATGGCCATTCTCCGTGTTACTAACATAAAGAATGACCATTCTCCGTGTAAATTAAGACGAAGAATATCATTTTCCGTGTTACTAACATGGAGAATGACAACCCTCATGCGAAATTAAAATTCTTTGTGTTTTAACACGGAGAATGATCATTCTCCTGCATTTTATGGTCAGTTGAAACTTTGGAGTGCCATAACTTTTGACTGGAAGGACAAAACGAGGCTCGGTTTGTCGTAAAACGAGCGTATCTTCGAGGAGCATAAATAAATTGCTTCACCGTTTGTCGGCCTTTCGAAATTTTAGAATCGTAAAAAAAATGATGTTTGGACCTCCGTTTTAGCTTTTTTGCCGTTTGTCTTGGTCTTTTCGAAATTTTTCGACGAGTTTTTGAAGATTTTTGAAGAGAAAACCTAAATTCGAATGTGAGCAGCGTATGGAAGAAGATCAAGTATCGAAACGTTTTTTTAAGAGTAGTTTCGTGGATGTTTTCAATAAATTAGAAGGAATGACAAAAAGGTTATTCGGAACCCTCTTTATATATTTTTTGCTAATTCTGGACACGCAATGAAATATTATTGCGTCGTGAATTTTTCATAAAACTTTTTTTTTGGACATTTTATAAATTTTTCCTTGTTGAAAAAACCCCAATTGGAAGACAGCTGCGTGAGCATTTCAGAATAAGAAGAGAATGAAGGCTGATAAACTTTTTCAATTCGAAGAGGCCTGCTTACGTGTTTGAAAAGAGGAAGGCTGATAACATGTTCCCTAATAAGGCTGATGCACAGCTGGCAACTGTTGATTCTTTCAACTTTCAAGAACGACCCCTCTTTCTCAGTCAAAATCCCTACTGGAACTCATGAGTTATTAAATTTTGAAACTAGGCAATCAAAACCCATTGGATTAGATGAATCTCATCCATATTTTTAGGATCTAAATAGAAAAATACAAGAGCCCAAATAGAAAATGACTTCCATATGTCATTTTTCTCTTGCAAGTTCTTAGTTTGACTTCTTATTTGAGTTTCTGTATGAAATGTTTCTCAATTGCTTGATTGATGGGGACTTAGCATTTAAAGGTTGGTAAGCCGGTGAATAATAGGAATAAGTTGTTTCTCATTGGTGGGGGTGTTTTTTTTAGGGTTTATGGATAAATAAATAGCCTACTAGTTGTTTTTGTGCGGGGTCAGAATAATGTAGGTAAATGCACTGCTGCAGTATTCTCTTGCTAAACATCATCAAAGTGAATCAAAGTGAAGAAAACATCTTCCTGAACAGAAAAGTTCCTGCTTATGCACAGAAATTAGTTAAGCCAAAGAGGGACCTTCATACACGAAAAAATGAGTGGTAAGAAAGCTTTGTTCTTGCCCGCATAGAAACGTTTTCATGCACATAAAATTGTTTGGTCAGAAACCTGTCGCATGGCCTTTACCGACAAAAATAAAGTTGTCAGCATAGCTGTCGAGTATGCATCTATGCGCAAATGCAACATGGTCACTACCGATGTCACTACATTAATGACCGACATTAATGTAGGAGCTTTGCTATGCCTACAACCAAATGCTTACTGTCACGATCCGATCCCAAAGTAATGGATCCAGTCGGATCATGCCAGTCTGCACCGTTGTGAGACGGCGGCAGTAAGCTGTATCAAGCAGTGAACACAAGCAGACAAAAACAAAAACGGGAAAAGATAACATTTTATTAAATCTGAAAAATAGTCTGAAATAATAAATGAATGGAGATCCTCGTCAGGGTTCGGACCAGGTACGTAGAAAGAGCTAAAGGTGAGATTCTCGTCGTCGCAGTCACCTAAAAATGTTGGTCTCCAGTCAGGAGGGAGCAAGAACATATTTCCACATCTAACATTCTAAGATAATAATAAATGAATGCAAGACAGTTTAAAAAGCATTTTTTTTTGCTAAATAATAATAAAAGACAGCAGGCAATATTCCAGAAGCTACAATGATGTAATCTACAATAGTGCTTTTGAGTATATAACAAAATCTGTGATCGCCTGGATAGAGGCAATATGTATACTAGCATTCTGGCCAAAACGATAGTATACGGTACGGCTCAACTCCCTGTGCGGTAGGGGTTAGCGCGAGAGAGGCAATCTGTAAACAATGGCTTTAGTCACAGATGTTATACTACTCCCCCAATCAATCTCCGAGTCAATGAGTCAATGAGACAATCAATCAATCAATCCATCGATGTGGAGTCCGAGAGAGATCCACTGTGAATCAGTGTCACTACAATACATGATCCACTGTGAATCCTACTTGAGTGTAGGACTGCCAGGGGGGTGGCAGTCCTACTTATAAAACTCTGTGACAGAGTTTCAGTTTGCAAGTTTGTCACAGAATTTTAGTATCAGGACTGCCACCCCCTGGCAGTCCTACATTCAATTAGGACTGCCAGGGTGCTGGCAGTCCTAATTGATACTTGTTGTAACAACAAGTTTCAATTAGGACTGCCAGCACCCTGGCAGTCCTAATTAAATATAGGACTGTCAGGGGTGTGGCAGTCCTATTTATAAAACTCTGTGACAGAGTTTTAGTTTGAGGAGCTCATCACAGAGTTTTAGTATCATGATTGTCACCCCCTGGCAGTCCTACATTCAATTAGGACTGCCAGGGTGCTGGCAGTCCTAATTGACAGTCCTAATTGATACTTGCTGTTACAGCAAGTTTCAATTTGGACTGTCATCACCCTAGCAGTCCTACTTAAGTGTAGGACTGTCAGGGTCCTGATAGTCCAAATTGAAAATCTCTGTGACAGAGAGTTTCATTTTGAAACTTTTATCACAGAGGGTTTCAATTAGGACTGCCAGGACCCTGACAGTCCTAATTAAGTGTAGGACTGCCATGGTGCTGGCAGTCCTGACACTAAATTACAAGTACATAAATAACAACATAAATCACAAGTACATAAATATCCAACAAGTACATAAATAACAACATAAATCACAAGTACATATCAGACAAAATATCCAACTTCAAAATAACAACATAAGTGTCAACTTGTATAGTACTTCAAAATATCCAACTACATATCATTCCACATCCAACTTAAGTTTCAAACAAGAAAAATATCCAGATCCAACTACATATCATGCCGGGCCTTTGAACGAGACTCCCTATTATTCATGAAGGAAAACTCGACCACGTCGTCGATACGATCAAGCTCGTTGGCGACCGCGACACTAGTGTCACTTTGGCAACCTCTCCGGAGTGTTTGGGCCAATTCCTTCACCTTTTTATACTGAAAATGAAAGTATAAATGAATTAAGTCTACAAACATGGAAATCTCAATCTTATTACAAATACGGAACTCACCATCCTCACCAACCCAGCATACAAGACGTTTTTGGAAGAAAGAGCTCCAATTGCTCCGACGGCCACGGGACTCGGGTTTGTAGGGTTCGACAACTTAGGATGTCCGACCCCCAGAAAGTACGGCATGTAGTCCTTGCTGCAGTCGGCCATCAGGGTGACCGGTCGTCTTTCAGATTCCCGAAGTACATGTTGTTTCCACTCGGAGTAAAAGTCGGTCACCCAGTCGAAATTCGTCGGTTTGTAATTTAAAGATTGGGTTCCACGTAGAGGCTCCAACAGTCGTAGTGTGCGCTTCGGCACAGTTTGTACAAAGCCAAACTGACGAAGTACTCTATCGGGCATGTACGGCTCCGTGATATCATAGCATGTGATCATGCCATGAAATAAAGAAACTGGTTGGACCTCACGATTCTGCTCACGTAAATCCCGGTATGGATTCCAAAAAATGTGTAGGAAAACAGTTAACAACAAAACAAAATTAACATGAAAAAGTAAGTCAAAATTTAGTACCTCTTCTGGCACCAGATTGTCTAGTACTTCACGAATGGAAGCCAGTATTTGCCAATTTTTGATTTCCAGCTGGGATGGCCTCCATCGAGACACTCTAGGAAGGTTTTCAACATACTCTGGGTTCAGGTCAGCCCGTATGAGCATCGAAAAGTGCTCGTATATCCATGCCTATTCAATTTATAAACAACAAAATAAAGTATACAAGATTAAATTGTTAGAAGTTTTCTTACATGTAGCAGAGTCTGACAGTCGGCCATTGTCTTAGTCCCGACACGGGATGCGATGCCGAGCTCGCGGTAAAGATTGGCTAGGATATACTTCAGATAAATTGAGCATGTACCTAGCATGTATCGACTTTCCGGACTTGTCCGGAATGCCGACCGTTCCTAGGACGAACAACATGTACGCATGGGCCACCGCATCGACCATATCATCGTCATCGTTATCCACCTCCATATCCATGAAGTGGTCCACCAGAAATGACAGAGGAATTCCATATGACTTCTTGAAGCCTGGCAGAGTTGTAAAACTGGTAGCCTGAAGTCCAAGATGACTTGAGATAAACTTGACGATCTTCTCGTACCAATTCATGGATTTCTCATTGGTGTAATGTTCTTTGGTCATGACGCGCCCGGTCACTGGAAGCTCCAGTATCTGGTAGACGTCGTCAAGTGTAATGGTCATCTCCCCTGCTGGAAGATGAAATGTGTTGGTCTTCGGGTGCCATCTCTCCACAAAGACGGATATGAGGGCACTATCCATTGTCCGATAGGCGTTTTGTGCCAAATTGTGCAAGCCGCTCGGTATGATTTTGCTCTGGACGGCCTCCGATAAGCTTCCAAACTGCCAAGACACAGTTTTCTTCCCGTGACTCACAGCCCTAAGGATACGATATGTCCTCTGTATATCGAACAGCAGAAAAACATAACAATTATGAAATACATATATATATAGTATACTAAACTGGTAGCTTACAAATGCCATGTACATACCGGGTTCTTTCATATTTCATACGCAATGTGGTTCTCAAAAGTAACCAACATTGAGCAACTGGGCGGACGGACAGGCGGCTCAGAAGGACCGGCCTCCTAAGAAGGATCGGCCTCCTCAGATGGAACAAACCCGCCTTAACGTGATAGGAGTCGGCCAATTGGCACGTCGTCGTCGTCATTATCGGAAGAACGCATAGGAATAGGAGCTCGTTGCTTCAACCGAGCTTGACGTGCCGGTGGTGGCGTCCGAGACTGAGCTTGGGGCGCCGGTTCGATAATTGTTAGCGGACGCTCCAGAGGACGTCCCGCACGTTCCTTCCGCTTTGACACGGTAGGCCGCATTCTTTTGTTAGCGGCCGATGGACTGCAGGACAACATACAGTTATTAAATAATACAAACAGAAATAGGACATGCAGTTATCCTCCGCATATGAGCATCATGCAGTTATCCACCCCCATATCTCATTATAGTAGGACTGCCAGGCCTGTGGCAGTCCTAATGTAAATAAGGACTGCCACAGTCCTGGCAGTCCTCATTAGGACTGCCACAGGCCTGGCAGTCCTACTGTATTCAAACCCGAACGGCCAAAACGAGATGCTCGTTTGTCGTCTTCTAGGGTTAGGGTTTCAAGATAAAATATGGGTTTTTTGTGTTCGAAAATTCCTTTCATGAACCATAAAGAGATTCTAAACCTAATTTATCAAAACCTTTTAGAGAATTAAAAATATTCTAGGATTTTGAATAGAATGTACAAAATTTTTGAAAAAATTAGGGAAGAACG
This sequence comes from Iris pallida, assembly GCA_029216955.1. Classification (NCBI taxonomy): domain Eukaryota; kingdom Viridiplantae; phylum Streptophyta; class Magnoliopsida; order Asparagales; family Iridaceae; genus Iris; species Iris pallida. The sequence goes on from JANAVB010040818.1 coordinate 13,337,178, forward strand.
TACCTAGCTAGATTCCGGTTGCTTCGACTTACGTGTCATCTCTTCGAACCTACGAATGTTGTTAAGAAATCTTGCTGGAGGAATTGGGAGTGGAGTGGTGGAGGAGAAGAAAGTAGGGTTTTGGGAGAGGGAGAGTTCTCTTTTTTTTTCTTTTGGTGGAGAGAGAGTGTAGAATGGGTTATGAGAAAAAATGAAGGGTTTGGAGGGTTGGGCTGTCCCCTAGCAAAATTTGGGTACCCCTAGCAAATTCTCCACCTTCTTGGACTGCCCCCAAGTAAGGGTTGCCCCCTAGCAATTGTCACGCCCCATAACCAGAATACTGGCAAGTGGGGACGGACAAGGCCAGCTACGTAATACCAAAGTACACCAGTACTCTGAAATCACGTATAAACTGTCAAGACATGGGGGTTACTTCTACAAGCCAATAGTCGATCCTGGGTTAAAAAAATCCTAGGTATCTCAATCACAGACAATTATACAAGGTACAAGAGTATGATCATCAGACATACAATAGTAAAGCGTCCCAAACCATATATATACATGGATGATCATGAAGCTAGTATACAAAATGGAGAATCTAGCAAGAGTATTAGTCAAACATGATAGCTCTAGCTGCAGTCTAGAAATACGCACATCATGTTTATGCCCGTAGGCTAAATGTCAAGGACCAAAACACGAGCTAAACACGTGCTCGGAGGCTAAACGCCACAAAAAGAATAATTTACATATCAAGTGGAAAAATAAAATAAGAAACCCACTTGGGTACTCTGGTGCTCTGGATGGTCACCGTCGAGTAGATGGTGCGAAAGATCCTTTGGACTTCTCTATCAGATCTGGCCAAGCAAAACCAGTGGGGTCAGACCCCCAATAGCAAGTACCACAAAGGAAGCCAAACTATGAACTAAAACCAGCAATCACTAACATCAACAATTGGAGATACAAATAAGTAAGAGCAGATCGAGACTCGTGCACTACCAATGCACTTATTCCGAACATAGGAAGACAATAAGTAAGCATCTTGGAGCATAAAGTAATTATCATGTGACATAATGTAAGCTGTGGACATGTTAAGTAAACAGAAGCTTGAGAATATGTAAAAGCAATTGAACAAGTGAACTTGTGAGATAACCGGGTCATAAGAGCATGGTGACCCGACATAGGGAGTCATGTATAGCTTGTGAGATAATTGAACATGTGAGCATGTAAGAATTATAGAAAGACAATGATAAGTGGACTTAGGAACTATTCTGAAGTCAAGTTACAACCCTTAAACCAAACAAGGATCGGGGTTGTAACCCTTCTTCTGAACAGAACTTAGCCTCTGATCATTTATCGACAAGGTAAAGCATAAACTATGGTGTACTAAAATAAACATACGGACACTGCCTAGACAAAACTAGACTGGACTGGACTGACTCGATCCATCATTCACGGCCAAGCAATGAGTACGGCTTGATATTTTAACTAACTAGGGTTATCACAAGCCTAGTTACTAACAAGATACAAAGAGATTTCCAAGTCCAGTTACCCGTCTGCTGCTAACTGAGTGACCCCAGCAAAAGAAAAACAAGTATAGCAGACACACTGCAGTAAGATACATGTGTCCTAAGGAGGTGCCTCACTCGACGGCGGGCTGGAAATGTGCTCATCATGACAGATAGCTCCAAGTCCCATGTATATATTATATATAAGGCCGGGATCAAAGGGGCAACAGGTAACTGGAAAAGTCTCTTCATGAACTACTTGATCAATCTAGCCATTAATCCTAGCCAGATTCAGTATGAATCCCTGACCGTGGGAAATCAGAAATTCATGTCCTAGACATGATGCAATACAGAACATGTATCTTGTACAAACACACTCAAGGAAAACACCCACGGTGTCCAAATCATTCATTACTTGTAAGCCAATAAAGCCGTCGTAACAGCATTCATGGTTCATGTGTCATATCATGTTACTTATCTAGAGTGCACCACGACGGGTCACTATCATGTTAAGAGTACTTGTCAGGGGTACGCCACGACGGGCCATAGTCATGTTAAGCAAAGAAGTGACATGTGACTTGAGTGCACCGCAACGGATCACTATCGTGTTAAGCAAAGAAGAAAGACATTCATTATGAGTGCACCACAACGGGTCACTATTCATAGACGTAAGAAAGCTTGTAGATAGATCTTGATAAAAGGTGCATCATAACATAAGAGAAGGCATAAATGAGGTAACTACTTGGCCTAAAACACCAATTGAATTTGTGCTAGTATTAAGGGTATGAGAGAGGTACAATCATTCTCTAACTGTACAATATTACCAAAATCATGTTAGAAAATTTATTTATTAAAGAAATATCAAGCTATTAAATAGGGTCGTCGCAATTTAGGCCAAGATAGAAAACATGCGATACAATCATAAGCTCCATATCAAGAATGAAAGAAACTTGCATAAAATAGTTGGCAACATATTCTTGAAGCCAAGGAAAAGATCTACAACTTTCATGTTGGAAGTTGGAGGAAATTCTGGCCACAATTCGGCAAAATAGGACTTAAAACAGCCAAAAACAACCAAAATAGGCCCTATGCGGTATTCTACGACACTATTTATTCCATGTGGCACTATTCATGCTCATGCGGCTGCGGCACTATTCATCCATACGGCTGCGACACTATTCATTCCTGCGATTGCGGTACTATTCATCTCATGCGGCTGCGGTACTATTCATCTCATGCGGCTGTGGCACTATTCATCCATACGGCTGCGGCACTATTTATGCGGTACTATTCATTCCTGCGGCTGCGGCACTATTCATCTTCTGCGGCTGTAGCACTATTCATCTCATGCGGCGGCGACACTATTTATCTCATGCGGCTGCTACACTATTTATTCATATGGTACTATTCATCCATGCGGCTGCGACACTATTCATCCATACGGCTGCGGCACTATTCATCATCCCTGCCAAAATTAGCACAGATGAACATAGAAATGGCCAAAAATGCTTTTGGCCATAACTACCTCAAAACAAGTCGAAATCTAACTTTTCAAAGGTCCATTTTGGGTAAAATCGAATTCTCTACAACATAGAACAATCAAAACTTGAAAATAATGAAGTTTAGTAGATCAAAACTCAAGAAAACCGAAAAGGCTATAAACTTAGATCTACAAAAACTTATCCACTAAAATGAAAAATGCTAAGTTCTAAAGATGCTTAGAATCATGTAAGGAATAGTTTAGAACGAAAAAATAACATTTGTCCAACATTTGGCAAGATGTACTTGCCTTAGGTTGGAGGAAGAAGATGAAGAGGAAGAAGATGAAGAGAATAAAAATAATAAAGGAGAGAGAGAGGAGTTGGGTTTTATACAAACCTTCTCATCTCAAACCCACCTAAACCAAACCAAGCCCTATACCAAGTTGAACCGAACCAAATTAAACCAAGTCAAAATCAAACCAAAACAAGGCTAAGAAAGACAAGTCAAAATACAGGTCTCCTAACAAAGGCCAGAATTTCGTATACGTACACTAAAAATATGTATAACAGAAAATGAGAGTGACAGGCATGCCGTTGGCATACAATGGTATACTGGCGATATGCCGGTCAAGGAGAAAATCTATAAGTTGGGAAAAAATTTAAAGCATTCCGGAAATCAGAAAAATACAAAACACAGTACAAAAATACGTATCTGTATATAAATACTGATACAGTGAGACAAGTCTCACATCTCTCCCATCCTTAGAAAAATTCCGTCCTCGAAATTTTCTAAAGCTAGTCGAGCAAGATAACCAAAACAAAAGCTCAAGAATATACAATCATCTCTATAAGATGAAGCATGGCATATAAGTAAATGAAGGCAACTGTAATGTAAATAAATGCATAAGCAATAACACAATCACAATCAAGAAGGGTTGCAGGCATATGAATAAATATGTCTCCGGAGACAGTTGAGTAGGGACCAACGTCCTCGCTGGCCTACGCTGACTCCAAAATGGATAAGGTCAAGTCTCAAGTAAGTCAGTTCCAATGACTTAGTCTAAGATAGGACTCTACCTAGGACGTATCGTCGTAGTCGATACCAATGAAGTTATCACATGCCTCGACTACGAAGACAAAAGAGTTGGGAACGAGAATCTCGCCTTCACTCACCGAATAAATCAAGCCGACCATTGTACTCCATACGTGGATAGAATACAAGGTCGCCTGCAAGAACCCAAGATATATCGCCACTACCTGGCCTGCTACTGAAACACAAATCCCAAGAGGAGAACTGATGGAAGACTATGAAGATTGTACCTGAGACTCCCAAGGTATTACCCTCGTGCTGATACTAAAGCTACTCTTGGTACTGTGCATGCAACTGTGCTCTACGCTGTCTGATCCTCCATAACTGGCCTAATAGAAGATTGCTGACCTGCCATCGACAGAATCTAAACTAGGTAATCAGAAGGATTAAGAACAGTGTCCCTGAAAGTTAAAAGACATAAGGATCAAATCGAGGGAACAGAAGAGATCAACGATCAAGACAGATATCAGGTCAAAGAATCAGAGATAGAGAAAAACACGAAGAATATCAATAAAGAATAATTGTGATTGAGATAACTAAACATTAGTAACCCCCACATATCTGATAAATCAGACCTGCATAGGCCACCACTAAAATCTAATGTCACGCCCCAGAACCAGAATACTGGCAAGTGGGAACGGACAAGGCCAGCTACGTAATACCAAAGTACACCAGTACTCTGAAATCACGTATAAGCTGTCAAGACATGGGGGTTACTTCAATAAGCCAACAGTCGATCCTAGGTTAAAACAATCCTAGGTATCTCAATCACAGGCAATTATACAAGGTACAAGAGTATGATCATCCGACATACAATAGTAAAGCATCCCAAACCATATATATACATGGATGATCATGAAGCTAGTATACAAAATGGAGAAACTAGCAAGAGTATTAGTCATACATGATAGCTCTAGCTGCAGTCTAGAAATACTCACATCATGTTTATGCCCGTAGGCTAAATGTCAAGGACCAAAACACGAGCTAAACACGTGTTTGGAGGCTAAATGCCATAAAAAGAATAATTTACATATCAAGTGGGAAAATAAAATAAGAAACCCACTTGGGTACTCTGGTGCTCTGGATGGTCACCGTCGAGTAGATGGTACGGAAGATCCTTTGGGCTTCTCTATCAGATCGGGCCAAGCAAAACCAGTAGGGTCAGACCCCCAATAGCAAGTACCACAGAGGAATCCAAACTATGAACTAAAACCAGCAATCACTAACATCAATAATTGGAGATATAAATAAGTAAGAGCATATCGAGACTCGTGTACTACCAATGCACTTATTCCGAACATAGGAAGACAATAAGTAAGCATCTTGGAGCATAAAGTAATTATCATGTGACATAATGTAAGCTGTGGACATGTTAAGTAAACAGAAGCTTGAGAATATGTAAAAACAATTGAACAAGTGAACTTGTGAGACAGCCGGGTCATAAGAGCATGGTGACCCGACATAGGGAGTCATGTATAGCTTGTGAGATAATTGAACATGTGAGCATGTAAGAATTATAGAAAGACAATGATAAGTGGACTTAGAAACTATTCTGAAGTCAAGTTACAACCCTTAAACCAAACAAGGACCGGGGTTGTAACCCTTCTTCTGAACAGAACTTAGCCTATGATCATTTATCGACAAGGTAAAGCATAAACTATGGTGTACTGAAATAAACATACGGACACTGCCTAGACAAAACTAGACTGGACTGGACTGACTCCATCCATCAATTACGGCCAAGCAATGAGTACAGCTTGATACTTTAACTAACTAGGGTTATCACAAGCCTAGTTACTAACAAGATGCAAAGAGATTTCCAAGTCCAGTTACCCGCCTGCTGCTACCTGAGTGACCCCAGCAAAAGAAAAACAAGCATAGCAGACATACTGCAGTAAGATACATGTGTCCTAAGGAGGTGCCTCACTCGACGGCGGGCTGGAAATGTGCTCATCATGACAGATAGCTCCAAGTCCCATGTATATATTATATATAAGGCCGGGATCAAAGGGGCAACAGGTAACTGGAAAAGTCTCTTCATGAACTACTTGATCAATCTAGCCATTAATCCTAGCCAGATTCAGCATGAATCCCTGACCGTGGGAAATCAGAAATTTATGTCCTAGACATGATGCAATACAGAACATGTAGCTTGTACAAACACACTCAAGGGAAACACCCACGGTGTCCAAATCATTTATTACTTGTAAGCCAATAAAGCCGTCGCAACAGCATTCATGGTTCATGTGTCATATCATGTTACTTATCTAGAGTGCACCACGACGGGTCACTATCATGTTAAGAGTACTTGTCAGGGGTGCGCCATGACGGGCCATAGTCATGTTAAGCAAAGAAGTGACATGTGACTTGAGTGCACCGCAACGGATCACTATCGTATTAAGCAAAGAAGAAAGACATTCATTATGAGTACACCACAACGGGTCACTATTCATAGACGTAAGAAAGCTTGTAGATAGATCTTGATAAAAGGTGCATCATAACAAAAGAGAAGGCATAAATGAGGTAACTACTTGGCCTAAAACACCAATTGAATCAGTGCTAGTGTTAAGGGTATAAGAGAGGTACAATCATTCTCTAACTGTACAATATTACCAAAATCATGTTAGAAAATTTATTTATTAAAGAAATATCAAGCTATTAAATAGGGTCGTCGTAATTTAGGCCAAGATAGAAAACATGCGATACAATCATAAGCTCCATATCAAAAATGAAAGAAACTTGCATAAAATAGTTGGCAACATATTCTTGAAGCCAAGGAAAAGATCTACAACTTTCATGTTGGAAGTTGGAGGAAATTCTGGCCACAATTCGGCCAAATAGGACTTAAAATGGCCAAAATAGGCCCTATGCGGCATTCTACGGCACAAGTCATTCCATGTGGCACTATTCATGCTCATGCGACTGCGGCACTATTCATGTGGCACTATTCATTCCTGCGGCTATGATACTATTAATCTCATGCGGCTGCGGCACTATTCATGTAGCACTATTTATCCATGCGGCTGCGGTACTATTTATTCCTACGACTGCGGCACTATTCATCTCATGCGACTGCGACACTATTCATCTCATACGGCTGTGGCACTATTCATGTGGCACTATTCATCTCATGCGACTGCGGCACTATTCATGTGCAATATTCATCTCATGCGACTGCGACACTATTCATCTCATGCGGCTGCGACACTATTCATCTCATACGGCTGCGGCACTATTCATTCCTGTGGTACTATTTATCCATACGGCTGCAGCACTATTCATATGGCACTATTCATCCATGCGGCTGCGGCACTATTCATACGACACTATTCATCGTTCCTGCCAAAATCAGCACAGATGAACATAGAAATGGCCAAAAATACTTTTGGCCATAACTACCTCAAAACAAGTCGAAATCTAATTTTTTAAAAGTCCGTTTTGGGTAAAATCGAATTCTCTACAACATAGAACAATTAAAACTTGAAAATAATGAAGTTTAGTAGTTCAAAACCCAAGAAAACCGAAAAGGCTATAAACTTAGATCTACAAAAACTTATCTACCAAAATGAAAATGCTAAGTTCTAAAGATGCTTAGAATCATGTAAGGAATAGTTTAGAACAAACAAAATAATATTTGTCCAATATTTGGCAAGATGTACTTGCCTTAGGTTGGAGGAAGAAGATGAAGAGGAAGAAGATGAAGAGAATAAAAATAATAAAGGAGAGAGAGAGGAGTTGGGTTTTATACAAACCTTCTCATCTCAAACCCACCTAAACCAAACCAAGCCCTATACCAAGTTGAACCGAACCAAATTAAACCAAGTCAAAATCAAACCAAAGCAAGGCTAAGAAAGACAAGTCAAAATACAGGTCTCCTGACAAAGGCCAGAATTTCGTATACGTACACTAAAAATATGTATAACAGAAAATGAGAGTGACAGGCATGCCGTTGTCATACAATGGTACACTGGCGATATGCCGGTCAAGGAGAAAATCTATAAGTTGGAAAAAATTTCAAAGCATTCCGAAAATCAGAAAAATACAAAACACAGTACAAAAATACGTATCCGTATATAAATACTGATACAGTGAGACGAGTCTCACAGCAATAATGGTGGTGCCCTTAGAAAAAACCGTGAATAATAGGAATAAGTTGTTTCTCATTAGTGGGGTATGTTTTTAGGGTTTATGGATAAATAGCCTACTAGTTATTTTTGTGCGGGGTCAGAATAATGTAGGTAAATGCTCTGCTGCAGTATTCTCTTACTAAACATCATCAAAGTGAATCAAAGTGAAGAAAACATCTTCCTGAACAGAAAAATTCCTGCTTATGCAAAGAAATTAGTTAAGCCAAAGAGGGACCTTCATACGTGAAAAAATGAGTGGTAAGAAAGCTTTGTTCTTGCCCGCATAGAGGGGTTTTCATGCACTAAAATTGCTTGGTCAGAAACCTGTCGCATGGCCATTACTGACAAAAATAAAGTTGTCAGCATAGCTGTCGAGTATGCATCTATGCACAAATGCAACGTGGTCACTACCGATGTCACTACATTAATGACCGCCATTAATGTAGGAGCTTTGCTATGCCTACAACCAAATGCTTACTGTCACGATCTGATCCCAAAGTAATGCCAGTCTGCACCGTTGTGAGACGGCGACAGTAAGTTGTATCAAGCAGACAAAAACTAAAACGGAAAAGATAACATTTTATTAAGCCTGGAAAATGGTCTGAAATGAAAATACAAACAAAATAAGCATTCAATTATTACATTGGTCTTTATTACAACTAAAAAGGAAATAAACTAAACCAATGGCATATCTATAGTTCTGGGGCTCCCTGGTCAGGTTCAACTACCTCGTCAGGGTTCGGACCAGGTACGTAGAAAGAGCTAAAGGTGATATCCTCGTCATCGCAGTCACCTAAAAATGTTGGTCTCCAGTCAGGAGGGAGCAAGAACATATTTCCACATCTAACATTCAAAGATAATAATAAATGAATGCAAGACAGTTTAAAAAGCATATTTTTTTTGCTAAATAATTATAAAAGACAGCAGGAAATATTCCAGAAGCTACAATAATGCAATCTACAATAGTGCTTTTGAGTATATAATAAAATCTGTGACCGGCTGGATAGAGGCAATATATATACTAGCATTCTGGCCAAAAGTCCGAGAGGGATCCACTGTGAATCAGTGTCACTACAATGCATGATTCTACTGATGCAGTACATTTAATTATGAAATAAAACGCAGACATGAAAGATATGAAACTTGCCTTGGTTGTATCCTCAGTGTGGAAAGCAATGGCTAAAAAGGTGTCGACTATGGTTCAGGGATCCGAACCTATATTAACATAAATATGTCCTTAGAACTTATTCCAAGATTGGCTAATAAAGCCACTAATATAAATCTACGCTAATTATAAACATTTATCATTTTTATTAGAGAAAATAATAATTTAAATATGTATTATTTTGGTAAAACTATTTTACTAGTATTTTGTAAATAGGGCGGAGAATAATGTATTTTTGGAATATTATCAAAGTAGTAGCGGTTTTTATCATACATTATTTTAATAGGAAAATATTGCGTAAAACTCAGAATTATTAGAAAACTAATTTAACTATTTTTTAAATAACATTTACGAAATATCTTACTAATACTATTTATTTAGTAAGGACAATCATTTTAATAATAATTTACATAAAACCTCATTTTAGTAAAATTACGGTTTTATTACAAAATATACGTTATTAATTCTAGTTTTCAATCCATAAACTTATTTAACAAAGTTAACGGTTAATAATACGAAAAATACACATTTTTACTTAAAACATAATTATATATGGTTTTTTGCCTATATTATCATTTCTGATATAAAATGCGTTTTTGCTATATAATTACTATTTTGAAGCTAAATTATCAATTAATGATAATAATGAAATTATAGTTAAAGTAACCTACTACGGCATTAATCATAATTTACGTGCTGGGGCCGCACGGAGCTGCTGCCGACCGGGGCTTCGGGACAGCGGCAGGGAACAGCTGTTGGTGCGCACGCAGGGCGCTGACGCATGCGGCGGCATGGGGGTCACCGGCGGTCGCAATGGGCAGTGGCGGTTGGTCGGGTCGGTCGAGGCGCGACAGAAATGGGACGAGAGCGACGTCAAAGCGACCGGGATGTCGCGGGGAGTGCGGGGACGGTTTCGGTTTCGAAAATGGAGGAGCGGGGAAGAAGATATGGGGAGTTTGTGAAGGTGGGAGGGATGAAAACTCTGTGATGCTTCTGATGGTAGAGAGGGTTTTTGAGTTAAACCCTACGTGAGTTCCAGATCCGGTTGGGGGGGTGTGCGCGCAGGACCAGGAGAGAGGGGGTACGTGGGTTGAATAGGTGTCATGGGTTTCGGGTTGGGCTTGGGTTTGGGTAGCTAGGTATTGGGCTTAAGTACTAACAAAGCAATGGGCTCACAATTATAATTAATAAAACATGAATAAAATAAATACACAAAAGTTATGGGCTTCACAACCTTCCCTCCTTAGAAAATTTCGTCCTCAAAATTTCAACCAATAATAAAAGAGAGGGGATAGAACATACCTAGAAGAGATGAGGATACTTCTCCCTCATCTCGTCCTCTCGTCCTCTCGCTCCCAGGTAGCCTCGCTTGGGGAGTGGTGACGCCAAACTATCTTGACTAGTGGGATCACTGCGCGCCTCAATCTCTTCTTCATGCGGTCTATGATCTCCACTGGTTGCTCTGGCACGGTGAGGCTGGGTCCAACTTCCAGTTCTGAATAATCCACCACGTGGCTCGGGTCTGGTACGTAACGCCTCAGCTGCTATACATGGGAGACGTTGTGCACGCCTTCAAGACTGGATGGTAGAGCCACTTTGTATGCTACTTCTCCAATCCTGCTCATTACCTCAAACGGACCAATATAGTAGGGACTCAGCTTCCCAGCTTAGCCGAATCTGATTATGCCTCTGGTAGGTGATATTCTGACAAATACCTGATCTTCGGCCTCAAACTCCAAGATTCGACGCCTGCTGTCCGCCCAATGCTTTTGGCGGTCTTGTGCAATCCTTAGCGTCTCTCTGATCATCTTCATCTTCTCAGTTGTATCTGTAACCATCTTTGGCCCCACATGACTCGATCACCAACGTCGTCCCATGCTAAAGGAGTGCGGCAATGACGTCCATATAATACCTCAAACGGTGTCATCTGAATGCTGGCCTGGTAGCTATTGTTGTAGGAAAACTCAACCAGGTGCACGTGATCTTCCCAAGATCTTCCAAACTGTAGGATGCATGATCTCAAAATATCCTCAAGCGTCTGAATAGTCCTTTCGGACTGGCCGTCGGTCTGCGGGTGGTATGTCGTGCTGAACTTCAGCTGTGTGTCCAAGCTTTCTGCAGGCTCTTCCAGTAATGTGAAGTGAACCGAGTATCCCTGTCGGATACAATGCTGACTGGAACTCCATGAAGTCGGTATATGTTCCGCATATATAGAGCTGCTAACCTTTCGGTGGATAAACCAACCTTGAAAGGAATAAAATTGGCAGACTTGGTCAGTTTGTCCATAATTACCCAGATATCATCCTTCCCTCATTGGGATCTGGGTAGCCCTGTTACAAAATCCAAGGTAATATATTCCCATTTCCACTCCGAAATAGGAAGCGATTGTAACAAACCTGCTGGTCTCTGACGATCTGCCTTCAGCTGGCAGATCAAGCACTAGGAGACGAATTCCGTCACATCTCGCTTCATTCCAAGCCACCATACATGTGTCCTCATGTCCTTGTACATCTTGTTCGCTCTTGGGTATATAGAATGCTGCGACTGATGTGCCTCCTTCATCAGCTCGTTCCTCAGCTCGCCAGTCGGCACGCAAGGCCTCGTGTCATGCCTCAAAGCTCCATCTCCAGCTATAGAAAAACCTTCAAGTGTTTCAGCTAACACTCGGTCTCTGTCACGACCCGCACCTTGTTTAGGGGCACGAGCACGTGGGTACGTCCAGCCTACGCTACAGTATCGGTGGTAGAATGCTGTATAGATCGTCTACAATATACAACATCTTGACACAATATAATAACATGTCATCTCTGTACGGAGGTATATAAAGTCATAACTCAATCACACGACATCTAAGGAAGATAGCACGAAATATGATAAGATATGGTAGAAAGAAATAAATTGAAAATAGATGCAAGATCACAACACAAGTTCAGAGTTCAAAACGTAACACAAGATCCCAAAATACAAGTATAACATAAGTCTCAAATACTAGCTGGAACGCAGTCCAGTCAAACCTATCTAACAGGTCTAAACATGAGGTAAATCCTCTACTGGCATCAAGGGTAACTCATGGTCAAAATCTTCGTCTGGGCTATACCCATAAAAGGTCGAGCAGTCGGCCTCTAAATCCTCTGTAAACATCAACGGGGTTATCCTATCAGGATAATGAGCAAGTACAAACACCAACAGCAGTTCCATTGAATTGATAAATTCTACAAAAGACAATTATAATAAAATACAAGATAAAATATCAAGACTGGAATATAAACAGGATATGTAAAACTGGATATCATGTCAGGGTATGAAATACAAGAATGTAGAATAGTACAGGAATATCTGATGTATAATGTAAACATAAACGGTACCTTGAGATATTAGTGCATTATGTGATCGACTTGGGTCAAGATCAGGCTGTTCTATTTGACCGGCTATGCGCAAGAACAAGCACAGGTAAACCTGGAGATCAGGCCGGCCAAAATGGAAAGCTATGCACAAGTAGTATCAGGTCAGGCTACACCCTACGTGTGGTGAGGGTGGAGCTATGCACAAGTAGTAATAGGAATACAAGAGGGGTATTGATCACATAACCACTAGTAACTCTCTATCCCCGAGTAGTATAATGGATCCGGACATGACACGTTATGACACGGGATTCAAAAGTAGGGGGCAGCCCACTCCCAAATCGGTGTCTATACAAGTACATGAAACAAGATCGACAATGTACCAATATACCAAGAAAGTCCAGGAATAATATCTCATGACAGGATCCGACGTATACTAGTCCATGAACTATTATGTCGGGAATTAAGTAAAACACTACAACTGAATCGGATATAGCAGATATCAAGACAATAAAAATTATCAGTAAATATACTCGCCAGTGGTCCTGAGTTGTCAATGAGAATAGATGCTCAGAGTGATGTCACAGACCTAAAGATGAGTTATCATGAGTTAATTAGGGTTTGACAGTATTAGGCATGATTTCTAGTGTATGTTATACAAATCTAGGTCAAACTCAGTCACACCAGGTCAAACTAAATTACACCAAGTCAAACTAAGTCAAACTAAATCATACTAGGTCATACTATGCCAAACAAAGTCGAACTAGGTCATACTAAGTCAAACAAAGTCAAACTAGGTCAAGATAAGTCAAACAAAGTCAAACAAGGTCAAACAATGTCAATCTAGATCATACTAGGTCAAGGGTTGACCTACAGTTGACTTTTGGTCAACTGGTCAACTTCTAATCCAATCTAGGTCAAATTGGGTCAATAATTGACTCACAGTTGACTTTTGGTCAACTGGTCAGCTCCTAGTCCAATCTAGATCCAACGTTGACTTGCAGTTGACTTTGAGTCAAAACAGTCAATATTGGTCAAACATGGTCAAATCTAAGTCAAATATCATATTCCTAACCATTACCTACCAAGATAACCCACTTATCTTATCTCTATGGGTATCTTATATCAATACCTTAAATATCTAGGTAATACCTTAACACACCATCTACTTTAGACTAGTAGATAACTCACTATCCTAGGCTAATAGATCCTACCAATTCTTTAGACTAGTATCTACCTATCTATCTTAACATCCTACCAATACCTTACCCTTAGACTATAGGTAAATTCCATTACCTTGTCAATACCTTAGACTTCTCATTTACCCTCCAGGATACTAACTACCCCTCTAAGATACTAACTTGTATCTAACACTCCAACTTACTAGTATCCTAATCTCTAAGATACTAAAATATATATTTAGGACACTAGCTATATACATCTAACTATCTAACATATGCTTCTAATATCCTAAATTCTAAGTTACTAACTAGTAGTATCCTACTCGAGGTAATATGACACACTAACCTATGACACCAAGATACCAACTTACATCTCTAGACTACTATCTATCTACTAACTTAGGATACTAATTTCTAATATAGGATACTAACTCTATATCTAAGCTATCCTAGGATACTAACCAAGATACCACATATTTTATCCCTATTGGTATCCCAATACCCTTATCTTGGTTGGAAGTCCAAAACCTTAGTCTAGGTATAAATATCTTGGTCTCCCAATACCCAAACTATAGTTATCTAGCATCTATTTATCTACCCCAAGACATTAGATAACCAATACCTTAGTATCTAGCCCTAGTATCTAGGTAACCATACCTTACCTTGAAGGTAAACCAAATACCTTGAAGGTAAACCCCCTATTACCTTGTCTTGAAGGTAAACTCACTACCTTACCTTGTGGTAAGGTAAACCCCTTTACCTTAATGTAAGGTAAATCACAATATCCTAGGATACCAACATCTAGTATCCTAAGATACTACCTATCTACAAAGTAACAACTATCTAACTTAACTCTAATCTATACAAGATACAACTTATCTAACTATCTAAGATATCTAACTATTGGGATACTAACTCATCTAATCTTCAACCACACACACAAACCATGGATAACCAAGACACTAATATCTAACTATAACATATATGTATATATATCCATCTCTAAGGGTGTGTTTGGTAGGAGGGAAAAGTGGGAGGAAGGAAAATAGAGGAGGAAAAAGTGAAGGGAAAGATTCATTTTCTCTTGTTTTGTATGGAAGAAAAATATGAAGGAAGGAAAAGTGGAGGGATTACTTTTCCTTCATAACCTAAGAAATCCAATCCCCCCAAAAGTGGGAGAAAAGTGGACGAAAAAGTGGAGGCTTGTATTAATTAACAATTATACCCCCATATGAATGTATTATTTAAAAATTATTTATGAAGTCAAATGGTAAATAAGTGTTTTTAGTTTAGGGTAGAATTGGTAAACCCTATATTTTTTACTTTCTTTCCTTCCACTTTTTCTTTCATACCAAACAAAGGAAAATGCATCTCTTATCTTTTCCATCCTTGCTACCAAACACAAATAAAGGAAATGATCTTTCCTTTCCATATGGAAGGAAAATAAATCCTTATCTTTTTCCTTCCTTCCACTTTTTCATCCTTCCTACCAAACAAAGCCTAACTCTAACCAACTAGCATATGTCATATCTAACTAACAATAACATAGACTAACACAACTAACTATCTAACTTATACAAGATATCACTATCTAACTTCTAAGATAACTCTAATCTCTACATAGATTCTAACATAACCACTAACATACTAACATATCCATACATACAACATATAAATCCCTCTCCACTCCAACACTAACACACACAAACACATATACTTAATCCACCCCCTCTCTCCTAACACACCCACACACATCTATATTCAAACACACTACCACTCAACCAAAATACAAATTACTCAACAAACCACACTAGCCTCAAGTCAAATAGGATGGCATGATCTTCCCAACTCTCTCACCTTCACAACACACACACTATACTACCATCTATACAACATCAAACACACACTAGCACATATCCTCTATCAATCTCACTTCTCTCCACTAACCACACACATCCTTATCTCATTCAAACACACATACTATACTAACATATATTACCTAACAATATTATATATATATATATATATATATATATATATATATATATATATATATATATATATATATATATATATATATATATATAAAAATATATATATATATATATGTACTATATCATACATATTCTTGATAACCTATGATACCTACATTCACTTGATATCCATACTACATAGGCTCATAGGATACACAAAATGTCCATGTCGTATAATCAGTTTTCTACTTAAAACTAATACTGCACCTATTAGACTTATTCACTAAATTTTAGGATTAAAGTATGTTGTAACCCTTCGTATTAGCTTTCCAAAACTTCAAACGGATTGTTTCGTGTCCGAAAGCTCCTGGAATCGCGAAAATACCGAAACACGTTCGTCTTTCGGACAGCTGACACTCAAACAGTTTTACAGAAAGTTCTAGAACGAATTTGGCATATATATATATATATATATATATATATATATATATATATATATATATATATATATATATATTTGGAAAGCTAACTTTGATACGTTTTTTTAAAAAAATGGGAGATTAATCGGAGTGTTGAGCTAGGAGTTATGACATTTCTAAGTTGTTATGGCTACAAAAAATATGGATAAAAATTATAACGAATTTGGGTTGTTTTGGACAAAAGAAACACATACTAACTATATTATCTAGGATACTAACTAGATTATCTAACTCACTAACTTGACACTAACACACCCACACTCTATCACATAAACACAAGACATATCAATATATATACACAAAATACCCCAAATCAGTCCACATCCATAAATATAACAATACTTGATATTTTTACATAAAAATAGGGCTTGTAAACCATAATACATATATTTAAACATTGGTATCCAAATGAGAACAAACCTAAACATCCTAACCATGGTTAATCTACTCTCTAACACATAAAAATCTGAAATTAGAAGACAAATAAGCCTATGGGACAAAAATACAAACACATGGTGTGCCCCCTTTGGAATCTCTCTATGGGGGACACCAAACCTATCCCAAACTCCTAAAGAGGACTCAAAAGAGCCTCTAAAACATTCCTAATGGTGGTTGATGCATGGGGGTGGTTTCTATAGGTTCAAAACTAACAAATATGCAAGGAAAAGATGAAATAGAGAAGGTTTAGAGAGAGAGATACCTATTAGGAGTTGATTCTCAATGAACAACCCAAAGGACACGAATCCGACACAGACTCTTCTAGCAAATGGACATCCTTCCTTGCTCTTGGCTCCACAATCCTTGTAGCTCCCTCTCCTTGCAAGAATGAGAGAATTTGGTGGAGAAAAGAGAATATTTGAGAGATGAACCAATGGAATTTGCTCTCAAGATTGGGAAGAACACTAAAATGGGAATGGAGGCTACTTTGCAAATAAAAAGGAGATGGAACCCTCTCTTGGCTGCCATAAGGGTTAGGTTTGGGCCAATAGAAAATGTCTAATATGCCCCTAATAGGTCCCCTTTGGTTAATCTAAGTCATGCAAAGGTTTGGGGTCAAAAGGGTCAAGTTTCTAATATCTAAATAACTAAACTTGTCATGTGGGTTTAGTCTAAATGCACTAGCCTAATGAGATGAGTTTGTGGGCCATGTCTAACTAATCTTTGGGTCCCTACTAGAGTCTAAACTACCCGGGTCACTAACACAAGTCAAAACTAGACGAAACTCAAACCCGACTAAACTAATCCCCAAAATACAATATTAATAAATAAATATTCACAAAAATATTAGAATATGAAAATTGACAAATTTACCCTCATTTTTGAAAATAGGCAGTTACAATCTCTTAACTTGCACAGTATTTCATCTTGGAACTGAGTCTCCTAGACTGGACTACACTTATAGTTGCATCATGGGCGAGTCCACGCCTGGTATAATTGCTTCTTTCCCCAGCTTCAATATGATTTCTTCTGGTAGCACAATCTTCAACCCGAGCTTTTCCATGTCTTCTAGCAGATGGCGGTTCTTCGTTAAAAACATAGCCATCGGGTACCTGCTAATCGCATCACCAACGACATTAGCCATAACAGGATGGTATTGCAGATTGATGTCAAAGTCCTTCATAAGCTCCAACCACCGCCTCTGGCGCATGCATGTTGAGCTCCTTCTGAGTGAAGACATACTTGAGACTTTTGTGGTCTGTGTATATGTCTACCTTCTCGCCATAAAGATAATGCTTCCAAAACTTCAAGGCGAAGATGACTGCTGCTAGCTCCAAGTCATGCATCGGGTAGTTCTTTTCATGATTCCGTAATTGCCGGGAAGCATAGGCAATTACCTTTCCATGTTGTTGTAGCACACAGCCCAATCCTACGACAAGAAAATGATCATTTATTGTGCACAATTTACGGCACGTATTGCCTGCGTGCCGTAAATGACACTCTTTTACAGCGTGCAATTCTACGCGCCATAAAAGAGTCAATTTTTGTATTATTTACGGCGTGTTTTACACGTATGCCGTAATTGCAAACTCATTTACAGCACACATTTTCCTACGCTATGAATGATAACTTAATTATGGCATTCGTTTTTGCATGCCATGAATGTTAACTTATTTACGACATACGTTCTGTTGCGCCGTGAATAATAATTCAATTATGGCGTTCCAGCGCACGCCGTGAATGTTGTTTTATTTACGGCATGCGTTTTGCGCGCCATCATTGATAACTTATTTACAACATCCATTTTAGCATGATGTTAAGATTAAAATTAAGAATTAATAATAACTTATTTCGGCACAATATTAAAATTAAGAATAACTTATTTACGACATCTATTTTTTTCATTTTGGCAGGATGTTAAGATTAAGAATAACTTATTTAATCTTTATATATTTAATTTTTAATATTAATACTAATATTTAAATTAACATGAAAATTAACACTAAATTAAAATTTATCAATCCATATTTAAAAAAAAAATCATTAGATATGTATTATTTTTTAATATAGCGATAAGTTTTTAAAAAAAAAATTAATGTGAGACTTAAATTTTGAAACAAATATAAAAGGGTAATTAAGAGAAACAAAAAATAGAATTGTCCGTAAATTTAATTTAAATTTAATTTCAAACATGAATTTTAATAATAATATTAATGTTGACCAGACCAAAATGAGACCTGAATGTTTTCAATAGGGGTAAAGGGCAACCAAAATTCGCTACGGCTAAGACAACCCTAGATCCTAAATCGATCCTAGATAGGATCAGAAGTAATGGTAAATACTGGATCCATTGGTTGAGAACTGCTTGGAATATAGTTCAGAATGCAAGATCGATCAAGAATGATAGAAGCAATGCTAGCACTATCAAAATTTTCAGGAACCATCAGTTTGTCGAAGCATTCCTTTTTCTGTTAGTAGCTTTGGCATGAAAATATTTAGGGTTATTTGCTAATAGGGTCTCATATATATATATATATATATATATATATATATATATATATATATATATATATATATATATATATATATTTTTATATATATATATATATAATATAAATATATATATATATATATATATATATATATATATATATATATATATATATATATATATATATATATATATATATATATATATATATATATATATATAATATATATATATATATATATATATATATATATATATATATATATATATATATATATATATATATATATATATATAATATATATATATATATATATATATATATATATATATATATATTATATATATATAGGGTTTTTAATGTTAAATGTTAATATTATTTTTTATATTAATATTAGTGAGAATGATGCAAAATATTGATGATAACGACGTTTTATATTTAAATGTTGCTAACCTCTTTCTTTTTTTTCAACGATTCACGATAAATGTCGCAAAATCGATATTTAATAATGTTTTTGTCTATATAAAGATCAAATCAATGTTAGAAGTTAGAAAAAATAATTTATACAAATAATTAATTAGTTGTGTTTTGATCTTCAAAATTTTCTTTTGATTTTTGCTCTAAAAGTCTGCATATTTCTTATAACCTACTCCTAAACTCCCGCCAGCTTCATTTTTTGGCCCTATATTCCCCCCGAAACCAAAAAACCCTACTGAAGACCAAAAAAACCCTCGCATAGGAAGAGGCATAAGGAAGAGGGGGGCGGAGGAGGAAAAAAAACCCTATCAAGGAAGAGGAACTACAGAGAAGGTGAAGGTTTTCTCAACTATTGATGATCTCTCTTTGTATCTAATCAATATTTTTAGATATAAGTTGTGCATCTCTCTCTCTTGTTATTTCTTATTTTCATCAAATCTATATACTAATTGGGAGAGGATGATCTGAGTTCTTGGTCGATTTGAGCGACTAATTTTTCTGGTCTCCGATATTGGTGAAGTCTTTGCTTGTTCATTATAGTTATTCTCAAATTAGCACATGATTTGGCAGTGGATGGTCGAATTCTTAGTCGAATTGGGGTCGCTGCACATCCTTGATTTATTTTTTCTGTTGTCCCCCACGTTCTGTAGCGTGAAAATGATGGTCTCAAATCTGTGCACGTTTTTTTTTCCTGTTAGGGTCGAGTTTCTTTGCTTCCTTTAGGCACTATTATCCCGAGGGTTCTCGCATATTGGCACCATTGTCCCGAGGGTTTTTCATCTACTGAAAAGAATTTGCTAAAACACCCTATTCCAAATGCTGTCATCCTACAATATTATTAGATGATTTTTGTTAAAATTGTTATTGTGTGTTTTTCATCTACTAAAAAGGATTTGCTATGTTTACTGTTGCTCTAAAGCTTCGCATTCTAGAAATAGTAGCACCAGTACACATGAAATGTCATTTAACACGTACTGGTCTTTTGCATGTAAGTACTATTAAACATGTTCTGGCATGTAATGTGGGAAGCATCTTTACATGTAAAGTATCATTAACATGTAATGTCCACCAAGTAATATATACATTGGCTATTGCTATAATTCCTTGACACCTCATGTTTTATTTGTCACGTTACAAAACCAGCAAGTGTCAGAATTAGGAGACGATTATATGCACGAGGTTGATGCTCACGGTAGCTTATTTGGTGGATCTGCACTACCTAGCAACGACATCAGCCAACGATATCAGGTATTAGTTTTCTGAAGTTGCTTAGCATCCCACTTGAATGAAGAATTTGTTGTAAAAATGGGATAAATGTTGCAAAAGTTATTTCCTCTTTTTCTCTCAAATTTAGGGTCAATTTAGGGTCATAAAGTCGCAACCAAAAGCTACTAGTATTGCCTGGATATTTCTTCATTCACCTTAACATTGTTTATAATTTGGTTTTAGCCCTTTTTTCTCTGTACAACCAGTGGACATATTTTTGCATAATCCCTGAAATCTTTAAGTAATACAAGCTCAATGTGGCGGTGGTATGACACATCTGCAGTTTTTAAGTTGTAGCTTCATTGTATCTAGCTGTCATTTCATCTATGTTTTAACAATTTCCTTCATGCTTGTTCCAAGTTCTAATATGCAGGATACAATTATACACATCTTTGTTTAATTATGTTCAGTTACCTGCACGTTTTAATTAGTTTATAGGGTCATTTGTCCAACGTTATTCTCTTAAGTTATCACAAGAGCCCCATTTAAAACCCTACCTAAGCTGCTCAAGTTGGACACTGAGCACTAACCACAAGTAAGCAGGGGGTTTCACAATTGTTCCCTACATCGTGTAGTTAAATGTGAATGTGTAGTTTATTGTGCCATCTCAAAGATTGAGCACATATTTGTTTTTCATTTTATATCAAAACTGAGCGAACATGTAGTTTTAAGGCTAATCCATACTTTGTTTAATGAATATGTTGAACAACATGGCGAGAATGCCGAAAAAAAATTAAAAGTAGGATTCACGACGAAGTGGTTTTCTTACTGAAGTGTATTTTTTTTTCTTTTGGTTATAGTGACTATATTGAAGACTTCAAGTAGGTGATCAAGTGAAATCCAGAAGAGTAGCAGATATCTTTTATTACTTTGTAAGAATGATTTAGTTCTCCATATCCTTCGTATACACTATAAATAATTTAGTTCTCCATATCCTTCATATTACTTTTGTCATAGTAAATATATTGTTCATTTTTTTATTGAATAATATATTTGTAGAATTTTTGCATTAAAGGTAATAAGGAGGATCTCCAAGGAAAATAGAGACATCATGGATAAAAGTTTATTAAATATGCAATTGTATGGTGAACTGCAGCCAGAATACTTCTAATGTGTAAGTTTACCTTGAAGCTTTGAAGCCTTCTAATGTGTAAGATTGTAGCAGAATACTTAACCCTGAAATTTATGATATCAGTTTGCCTGAAATCTTCCTACATTTTGTCGAATGTTAACATCAAATTCTCATTACAAAAAATTTCATGTATATGTCATTATATGTCTATGATCTTTGCCTGAAATCTCTCTACATTTTGCCTGAAATCCCTACTTTATTTACCCAATTAGATTCCATGTCATTATATGTCTATGATCTTTGCATTTGTTGCTATACTCTTTAGAAACTTCAGACTATCTTTGGACATTATATGTTTAATAGCCAATACCATTGTTTGCTCAATTATTTTTTGTATTTTTGATGAAGTGCTCAAACAGTGATGCAAAGAGAACCAAAAAGCACCGAAAAGCTTCACGAATTGCTGCTATTATTGCATGTAGACAAGAAAAGAACCAGTCCTTACCAATATTTGATGACATTTCTAATGAAGATTCCAACTCTCCACCTAAAACATCATCAAACAAATTACCAAATGGTTCCGTAGATAAGTTCAATGCAGAAAAACCAAAAAGAACACCTAGGGGTAAGGCAAGATGTTTGGCAGTTAGGAAACAGGCAAAACATGCTCCTCTGCCCCTTGATTTCAACCATAGAGGCCAGCCTATCAAAGAAAATGCTGCAAAGTTTAGTTCTTTCCTTGGCGTGACGGCAAGAGAGCTACTACCGGTTAATATGACTAAATGGAAGGATGTTTCAATAGACTTCGAAGATCAGATTTGGGAACATGTAACGGTAAGGTTGTTAGTATTGTTATTGATTTTTTTCTTATATTTTACATGATATTTAACCACCATATTTGGATCATATTTTGTAGCAAAATTTTGATGTTGATGAGTGCCACAAGGACTATACTTTTAGAAAGCTACTTAAGATTTGGCGAGATTGGAGATCCAAACTGGTGAAACAAGTGAGGACACAAACGGAAGTGGTAGACCTACAACGTGCTGCTAGTCTTCTCAAACCTGCAAATATTGAATCTCTGGATAAGTGGATGAAATTTATTAAAGCCAAAACAAGTCCTAATTCTTTGGTAATTCTAGTTTTGAGAATTTGTAATACATACTTCATTTTCTTACATACTTTTTTATCTCGTTATTATCACCAATATTTTTCGTAGGAAAGAGCTGAAAAATTCAAAGAGATGCGAGCAAAATAACTTGATTTAGTGCATCGTACAAGTAGAAAAAGTTTTGCCGTTGTTGAAGAGGAGTTGGTAAGAATAATAGTTTAGGTTCATATATTCTTTAAAATGTGAGATAAGTGTTGATTATCTTTTTTTTTACTTTGCAGAAGGAAAAAAGTACGACACCTGATGAAATTTCAAGGACTGGTGTTTGGATTCATGCATATGAAGCAAGAAAGAAAAATTCAGAAGGGGAAGTTCAAGACTCGGAAATAGTGGTAACAATATCTTGATGTATTTAAGCTCAATTTTGTTTGTTTTTATAATTTAGTATTCATATATCTGTAATTTTTGTTTTTCTAGCAACAAGTAAAGCAATATAAGGCTGAGGAAGACCCTTCACAAAAGAATATTATAACAAATGATGTTGTTGCAAAAGTACTTGGTTCAAATCCACGAGGAAGAGTAAGAGGGCTTGGATTTGGAGCAAATCCTTCAAAAGTGGATGGTCAAATTCATATGGGTAATAAAGTCAAAAGACTAGAGAATGAAGTGGAGAGCTTGAAGGGCTTAGTGAAAGATCTCTTTGTTCGGTTAGACAAAGAAGAAAATAACTCTGTAAGTTTATGAAATATCTATATTAACTTTTCTTTTGGTCTTGTCATTGCATTTGATAACAAAATTTGATATTTGGCCTATTTAATATAATGACTATAGGGAAACACAAGTATCCAACATTCGGCCAACGACATAGCAAAAAGAAAATGCAAAGAAAATCCCAACGATCAGCTATCTTTTAATGAGAGATCAAAAAGCAAACAAAATGAAGGTAACGAGAGAGCACAAAACAAAAAAAAGCATTGAAATTTCTGCTAATGAGAGAGGACAAAAGAAAAACAACAAAGCAAGTGGAGTAAGTATACAAGATTTTGGTAGTGAAGGAGCATAAAGAAGACAAAATAAATTAGCGAGTGGTGCTAAAGGTTCTAATCTTGAGAATAAGATGTGCAAATTGCTTAGTTGGTTTGATCCAAGTGCACTAGTCCATCATGTTCATTTAGGCCATGATTGTTGGAAAGTTTGGGTTCGCGATGTGATTGATAACATTGTTTTGTATCGACCAACATCTGAGTTCGGTAAACTTGCTTGTGCTGAACAAAGTACGATTGCATGGCCTATCAAATACATCAAATTGGATTAGGCTTCTTTATTTGAGGTAAAACTGCATTTTTCTCAAGTTTTTTCTAAAATTGTGATTTTTAAGCATTTCTTACTATGTGATTATTTTTCTTCTACAGGTTTAAAAACAAAATCTGGACTACACAATGAAATGTGGACATTTACTTTATGAGATTAGTCTTAGAATGTTATATGATATTTTTCTCATCGTAATATGTCATAATGTGGACTAAAATATGGATTAGGCTTCTTCCATCTGCAGTCTTTCATAATAAAAAAAGCTTGAATAAAAAATATGACCTCTACAAAACTCCTATCTTACATTGTCTTCAGTTTTGTACTTCAAAAGTATGTTACTGTCCTGATCAGCATGTACTATATTAATTAATCCTAAACTTTAATTTGTTACTGTCCTGATCAATATGTGCTATATTATTGTCCTAATCAGTATGGTTGATAAATAGTCCCTGTTGACATACAAGCATCTTAGGGTCTCCTTTAGGCCAATTAATAATGAAAACATTAAAATTGTACTTAGCCGTTGACAAGTGAGAAAATTAGTATGACAAAGTAGCAATTAGGGGTCTCCTTTAGGCCAATTACAATACCTTGCATCTTGTGATCAATCTTAAGATAAATGCATGGTTATCTACTCCAGAGAATTAGTATGACAAAGTAGCATGAGAAAATATAATGCTGACCATGAAGGAGTTATAAAAGTAAGAGAGGACATGGCCATATACAAAATCTCACTAACCAAATACATTAGACGTGAAGAAATGAATGGGACAGGATGGAACAACTGATTGAGCAATGGTTGTGTTTATGCATACATTAATTTGTGCCCATATTACTCATTTATTTATGTATATTTTATCATTGTTGTGTTTATATATACATCAAATTGGTTATAATAAATTAAAAAAATTATGTTTGTGCAGGTTATCAATCAATGAAAAAAATTGGGTTTTGTGTTTGAAGCTTCACCTCTGCAACAATTTGAGCCAAAATTTGTCATAGAAGACAATTTACATTTTCCCCCCAAAGTAGGACAAATTATGAAAGAAGCTCAATTTGTATTGAAATATTGTATTGTTCTTACAATTCAGTACTAAAATACTTTTGGAGTTCATGAAACAATATGGCATGATATACTTTGGCATGGCCTTTTGTTTGCTATTAATTTAAATATGGCATGATATAATTTGACATGGCCTTTTATTTGCTATGGACAAGGTGTACTTGTCTTC
The DNA here is from genome assembly GCA_029216955.1 of Iris pallida. Taxonomy (NCBI): domain Eukaryota; kingdom Viridiplantae; phylum Streptophyta; class Magnoliopsida; order Asparagales; family Iridaceae; genus Iris; species Iris pallida. Next base: position 13,362,898 of record JANAVB010040818.1, read on the forward strand.
ATTCTCTGAACAAGGTGTACTTGTCTTGGTTTATGTTCCTCGCATAACCTACTCGAGGTTGGGCTTCGAGTCCACCTCCAAACCGGCTCTAGTAAGCACAAGCCTTGCGGTCATTGTGCCTATGGACTGGATGGGTCGATCTCTCATTTCACCTTGAGTGAGAGGACAAAGAGAAAATTGAGAGGGAGAGAGATTTATTACTGAAATAAATCTAAGAATAAATCATTGTCTTTTAGTCAGAAATAAAGCAGTTTGGCCAAAATCCTTCTAACCAGTATACCGACAGTATACTACCAGTGTACTTCTTTCATGGTTTTTGGCCAAGAAATCTAGGGTTAGGGTTATCTGTCTATGTCGGATACTAAGCAAGGTATATGACATCTCGCAAAGGGTCTCTGCAAGTCCATGGTGGTATATCCATTAGCTTGGATGTACAAGAAATACAAGAAACACAATTAATCGCGTATGTTATTATTTCGATTCAAAAACTGAGTGTTGCTCGAGTATCTCACCCTTGCGATACTCAAGACATGAAAATTGATGAAGCCACAAAAAATAGTCCTATGTTAGAAATAAAATCTCATGATGTTGGTTAACATCAAAACATGAGAACCCGACACCAAAACACGAAAAACGAGACACAACCTAAATGAAATACTGAAAGCATGCATTACGAGAAAATTTTTAAATAAAAAATCAAAAATATGAAAAGCTGGAAAATTGGAATCACACTTCGTGCGATGAATTGCTACAAAGAGACCCTCCTCCTTCTACCATTCGTTAAGAAGATGTTGGTTGCATAGACATTGTTTCTTCCAAACATGCCTTGCAACATGTTGATGTTCTGATACTACCTAACAGAACCAACGACTACGACATGTTGATGCTCTAATACTACCTAACAAAACTAATGACCTGATACGATGGCTAAAACATCAATCCTTACCAATTAGAGCAAGGGCTAAAAATCTGAATCCTCATAAAAAGAAGTCGAAAGAGAGAGAAATTTTAAATAATTAACTCAAATCAATAGTAATGAACATGCTAACTTAAGCCCTAAGAAACAAATATAAACAAACTAGGGAATGAACTAAAAAGACTAATACAAAATGATTCAGTCAAAATTCCAAAATCTGTCCAAAATAGGCTCGAGACGGTTTGAACCAGAATTCTGGTTTGGGCCAATCGAATTTTGGGTTTTCCTTGAGCATGGTACTGCAGAATCCTGATATTCCGGTTTGGTTGAACATGAATTCCGGTAAAGGCTAGTTCAGCATGTTTCGAACAGAACGTGTTCTCATCATAAGCTGTATCACTATCAAGGGGCTCCTGATCCTGGTAGCATCCTAAGTTGGTTCGGTTGTACAAACACCGCCATGGTTGGCTGATAGTTCAATTGATTAGGCTTGCAGGTCGGTGTCCTTAGACTAGTCGATCAGGCACCGAGTGCACGCAGGTCCACCATGGTCGATTGAGTAAGTTGTGTATGTTAACATTGTCATATTTGTACATTTCGATCGTGAGCTTCAATCATGAGTCTTCTATCATGGCACTGGATTATGAAATTTTAAACCAATTTCTAGGTTCTCTATGATTACTCATTATTAAACAATTAAACCAAAAGAAATATAGAACATCTTAAACATGCAATCTAATCTATTAGGCAAAAACCACATGATTTAGCAACCATGATTATTATATCCATACAACATCATACACAATACTAATATAAGATTAATTGTTATACAATATAATTTTGAAGTGAGCTCTAAATGCTGACAACTAATGTAGTATGTGCCATAAGAAAATAACATTGAGAGGAATATGGATATTGCAATTCAATTAAACTATGATATCTAATCTCGCCCTACATCCATAGTCTTTTTTATCAGTAGACTAAATGATGTCATACTTTTCATTTTTGTTAATCGGACACTAATTTTTGAACTTACTTTCCAATAACTAAATAACAAATCAAATGGACAGTATGATTTTTTTTTAATATCAATTTTCTAGTTTTTGTAGTATTTTTTATGCCAACACATGTCGTAAGTGTAAATTAAAACTAAGCAACGACTATGTAACCTAAAAACAAAAACCAACCAAATCAATAGCCTGTTAAATCAGATTTTATTTTTATAAAAATAGGATATATTTTTAGGTAAATTCACTCTTTTGGCAGCATTATTGGGCAGATCATCTTAAGTTGCCTCAAGAGTTTGTTGTCAGTGACCATATATTTCTTCAAATTTTGCCTACCTGCGGAGTCTAATTCATTAGATTTGGAGTGTAGAAAAAGCTTATATATTAGGAGAAATCTAAAGCATAAATCTAAAGCAGATCTCCAGGGTTAAAGCGAATCATGATCAAAATCAAAACTCAAATTGAGGATAAATCTTCAAAATTCAAGGCTCTTTTAGGCCTTGTCCAGAACTGGTTGTATATTAGCAATATGTCATCAATATATTGTCTGCACTGGGCAGTCCAGAAACAGTCCTATAATCATCAACTCGATTTTTTGATCCATCGATAACCTAAACCCCTTCAACAAGTTATGTTGGCATCCTAATTATTAGTGCTTCGTGCATGCGCAAGTCTCATGAATTAGTGTGGTACTTATATGTTATGCACAAAATATCCTAAGTACCAAAAACTTGTGATGCAGAGTGTTGAAATCGATTTTGTGAGTCGAATCAAGCATGATTCTTGAGGGAAGTGTCATAGCATCACATTAGTAATAGAGAGCACAAAGAGATCGAAGATTCAAGTTCATTTCAAAGAAATTCATATACATGTTATCAAAAACAAAATCTTTGACAAAGGAAAAACCCTACATGCATAAGGCCTTGGTGGCTCATGGGTGAGCATGTGTTGAGTGTCCAAAATTCACCAAAAAAATGATTGCAACACTGCCTTCATTCTCTGAACAAGGTGTACTCGCCTTAGTTTATGTTCCTCGCATGTCGAGATCCTACTCGAGGATGGACTTCGAGTCCACCTCCAAGCTGGCTTTAGTGAGCACAAGCCTTGCAGTCATCGTGCCTATGAATTGGTTGGGTCAAGCTCTCACTTCACTTAGACTGAGAGGACAAAGAAAAAAATTGATCAGAGAGAGAGATAGATATTTATTACTTAAATAAATTGCAAGAATGAATCACGGTGGTTTGGTCTTGATCAAACGGTCAGAAACAAAGCAGTCTGGTCAAATCCTTCCCACCATTATACTGGCGGTATACTACCTATATACTGTTGGCTTGGTTTGTGGCCAAGGAAGCTAGGGTTAGGGTTATCCGTCAATGCCGGATACTAGCCAGGGTTTATGGCATCTCGCCAAGGGTCTTTGCAAGTCCAAGATCGTCTATCCATTAGCTTGGTTATTTAAGAATTCCAATAAACACAATTAAGTCGCATATGTCATTATTTCGATTCGAAAATTGTAAGTGCTGCTCGAATATCTCACCCTTGTGATACTCGAGGCAGGCAAATTGATAAAGCCACAAAATCTAGTCCTATGTTAGAAATAAAATCTCATTATGTTAGTCAATAATAAACATGAAAACCCAATACTGAAACACAAAAAACGAGATATAACTTGATCGAAATACTAAAAATGAATTATAAGAAAAAAATTTAAATACAAAAAATTAGAAATACGAAAACTAAAAAAAGGGGAATAACATTTCATATGATGGATCGCTCTCAAAAGAGGCCTTCGTCCTCATTGTTGGCACATCGATTTTGATACATTGTTCACAATAACCCCTATACGTCTTTAGTTTATACTTCTCACAGGCACTTCCAAAAAGACAAGAATAGAAGAAAGGGATCTCCATACAAATTCCATGAAGCTTATCAAAGACTAATGGAGCACATGTAATTCTCTATTATCAAGATGATGATAAACTACAACAAAGAGAAAATGCAAGAGACACTTCTTAAAAGACTATGAAGTAGACGATGCAAAAAGACCCAGCTTGAAGTCTACATAGAAGATAGTTTTTATTCATGTTCTTTTCTTGAGTCTGTAAATGTCTAGGAATCTATGTACGCACTTTGCTAAGATGACAATCATAAAGAAAGAAATGGTGAAGTAAAAAGTCATTCAGAGGATACGAAAAATCCGACGGATTTCCGGATAAATCTGCCGGATAATCCGATCGCTCACAGCAAGTTAGTGAGCAGAAGTTCGGATAATCCGACGGACATCCGCGAAAATCCTGCGGATAATCCAAACCTCTCACAGCAAGTTAGTGAGCAGAAGTTCGGATAATCCGACGGACATCCGCGAAAATCCTGCGGATAATCCGAACCTCTCACAGCAAGTTAGTGAGCAGAAGTTCGGATAATCCAACGGACATCAGCAGAAATCCTGCGGATAATCCGAACCTCACACAGCAAGTTAGTGAGCAGAAGTTCGGATAATCCGACGGACATCCGCAAAAATCCTGCGGATAATCTGAACCTCTCACAGCAAGTTAGTGAGTAGAAGTTCGGATAATCCGACGGACATCCGCAGAAATCCTGCGGATAATCCGAACCGCTCACAGCAAGTTAGTGAGCAGAAGTTCGGATCATCCGTCGGACTTTCGCTAAAATCCGACGGATAATCTACTTGACTTATTTACAACTTTTGAATTCAAATCCAACGACATCTGGCAGCTGCATTTAATGCATCTAACGGCTCTTTTTATGACCGTTACTGTTGACCGGATAATCCGACGGATTTTCGTTGAAATCCGACGGATAATCCGGTTGATGGCTGAATGCCCTTTATGACTTTAGATTTGTATAAAAGGGGCTTTAGTCTCTCCTCATAAAGGCTATCTCTTCCAAGCTTTAAATTTTATCAACCACAAAAGAGCTTCACCATTACTACTCTACTCAATCTTCAATTGTCATCCAACCCAAAAGTGCTAGAGTTTAACAAGAGCTTTATTCTTCGATCTTCAAGTGTTTAGAAGATCAAAACATCCTTTTCTTTTCCTACTTGAAGTTGGCGAGCCTTCGTAAGAAAATTCGTGTGTTGAAGTTGGCAAGTTCTTCGGATCCAAACTCGTATTAAAGCTGGCGAGTTCTTCGGATCCAAACTCGTGTGTACTATTTTATTAAATAGTGGATTTAAGCCGGAGAGAGTTCCGGGACTGGATTGCCTCAAGCGAGGATACCAGGATACATCTTGTGTTTGATCTTCTTACTCTCTCTTTTTATTTGACGTATATTGCTTCTTGTGCTTAAGTTATTTTTTATTTTTCTATTCACCCCCCTCTAGGGTTCTACAATTGGTATCAGAGCTTTATTCTCTTGATTTGGATTTACACCCTTTGAGTGATCCTATGGCCACTAACCCTAGTATCAACACCTTCCACAATGAGGGACACTCCAAAAATAGGCCTCCCCTATTTGATGGAACCAACTATAACTACTGAAAGATTAGGATGAGCATTTATCTGAAGTCCATAGATTTCGATTTATGGGATTGTGTGATAAATGGTCTCCCTACTCCTTCCAGAGTTATTGAGGATATTGCATCTGACACCCTTAGGGACACTCACTGAGAATGCCAAGAAGCTTGCTAATCGAGATGCTAAGGCTATGAACGCTCTTTACTGTGCTCTCGATAGTAGTGAGTTCAATAGAATCTCTACTTGCAAGACTTCCAATGAGATTTAGAAGTTTCTTCAAGTCACATACGAGGGAACATCACAAGTAAAGGAATCCAAAATTAGTAGACTCACGCAAGAATATGAGTCCTTTAAGATGAAACAAGATGAGTTTATTACTTGCATGTTTACTCGTTTTGGTGATATTATTAATCCTCTTTCTTCTCTTGGTAAGAAATATCCTACTCATGAAAAGATTAAAAAAATTCTTAGAGGATTGACAAAAGGATGGAATCCTAAAGCTACCGCTATCATTGAGGGGAACGACCTGACAGTCATGAACCTTGAAACCCTCATGGGGAAGCTTATGACTCACGAACTCAACATGAAAGATCAAGAGGATTCTTCCATACAAGAGAAGGAGAAGGAGAAGGAGAAGGCCAAAGAGAAGGAGAAGTCTCTTGCTCTCAAAGTTACAAAGTCCTACTCCAAGGATAGCTCCGACGACAACGAGTCGGACGATGATAAAGAAATAGCTCTCACAGCTAAGCACTTTCGAAAGTTCCTCAAATTCAACAAAGCCAACCGCTTCAGACGGGACAATGATGAAGATCCGGCGTGCTATCAATGCAGAAGGATCGGATACATCAAGAGAGACTGACCCATGATAAGAAAAGACTCAAGCAAGTACGAGAAGCCTAGCAAAGGAAGCTCGTCCTCCAGAAAATTTGCCAACATAAGCATTTGGTGTGAGAGCGATGTAAGCGACTCCGACAACGACAAAGAGTGCAAACACAATGCCAACGTTTGTCTCATGGCAACCGATGAGGTACTTGATGATCTCTCCTTAAATACTCTTACTTATGATGACTTGGAGAAAGCTATCTTTAAACTACATGAAGAGCACAAAGGTGTTAGAAATAAATACAAAAAAAATCTCTAAAAGAGGTTGATGCTCTTCAACTTGAAGTAGAGAGACTCTCAAGCATCATTATTGATGTAATGGAAAAATCTCCTGCTTCTGACACGGATGAAATGGAGTCTTTGTGACTCAAGTTTCAAGAATCCCTTGTCACCATCAAGAAAAAAGATGATGAGATTCAATCCATGAGAAAGGCTTATGAATTTGTTATGCATAAAGTTCAAGATGCTAATAGAAGAGAATATGATACTTCTATTAAGTATGATGATCTTCTTGCACAGAGTAAGAAACTAGGTAATAAGAACACTACTCACATACATACTCCAAGACACCTCCACACTCATCACAATGCTAGGCATACTTCTTACATGAATACTACACACAAGTTCTATTCTAACACAAGGAAAGGACCATTTGTTAAGAAAATACTTCGCATCATGCTTTTTATTATCATCATCATAATACTAATGATAGAACTCCTCGTACTAGAGATTCACATATGCATGTTACTCACACGTCTTCTTCTAAATCCTCTATGATTTGCAACTACTGTGGCTTGCTTGGATATACGACCAATTATTGTCATACAAGGAAACTAGTTGATAAGAAAGTTTATAAATGGGTTCCTAAGACTAACACTCAAGGACCCATACGATCATGGGTACCAAAATGTTCATCTTCAACTTTTGTTGTAGGTGAAGAGTCCTTCTCATGCTAGAAGCAAGTGGATTCTCGATGACGGTTGTTCACGGCACATGACCGGGGATGCTTCATTATTTATAATGCTATCGATGAAGAAGGAAGGACACGCCTCCTTTGGTAACAATCTTAAAGGTCACATTATAGGAAATGGTAATATCGGTTCCCCTCCTTATCCTTGTATTAAGAATGTGTGTCTTGTTACTAATCTTAAACACAATCTTCTTAGTATTAGTCATCTTACCGATAATGGTTATGATATCAAGTTTGTTAAGCTTAAATGTTTCATTACCGATAGTTCAAGTGGATCTATTGTTTATGAAGGCATTAGAAAAAACAATATCTATGTTTTATATCTTGTCGAAGACACTAACAATGACAGGTGCTTAGTTGCTAAGAACGATGAGAGTTGGCTTTGGCATATGAGGCTCGGACACACCAACATGGATACCATCTCTCGTCTTGCCACCAAGAAGCTTGTTAGAGGACTCCCGAGTATCCTTTTCAAAAAGGATATGGTGTGTGAAGAATGCGAGAAAAGTAAGTTGACCAAGTCATCCTTCAAATCCATCAACTCTGTGAGTACCACTAGACCTCTTCAACTTATTCATATGGATCTTTTTGGTCCTAGTAGAGTTGCTAGTCTTGGAGACAAGCTTTATGTTTTTGTTTTGGTTGATAATTTTTCGAGATTTACTTAGGTTATTTTTCTCGCTTGCAAAAGTGATACTTTTCGTGAATTTGTTGCTTTTTGTAAACGTGTTCAAAATGAGAAAGGTTTTTCTATTAACAAGATTAGAAGTGATCATGGAGGAGAATTTGACAATGCCAATTTCAAAAGATTTTGTAAAAAGAATGGTTTTGGACATGATTTTGCTTGTCCACGAACTCCTCAACAAAATGGTGTTGTGGAGAGAAAGAATAGAACCCTGGCGATATGGCCCGGGTTATGTTAAACCAATATAAGCTCCCCCAATATTTTTGGACGGAAGCCGTTAACACGGCATGTCATGTTATAAATAGGGTCTTGATTAGACCTATTTCTAAAAAGACTCCTTATGAGCTTTGGTTTGACAAAATTCCCTCTATTGAATATTTTAAAGTTTTTGGTTGTAGTTGTTTTATTTTGAATACCAAGGATAACCTAGGCAAGTTTGAAGAAAAAGATTATGAAGGAATATTCCTTGGATACTCTACTCATAGTAAAGGTTTTTGTGTTTTTAATAAAAGAAGTCTTGTTGTCGAAGAGTCAATCAATGTCTCTTTTAATGAACTTAACTCTTCTACATTCTCCGATTCCAATGATATTGATGACATCTCGTTTGGGTTGGAGAACTCCTCTATTGGAGATCGTCCTTCTTCATCTAACAATGAAGTTGTGACTCCTCCAACAAAAGAGTCACCACCACTCGAGCCTCCTCAAAAAAATCTTCCAAAAGAATGGAGATTTGTCACCAATCATCCTAAGGAGCTTATCATTAGGGATCCTTCTTCCAGTGTAAGCACTAGAACCTCCACTCGTGATCTTTGTACAAACGTAGCTTTTATCTCTCAAATAGAGCCTAAAAATATTAATGATGCTTTTCATGATGAATTTTGGATGATAGCGATACAAGAAGAGCTAAATCAATTTGAGCGAAACAAAGTTTGGGAACTTATCCCAAAACCTAGCAATCACCCCATTATTGGAACTAAATGGGTGTTTTGAAATAAACTTAATGAAGATAGGTTAGTGACTCGTAACAAAGCCCGATTGGTTGCTCAAGGCTATAACCAAGAGAAAGGCATTGACTACGACGAAACCTATGCTCCGGTTGCTCGTCTTGAATCCATTCGTATGCTATATGCTTTTGTTTGCTTTAATGATTTTAAACTCTTTCAAATGGATGTTAAGAGTGCTTTTCTAAATGGTATTATTAAAGAGGAAGTTTATATAAAACAACCTCCTGGCTTTGAAGATTTTCAATTTTCTAATCATGTGTTCAAACTCCACAAAGCCCTTTATGGCCTCAAACAAGCTCCCCGTGCTTGGTATGAGCGCCTTAGCTCCTTTCTTATTTCACACAATTTTTCTAAGGGCAAAGTCGACATGACACTTTTATCAAATTCCATAATGGTACTCTTTTATTGGTTCAAATTTATGTCGATGACATTATTTTTGGTTCTACTAACAGTACACTTTGTGTAGAATTTGCTAAAGTTATGCAGGAAGAATTTGAAATGAGCATGATGGGTGAACTATCATTCTTTTTGGGCTTACAAGTCAAACAAGGACCCAAAGGGACCTTCATCAATCAAGCAAAATATACAAAGGATCTCCTCAAGCGTTTCAAACTTGACTCATCCAAATCAATAAGGACTCCTATATGGCAACAACGACAAAGCTTGACAATGATGAAGATGGCACATCCGTCGATATTCGTAAGTATCGAGGTATGATCGGTAGTTTATTTTATCTAACTGCTAGCCGTCCCGACATTATGTTTAGTGTATGTCTTTGTGCTCGATATCAAGCAAATCCCAAAGAATCTCACCTATGTGCCGTAAAACGTATTTTTTGGTATCTCAAGGGCACCATTAACTTGGGGCTATGGTACCCAAAATCCTCATCCTTTGAGCTTCGTGGCTTTTCGGATGCAGATTTTGCCGGATGCAAACTTGACCGAAAAAGCACTAGCGGCACATGTCACTTCTTGGATAAATCCTTGGTATCATGGTTTAGCAAGAAACAAAACTCCGTCGCTCTTTCTACCACCGAAGCTGAATACATAGCGGCAGGGTGTTGTTGTGCATAAATTTTTTGGATGACACAGACACTAGTAGATTATGGTATTTTTTCTCAATGTATCCCTATCAAATGTGATAATACTAGCTCCATTAATCTCACGAAAAACCCGATTTGTCACTCTCGCACCAAACACATAGAAATAAGACACCACTTTCTACGGGATCAGCAACTTAAAGGTGATATATGTCATGAATTTATTGACACCACTCATCAACTTGCTGATATTTTTACCAAACCTCTTTTTGAAGATCGATTCACTTTTATTTGTCGTGAAATCGGTCTCCTCGATCTCTCAAATTGAACTTTTTCTGTCTTTTACGGATTTTTCGAAGGATTTTTGCATAAATCTGCCGGATTATCAGTTCGTTTCAAGCAGCTTTCTGAGGAACAAGTTCGGATAATCTGCCGGATTACCGCGGTAATCCGACGGATCATCCGCATTTATTGCCCTCCGTAAAATCCGGCCGCGAATGGCTACCTCATTTATGGGATGTGACCCACCACCTACCCGCATTAAATTCGTACTCATCTTAATCCAGATTTTTCGTCGGATTTTCGGTATAATCCGACGAATTTTTCGTTTTCGTGGGACAGGCGCAGAAACCGAAGCGTCAGGTGCCTCTCTATCCGTTCCCCTTCCTCTCTATCCGTTCCCAACCATCATGACCCCTCATTACACCTCTCTACCCTCTATAAACTTTTTCCCCCTCTCCTTCCTTCTTTCACACCCATTCTTTCACTCTCTCTCTTCCTCCATGGCTTCTCACTCCAAACGTCAACGACATGACGGAAGCTCCTCCTCCGCTCAGCCTCCTTTCCTTGTCCTCTTCGTTCCTCCACCTACTCACGGCTATAATCCACTCGTTTTCAAGTCGGCTTTCCATTCACGGGAATGGTTCTCCTTCTACCACAAGGCTCCCGTATGCTCCAGGAAACCCATCTCTTGGATCAACTTCAAAGACCATCGTGACTACTTTCGCTTCTCCCGCATCGATGCACTCCTCGAGCGTCAAGTTGACTACTATCCGGATGCCATCCGGATGTTCTACTGCAACCTTGTTCCCGCCAAGGAAGGTCCCGAGTTCGAGACTAAGGTTGGTGGCGTCAAGATTACCGTCACTGTCGCATCCTTGGCTAGCATCCTTGGTCTTGATGAGCGGAAGGTATATCGTTCCCTTTCAAGCACCATAGACCACATCTCTTTCTCTTCTTACATGTCTTATGAGGAGTTCCTCTTCAACATCTGCGGTGGCTCTCTTGTTCAACGCCCGGATGACAAGGATCTTAGTCCATTCTTCCATGACATGCATCGCATACTCTGCCACACTCTGCAAATCTGAAAACATGGACAGCATGACTACTGAAGAACTTATCTGCATATACTATCTGGTCGCCAGGCAACCTTTTTCACTGGCAAAATCCATCATCTACACTATGATGCTCATCAGGGACTCTCCTCATCGTTCTCTCCTTTTTGGCATGTACATCACTATGATCCTCGAAGCCAATGGTGTTGACCTCACTCACTGCCCGATTGGGGACCCTCGTCCTACTTCTCTTGCCAAATCTAAGGGTCGTGCCCGTGTGGTTCCTGCTGGTGCTCCTGCTGTTGCTCCTGCTGCTGTTGCCGGTGGACCTGCCTCTCCTCTGGCGTCCCTCCTAACTCATGATGTTCGCCGATACATTGATCGCAAGTTTGTCGATCTCTCTCTCTCAACCCATGAGCGCCTTCAGGCCAACACTCGGGGGCTCGGCACCCTTATCCACCATGGCTTTATAGATCAGGCCTACTATATTCAGCGCATGTTTGAGGAGCACACTCCCTTTCTTAATCCTAACACTCCTCATCCTGATTTTTCTGGCCCTCGCTTTACTGATCCCAACGTCTATGGTTTCATGTACCCGGATGGCGTCGACCCTTATGGCGTCGACCCTTATGGCGCCTTTACTACAGCTCCCGGGGATGATGAAGATCAGGAGGCAGGTCCATCTGATGCTCCTGACAGTTGATGAGTGGTGTTTTATGTTTAGTCTTGTTTTGTGTGGTCCTTTGGGGACTTTTTAGTATGTGTTTTCTTCTGTCCTACAGGACTTTTAAAATCTATTTTCCAGTTATGTGTTGTGGTTTGGCTTTCAAAGCCCAGTTATTGTACTCCTGTTTTCATTTTCAATGAATGTTTCCTTCTTATACATTTATGTTTACTACTATGTCCCTTACCCATATGTGCTTCATTGTTCTATTTTTTTCTCACCATCTTTGATTAAATGACAAAGGGGGAGAAATCATATTGAGGGGGAGATCCTTGAGTACGGAGGAGCTACTTTCTATATTCTTATTTGTTGTCAATTATCAAAATGGGGGAGTTTGTTGGCACATCGATTTTGATACATTGTTCACAATAACCCCTGTACGTCTTTAGTTTATACTTCTCACAGGCACTTCCAAAAAGACAAGAATAAAAGAAAGGCACCTCCATACAAATTCCATGAAGCTTATCAAAGAACAATGGAGCACATGCAATTCTCCATTATCAAGATGATGATATACTACAACAAAGAGAAAATACAAGAGACACTTCTTAAAAGACTATGAAGTAGACGATGCAAAAAGACCCAGCTTGAAGTCTACATAGAAGACGGTTCTTATTCCTGTTCTTTTCTTGAGTCTGTAAATGTCTAGGAATCTATGTACGCACTTTGCTAAGATGACAATCATAAAGAAAGAAATGGTGAAGTAAAAAGTCATTCAGATGAGACGGAAAATCCGACAGATTTTCGGATAAATCCGCCGGATAATCCGATCGCTCACAGCAAGTTAGTGAGCAGAAGTTCGGATAATCCGACGGACATCCGCGGAAATCCTGCGGATAATCCGAACCTCTCACAGCAAGTTAGTGAGCAGAAGTTCGGATAATCCGACGGACATCCGCGGAAATCCTGCGGATAATCCGAACCTCTCACAGCAAGTTAGTGAGTAGAAGTTCGGATAATCCGACGGACATCCGCAGAAATCCTGCGGATAATTCGAACCGCTCACAGCAAGTTAGTGAGCAGAAGTTCGGATCATCCGCCGGACTTCCGCTGAAATTCGACGGATAATCCGCTTGACTTATTTACAACTTTTGAATTCAAATCCAACGGCATCTGGCAGCTGCATTTAATGCATCTAACGGCTCTTTTTATGACCGTTGCTGTTGACCGGATAATCCGACGGATTTTCGTTGAAATTCGGCGGATAATCCGGTTGATGGCTGAATGCCATTTATGACTTTGGATTTGTATAAAAGGGGCTTTAGTCTCTCCTCATAAAGGCTATCTCTTCCAAGCTTTAAATTTTCTCAACCACAAAAGAGCTTCACCATTACTACTCTACTCAATCTTCAATTGTCATCCAACCCAAAAGTGCTAGAGTTTAACAAGAGCTTTATTCTTCGATCTTCAAGTGTTTAGAAGATCAAAGCATCCTTTTCTTTTCCTACTTGAAGTTAGCGAGCCTTCGTAAGAAAACTCGTGTGTTGAAGTTGGGAAGTTCTTCGGATCCAAACTCGTGTGTACTATTTTATTAAATAGTGGATTTAAGCCGGAGAGAGTTCCGGGACTGGATTACCTCAAGCGAGGATACCAGGATACATCTTATGTTTGATCTTCTTACTCTCTCTTTTTATTTGACATATATTGCTTCTTGTGCTTAAGTTATTTTTTATTTCCCTATTCACCCCCCCTCTAGGGTTCTACACTCATGTCCTTCATTAAGAAGATTTTGGTTGTCGTAGCCTTCATTTCTTCCAGACATGTCGCGACATGTTGAGGCTCTGATACAACCTAACAGAACCAACAACCTGATATGAGGGCTAAAACCTCAATCCTTACAAATTAGAAGAAGGGATAAAAACCTTAGCCCTGAATCCCTCATGTAGAGAATTCAAAAAATAGGTAAATTCTTAATAATTAACTCAAGTTAGTAACAAACATGTCTTTCTTCTTTACATAGCCTTATTTATACTAATTAACCTAACTTAAGCTCTAAGAAACAAATCTAAACAAACTAGGGAAGGAACTAAAGATAATAATACAAAAAAGATTCAGTCCAAATCCCAATATTTGCCCAAACCAGGCTTGAGTCAGTTTGAACTAGAATTCTGGTTTGGGCCAATAGAAATTTTGATTTTCACTGAGCACAGTACTGTAGAATCTTGAAATTCTGGTTTGGTTGAACATGAATTCTGGTTCAGGCTAGTTCAGCTTGTTTCGAACAGAATGTATTCTTGTCATAAGTTGTATTACTATCATGTAGGGGGATCATGATCCTGTTAGCACCCCAAGCTGCTTCGGGTGTACAAATAAGGGTAGCCCTGGCACAGGGCAGGCCGGGTGACGGCCCACGGCCCCCAAGATGAAAGGGGCACAAACATAGATCTATTTACAATAGAACTAGTATTTATCATGTGCCATTCTTAACAAAAGACTATTGTAGTGTAGTGGTTATAATGTTAGTCCTTGGTTTGAATCTTGGTGGTAACAATTTTTTGTTTTATTTACACATTTTTTTTATATTATGTATGGGGTCCATTTTGGAAGTTTCGTCTCGGACCTCCATCAGCTCAGGGTCGACCATGTGTACAAATACTAACCATGGTTAGCTGATAGTAGGGCTGCAAATGAGCCAAGCCGAGCCAAGCTTTTGTAAGCTTGAGCTTGGCTTGACTAGAATTAATCGAGCTCAAGCTCGAGCTCGAGCTTGATAAATTTTTTATTTTTGAGCTTGAGCTTGGCTTGAGCTTGTTTTTATTAAGCTTGAGCTTGGCTTGGTTTGAACTCAAGCTTGGCTTGATAAGTAAGCTTGATTCAAGCTTGATAAACAAGCTCGATAAGCTCAAAATCAAGCTCGTTAAGCTTGATTTCAAGCTCGCTCAACTTTATTTCAAGTTCATTAAGCTTGATTTCAAGCTTAACGAGCTCGATTTCAATTTAGTTATGTTTGAATTCAAGTACATGTAATATTGACAATTTATTTATAAAAATTTAATTAAAGAAGTTTCTTAATACCAATTATTAAGGACATATAAATATATAATGCGCGCGCGCACACACACACACACACACACACACACACACACACACACACATATATATATATGTATATATATATATATATATATATATATATATATATATATATATATATATATATATATATATATATATATATATAAAAGCTCGTTTGTTCTTTGTTAATTCTATATATATACGAGCCAGCTCGCAAGCTCATAAACGAGCCAGCTCGCAAGTTCAAACGAGCCGAGTAATTCTAAGCTTGAACTTGGCTTGTTTATTAAACGAGCTCGAAAATGAAGCTTGAGCTCAGCTTGTTTAGTAAACGAACCGAGCTCAAACGAGCTTTTATCGAGCCGAGGTTCGAGCAGCTCGTGAACGGCTTAGCTCATTTGCAGCCCTAGCTGATAGTTCAATTGATTAGGCTTGCACCTAGGTGCTGTTAGACTACCGATGAGGCGTCGACTGCACGCAGGTCTGCTATGGTCGATTGAGTAAGTTGTATATGCTAACATTGTCCCATTTGTGCGTTTTGGTCGTGAGCTTCAATCATATGACGATGGCTCATGAGATTTTAAACCAATTTCTACATTCTATGTGATTACTCATCATTAAACAATTAATCCAAACGAAATCTAGAACACCTTAAACATGCAATCTAATATATTAGACAAAAACCTCATGAGCATAAAAATGTTGCAGCAGATAACATCCACAGGGTAAGAGCATCTCCAACCCTATTGTGAGTTTAGAAAAAAATGGTTGCCACATAGGAATGACAAACTTTTATTCCAAAAATTCTTCTCCAATACAAATGTAGAATAAAACATAAAGTTGGGCAAGGACAATGTGAAGTTGGTTGTCTAGATCTAGACAATGCACTTCACAATGACCTTGTCTCCACATCATCAATTATGAATAGAAATATTTATAAAAAAGTTGAAGAAGTGGAGGAGTTGTCTTGAAAGTTGGAAAAAAAATACTTTTTCTTGTCTCTTCAATACTTTTGCATTGGAGAGAGTTTTTCTATCTCATTGTCTTTTGAGTTATAGTTTTGCCACATAAACAAGATATTGTCTTGTGGCTCATGCCACATAGGAGCCACCTAAGACTCACAACACTTAACAAGACAATAGGGTTGGAGATGCTCTAAGACACTCCAAATGCTCCAGTGGAAATCCTGAATTATGCCTATTCTTGAGAGCCTCCAGCAGAAATAATGGCTAAAGACGTCATCAACGTCTCGACTTGACAGCCAAGACAACACATTAATGAATACCACTCCGCATAAGATAGAAAGGCGTGACCTGAACTGACTGGCAGCCTATAGAATGTCAGTCAAATCAAATCAGATCCCAGATGACAATGGATCATCTCTCCGTAAGGGCTTGTTTGGTAACAAAAATTTGAATTTGAATTTGAAAATCCAAAATTCAAATTCAAATCCAAATTATGAATTTTCAAATCCAAATCCAAATCCAACCAAACATAGAATTTGGTAAACTATAATTATAATTTATAATTATGATAATAAAATAATAAATAAATAAATTATTAATTAATTATTATTATTTATAGTTATGATTAATAAATAAATTATTATTATAATTATGATAATAGTTATGATTAATAAATTATTAATTAAGATTATAATGATGACTAATAAATTATTAATTAAAATTTTAATAATATATTAACTATTAAATTATTAATTTTGGTGTTAATTATGATTAATATATTATTAATTAAGATTATCATAAATAGAAATTTATAATTAAGATTATAATTAAGATAATAAATTATTAATTAAGATTCATAAATTATAAATAAAGGTATAAATTATAATTATGATTAATAAATTATTATACTTATGATTAATAATTCATAAATTATAAATAAAGGTATAATTAAGATTAATAAATTATTATAATTATGATTAATAAAGGTATAAATTATTAATTAATCAAGATTATAATTATAATTATAATTATTAAATTAATAAATTATTAATTATGATTATGATGAATTATTACTTAATAAAATTAATTATTAATAATTAATTATTTAAATGATGTACGTATTTATATTAGTTAAGAATAAAAAAATCATATATAAAATAATGACTAATTATTACTTAATTTTTAATTATTATTTATTTATTTATTTATTAATTATTATTAATTAAATATTTAATAGAACAATAAAATTATTTTTTAAAAATGTAACTTTTATTTTATTTATTTATTTATTTATTAGTATTAATTAAATATTTAATAGAACAATAAAATTATTAAAAAAAATCCATCTTCATTCTTCCAAATCCAAAATGGATTTGGTACCCACTTTTCATATCCAAATCCAACTCCAACCAAACATAGAATTCCATGGATTTGACTCAAAATCCATCAAATCCTTAATTCCAACTCCAAATAAGATTTACCAAACGGATCCTAATGAAGAATGCGTATTTCTGTCGGCTGTCTACCAGCAAAAAAGCTATAATTCCCTCACACTCCAGCGGAACAATGAAGAATTGTCCCCATTATATCTGATCCATTTGCCTATGTGAAAGAACGTGCATAAGCCACTAATTCACAATCGCGACGACTCCACAAGAAGCTCCAACTTAATGTGTACGTGGATAGGCGCCTCCAACTAGGGGTGAGCATTATTTGGTTTTGGACCGAAAATTGAATCGTCGGTTCGATTTTTTTAAAAAAAAATCGGTTCGGTTTCGGTTTTCAAAATACAATTTTTTTTATTCGGGTTCGATCCAAAATCAAAAACAGAATATGAATTATACAATGATGTAAATACCCTCAATTTAAAAATATGTATATTTAAAAACGACAAATCTATGTATGTATTTTGAGTTCCAATTTTAGTAATTTAACAACTAGTTCAACTTTGTGCGTAACTTTAAAATTCAACAAATATGTGTATAAAAATTATCATTTTTAATATAATTTAACCATCACCCCAACTTTGGGTCTAACGCATTAATTTCAACCGAATAAACCGAATTTATTATTCGGTTCGGTTCGGTTTCGATTTTGGCTAATTCGGCTAGGTTTCGTTTTTGAATTTTTAGAATTTCGGTTTATTCGGTTTTGGCTAATTTGGTTCGGTTGAAACTGAATAAATCAAACGCTTACCCCTACATGCAACCGTCGACCCATTACTTCCTCCATGATCGTATCATGGTACACGCTGTCAAAACCGCAGAAGCCACATGACATTCTTTCCTTATTTCTAGAAGATTTGCCTCGCTTCGTGCTCAAGGAGAAGACCACGACCATGTCCTATTATTGCTTGTACGTGGGTCATAGGGCTGTAAAATGATTCAAACCGTTCGCATTCGACTCGTGTTCGGCTCGGTCCAAGTTCGGATTAAGCTCGTTCGTGGACTAATCGATACCGAGTTTGACCATAGGTTGTTCGACTTGATCTTGTTCGCAAACAGGCTCGAGCTCGGCTCGGTTTCTCATAATATGACTTTTTCTAGTATATGTTATACCTTTTTTAATAGATAGAAATGTATTTTGTCTTAAAAATTTTACTCATTTTTTGTTCTTTATATGATGGTAAATTTATGAAGTAAAGAGCATAAGTAATTCAATAAAAAAGTCTTTAAAACTTGAGAGAAACAGTGTGATAGTCTATACAATATGTTCAATAAGACATTGGCCCGTGCTCGATTCGTTCGAGTCTCTAATCAAACCGAGTTCAAACATCATTTTAAAGCTCGACCTTAAGCTCGACTCGAATCAAATTCATTCGATAGTTAAGTCAAACCAAGCTTAAACACTACTCTTTGTTCGAGCTCGTTCTCTCAATTTTCAGCCCTAGTGGAACACGTCGTCTCCTTTCCGGAACACAACCTCCTACAGATGCACTCAAGTCAGCAGCTTCTTTCCGCCAGTAATAGCTCGTCGCTAAGAGAAGTCAAGGACAATCACCGGCATCAACTATTTAGGTACTGTTTGGGAAGGGTAGAAAGTGGGAGGAAAGAAAAAGTTGAGGGGAAAGTGAGAGGAAAATTTTAAATGATGGTGTTTGGAAAGGGGGAGAGAACATGGGGGAGGAAATTTTGAGAGGAAAAAGTAGGTGGGTCCCACCAAAAATTTTTGCTCCCAAATGTGGGAGGAAAATGGAGAGAGATGAGAGAAATTTGAGTGAATTTACCCCACCATCCCTCAAAAAGTTAATATTAAAACATCATTTGAGAATACCAAGGAGAAATAGTAATTATACCTATATCCATAAACAAATAAAAAATTATTTTTAAACTTTTCATTCCCCTACTTTTTGTCCATCCAAACAAAGGAAGGAAAAATTAACTTTCCTTTCATTTTACTCTCCTCCATTTTCCTTCCCCTCAAATTTTTCTCTCTCTTCCCACAAATGTTCCCAAACACAGTGTTACAGAAGAGTACCTGTTTTAAGTTCACTCTTTTGGATCCTAAACCGAACCGAATTGAACCGAACCGAACCCAATCCAACCGCAACAAACACTTTAACATAACGTTACAAAAGAGGAGAATCCAAAACCCTAAACCCCAGTTTAGGTCGCAGCCACTCCTCCCTCTCCTTCTCCCTCTTCTACTGTCGATTAGGGTTAGGGTTTCTGACATGTGGGCCATCCGCAGAGCTTGTATCCCTCTTAGGTACAGCCTCCTCCTCCTTCGATCTCCCTCTCCGGTTATGCTTAGGGTTTAGAATCATTCTCTTTCAATTGCGATTTCTAATTAAAGTTGGCATTTTTATTTTTCATTTCTCAGGAGCAGAAGCCATCGCGTCGTCGTCGCTCGTTGCTCGACGCCGCCGGAGCTACGGAGCGGACAGACAGAGAGCAGAGCCGTCGGGACTTCCGTCTTGCCGGGAGCGCCTGTCCGTGGATTCTCCGTCTCCGCGACCGCGGGTTCGTACCTGTGGAGCAGGAACCTTTCCTCCCATGCCGGAGAGAAGTCGAGCGACGCGGAGGAAGTCGAGGAGGGCTTCTCCGATCTCGAAGTGCCTCCTCCGGAAGCCGATCAGATCGAAGGTGTCGTCGACGATGACAACGACGTAGTTCCGAAATCTGAGGAAGAAGAGGATGTTGCGGTTGTCTCGGACGATGAAGGAGAAGCCGACGGCGATGGCTCCCTCGGGCTGCTGGACGTAGATGCCATAGAGGGTGAGAAGGGAGCGGAGGGGAAGAGCAGGAGGGGCGTGGAGTCTCCTCTCTTCAAGAGCTTGATGGAGCCTGACCAAACCGTCGGTGCCGTCCTTAAGAAGTGGACTGAGGAAGGCAAGCCACTAGGACGGAATGAGATCATGGCCGCCATGCTTAAGCTTCGGAGACGACGCCTTTTCTCCAAGGCCTTGCTGGTAATGCTCTCCCCCTTACACAAACTCCTGCAATATTCGATTTAGATCTTTGCGTAATTGATCGAGCTCTTTCTATTTGGGAGTGTGTCTGGGATGTGCCTAACGCATCTTCGATATGTGTACAACACGTGTTCGACACGATATGGCCCACATTTTTGGAGTGTCCTGCTTCCTAGATGCCCATACATGTCTTTGAAATTTTAAGTTTAATGCCTACCTTATTGTAAGGAATTTTAATTTAAACATGTCTATTGCATGGGCAATTGAAACTACTCTTAATTAAACAAAGAGCTGATTTGTGGTGAAACTAGAGAAGAGAAAAAGTTTATTTTGTCAAGAGACTCATGACTAAAGAGAAGTATGCCTATGCCCTGCCATGGTTTTGGAAAAAAAAATGCACGAATTGGATTTATAAAAGATGCACGATTATGAATGTGGGCAACACCCTCTCTATTATCTTGTCCCTATTTTAAAAGGTGTATTGTTGTCATATGGATCACATAAGTCAAAATATAGTTAATTTTTAGCACTAGAATGGCAAACAAAATTATAACGGGAGGTTCCTCTAAAAATAAACAACTAAGGCCGTCTCCAAATGGGGTTTTCTATCTCCCCTATTTCTATGGTAGAAATCCATTATAGAAAATATTCCTCCCAACCATGATTTTTATCCCAATTTTCATTCTACGGATGTAGGATGGAGAATTTCTATGAGGGTTTCTACATGTAGAAACCCTCATAGAAATTCTCCATCTCATAGCAATTAATATAGAAACTCTACCAACTAGGATAGAAATTTCCTTGAAGTACAATAACAATTATGAAAGAAACTCAATTTTAGAAATCCCCATTGGAGATGTCCTAAGAACAACTCAAGTTAATACACGATTATCTAGTATTATTACAATAACTATGGTTAGTTCAATCGAGAGGTAACTTGTAGTGTTGTTAACTATAGAGGCATTTATTTGCAAATTAGTTGCAAAATATGAGTAATTATCTCTAAATTGAAAGGAAGTGAACAGTAGTTCAAATACAACAAACAGTAGGGTGTTTTATTCTATATCCTTTTCATTTTTCATCCTTAGTGTCTCCCTTCCTAGTAAGACTGATCTTATATGGTTCTTCTCACCTCAGTTTTACATGTTAACGGGCGGTATTTTTAAAAGCTTACCCGTTAACCTGAAAATTCAAATAAACCAAACTCTTCTCTCTCCCTTCTCAAGATTATGTCGGCTGAGTTAACTAAAACGTTCTAAAATTTTCGGCTGAGTTAAATATAACATATATGTCGGCTGAGTTAACTAAAATGTTCTCTTTTTGCTGATTTGTCATTCTAAATGACATCTACAACTCTGCTTAGATAAATAATTTGATGCCTTCATGGCCAGGACTTTGAAGTATCTTCAGTTAAACGGAAGGATTGGCAAATAACATGCTTCTTAGCTGTACTTTATGTAACGTTGTGAACTGTATGTCACATCAAAACTACCCATACAGAAATGAAACTATCCAGTAGTGATATATACTCGATAGTTAAGGAGTTTGCCCCAAATAAGAAAATATAAGTATTCAACTAATGGATACTGATTTATCAGCTGAAGAATGAAAATTTATGATAACTATACACAATTCTTCATGTGTAGTTGTCACGCTCCGATTCGTAGAGTCATTTATTCACATGTTTTATCTCTTGGAATCGATCGTCCTCGCTTGGGCGTGATGCCGTACAAGTCTGGTATTGCACTTGTACAAGGCAAAGATTATACATAATTGATTATCTTCAAATAGGAACACATCGCAGCGGCAGAAGCAGATAAATTGAAGTTAATGAGGACAATCTTTCTCATTGAATAGAAATACATCACCTCTTTATAGCAGCGGAGATAAAAGGATAACTTGAAGTCACACAGAGATATATAGAACTTTATTATCTTTATTGATAATTGAAGAAGAGTACAAGACTTGTATTGAAGTACAATGCTTACAACCAATCTCACTTTACATTGAAAGCCAACTGAACAATGCTACAAAGCTTACATTTGATACTTGGATACATTGGATTACCTCTCGATATACCGACTTGGCTTATAACTCACTAGTACAACTGATTACAATGTTCCATACATTATGCCATTTATAAACAGAAGACATTATCTTGTACAAGGAGAGCTTCTATATGCCCAACAAATCTTCGATGCCGCGGGACCAATCAAGGCAATATTCGTGTGCAGAACATCCCAAGTACGAGCACCTGCCCACAAAACATGGGTCAGTACATCATCTATGTACTGGCGAGCAGAATCCAACCCACTCGCCTAAGCCAACATTTAAGTAACCATTTAAGCAGCATTTATTAGAATGATCTTTCTATTTGGGACTTGGCATCAGTTTACAGTTCATGGACAATATTCATAGTGAAGCATGTAAACATATTCTTAGCAATATTCCTGTGGACGTATCATTATAGCATTCTTGGTGTTATCATGCAAAGTCATCATTGGGGCATCGTTAACATTAACATCTTAAACATGTTATGACAATTCTCACTTCAAGCATCACTTAGCATATATGTCATGTTTGGACAATGTTTATAGCATGGCATCTTTCTAGCATACTGAATTTAACATGATAAGCAGGTTCTTATACTGAAAGGCTACATATAGCATCAATTATTTGGCACATTAAGCACGCAAGTTAAACCAACACAGATATTGAGTATATCACACTTAAGTGATTTCTTACCGATAGCCAACTCCCTCGTACCTGCATCAAATACAGGTTATCAGATATACTTACTCTGCCTGCACAAAATATTCATTAGCGTGCATCCTGACTACATGTTCACTGGTGTTGTTAAACCATATGGACTCTTCTCATTTCATTTCATTTCATTTCAAGATAATGCGGTCAGCATAGTAGGTGGTGAGCCTCTATGCCACCCCGTATTATCCGTGCTCCCACAGCACTCATCGTTATTTCCTCCTAGGCCGAATCGGTCCCGGCGTCCCGGTACCGTTCGAGAAAATTAAAACTCAAACCTTGTATACAAGTTGTCCATGACCATGCGAATGCGTGTCCGACTCGATGGTGAACATAATCGCATGTTAAAATATATTAAGGAAAGTAAAGGCAACAATGCATCATTAGTCATATTCAATGACTTATTCATTTCATCATTACCATTATTTCATTTGGTGATCTCAACGATCCCAGCTTTATCATTTCTCATTCATTGCTTCATTGCAACGTATCTCATATCGTTCCTTTCGACAAGGAATATAACATTCATTCATTTCATAGGGACATTTATTCATTCATTCATTTCTTATAAGGGACGGGCAACATTTCATATTCTTGCAACAGTTATACAGAGTGTACATGATTCAAGTATTCGTTCAATTCTCATAGCCAGTATATTGTCTATTCTATCATTCACAAGACATCTCATTATTCAAGCATTTTACTGTTTCAGCAGCATTAAACATAAGGGACAATGTTATAAATTCATTCTCAGGCATCAAATCACATTAGCAGTTCAATGTGTTGTACATTTCAAGAATTCTCAACATAAGCGTCTCTATTGTTCAGCAACTAAAACATGGAGCATTTAGGGACAATTCATAGCATTACATTATTTCATTTATTAAGCATGCATGAATAAGAAGGAAGGAGGACAGTTCCACTTGCCTGCATAAAAGGTCTTCTTATTCCGGTTGCACACATTCCCCCTAAGCGTAGCTCCACCAGCGAGCCACGTTCCAACACTTAATTCGTCTAGCCAGCTAAGAGAGACTGCATCAGTCTCAACTCTCTGATCTCCAACACAAGTCACGGTCCAACATTCTGATCCCATCCAAAAAGCCAACCAAATGCCTCGCGCGGAGCGGGACATTACATAATATACTACTCAGAAAAAGTTTCGTCCTCGAAACTTAAGAGAACAACTCATCTTACTAATTTACTTAGCCACAACAAGTTACCCACTCAGCTTCAATTCAATATTCAATTCAACACACTCGGTCATCTCAAAATAGCTATCCAGCTGTACCATTTTAATACATCAACGATTCGATCTGTCTCTCTTTTTCAATTACTTGTAACTTCTTATTGATTCACCAACATTTTTCTTGCATTTCTATCTTGGTCGCAACATATCACTTCGTTTGGATCCATACACATATTTTAGGCGTTCCCAAAACATATGCATTTCAGCCAAAGTCCACGCCAGTGCGATAAACTCTTCCCATAATGTTATCTTAGTCGCAACCTATCACTTCGGCTGGATTCATACACATATTTTAGGCGTCTCCAAAACATATGTACTTCAACCAACTTCCATGTTAGTGCGATTCGATAAGCCACGATATAATACTCTTTTCCAAATCCGACTTAGCATCCTTTCAATTGACTTTATTACTCATTCACTTGCCACAATCACTATCTTCCAGGCCACAACACTTAACATCAGGGACAACTTGGTTAAGCTCTCTACCCAAGCATAATATTTCTAACATTCGGTCAAGGGTCTAACTTAGAGCCAATCATATCAAGAGTTCGCAACATGAATCATATTTCTTCCCAAATCCAACAATATTTCTCACCGAGACAATTCATCTTTTCTAGAAGACACAATCCGACGTCACCCACTATCGATTACCCGAGTCAGGGTATAATTCTTATGCAACAGTCAAGGTTAACTTAGCTACCCGACTATAGGTACACTAAAGTCTTACCTTACGATTGTAATTCCCACTTATGGCCAACATATAACTTAAAAAGGTCATCCATCTCCAAGGCACAAGTTGGAGCATACATTCCCTTAGGTCAATATTCATCACCACCGTCTCTCGTTCAATGCCACAAGGTCATCCTATGGGTCTCCAATGGTCACCTATTATTCAGTCAATCTCTAAGGTTAGCTACAGTGACAGCTAAACTTAATCGTTCAGGTGACTTCCCTAGAGTGGACGACTACTAGGGTTGTACTAGTTTCTTATTCTTAGGGCCAACAAGCAACCGACAGTTCTAAGGAACTTAACCCAAATGTATGGGTATCAATTCAGTCTGAATAACTAATCGCCATTGTTGGCTATGCCAACAATTGGTAAGTCATCAACTGGTCGCTAGGGTCAAGTCTATCCATCTAGGGTCTTCCTCAAGGAAATAATTTCCACAGAGGCTCATTCTTAGACTTACCCAACGATCGAGTAAGATCGATCTATCAACATTACGGTTAATTCCCAATCCGACATACGATTCTCATCGTTCTAATAATCCATCAAGTAAAATTCTCAATGATTCAATTTCTATTCCAATTCCTTTGTACCCACACGAACCCATAAGCCAAGGCTAACTATTTAAGGGTCATCGATTCCGTTAGTCTCAACAAGACTATGGAACCATACTATTCGATCTGTATGACAGAGTCACACCACTAAGTCATAAGCCACAATCTATATCCCAACCAACAATCACCCATACCGACATTATCCAACACGTTTGCAATTTCTCGTTCCCATTCGTTTCTCAATCATCAAACTATCTTATGGGCATTCTTAAATCTCATGCAGCA
The DNA here is from genome assembly GCA_029216955.1 of Iris pallida. Lineage (NCBI taxonomy): Eukaryota > Viridiplantae > Streptophyta > Magnoliopsida > Asparagales > Iridaceae > Iris > Iris pallida. The sequence continues at coordinate 13,388,904 of JANAVB010040818.1, forward strand.
AGGGTCGAGTAATTCATTCCATTCAATCCGACAATTCATGTATCAATTAACCATTCTCTGTGCAACACAAATATTCAGGGTTGCTACTTGTTACTCTTCTAGTACAATTCAATTCCTCAGCATACATGCACATATGCAACGACTATCCTTTGGTGATCAAGATGGATCAACATCTATTACACCTTAGGGTCAAGGCACAGATCTCCAATATTCCTTTGGTTCACCGGCAATATTTCTAAAACTTTCAGCTTAGCAACCAACTTTGTCTTAGCCACATATAATTTGCATCCAACCAATCGAAATCAACATTCAGATGTTCTAAGCCACAACATTTTTTAGCCAAATCCATTTACCCATAGCATACTAACTGTCTTACTAGTCCGAGTCATCACCCGACTAAACAATTTCTAACCAAGTCTCCCGTTACAATTTCTAGAAATCTCGCTACCCAGCATAACATCACCATCAAGGGACACTCGAGTCATCCAGCAACAATACGTGACTCCCAGCTAAGTTTCGGCACTACCCAGTACACACAGATAGTCTCATTACTATCCTATGGAAAGGGTCAACATACATCTCGTTCTGAGGTGGTAGAGGCAATATACCACTCAGAAACGAAGCCATCCTTAAACAATACCAACTCAAATCTATTCCGGACATTCATGATCTATAATGATCACAACACTTGGCCAACATCTCAGGATCTCAAATCACAAGCCAACGTTCTTAGGGTCTCAAATTCTCAAGGCTAACACACATGAGTCAACTCAGCAATTCTATTGAACTCATCCATCCATGGTTTTATTCCCAATTCTCTTCCAACATCACATGCAATTTCTCAATTTGTTACAACATATATAGCCACTTTTCTTTATTCCCACATTTCAAACAGCATTCACAATATAGCATACTATGGCATCGAGTCATTGTTGGGTTACTTGTGTCCAAACCAACAACAATCATTCATTCAGGGGCATCCCATTGTATTTAGACTTATTGTATGGAACATCCAATGAGCAGCCAAGAGGGTCAACGAACTTTCAAACACAAATAACATAGGATGATTACAGAACAACAACAACATAATCGCGAAAGCAATCTTTGATTTAATCGCGGAAGCAACGTTGAGTGATCGTCGAAGCAACTTTGGTTAATCGTCGATGCAACTTTGATTTGAAATGAGTCAAGGAAGAGGCCAAGGACGTAAAGCCGTGCTCTGATACCAATTTGTTACGCTCCAATTCGTAGAGTAATTTATTCACATGTTTTATCTCTTGGAATCGATCGTCCTCGCTTGGACGTGATGCCGTACAAGTCTGGTATTGCACTTGTACAAGGCAAAGATGGTACATAATTGATTATCTTCAAATAGGAACACATCGCAGCGGCAGAAACAGATAAATTGAAGTTAATGAGGACAATCTTTCTCATTGAATAGAAATACATCACTTCTTTATAGCAGCGGAGATAAAAGGATAACTTGAAGTCACACAGAGATATATAGAACTTTATTCTCTTTATTGATAATTGAAGAAGAGTACAAGACTTGTATTGAAGTACAATGCTTACAACCAATCTCACTTTACATTGAAAGCCAACTGAACAATGCTACAAAGCTTACATTTGATACTTGGATACATTGGATTACATCTCGATATACTGACTTGGCTTATAACTCACTAGTACAACTGATTACAATGTTCCATACATTATGCCATTTATAAACAGAAGACATCTTGTACAAGGAGAGCTTCTGTATGTCCAACAAATCTTCGATGCCGCGGGACCAATCAAGGTAATCTTCGTGTGCAGAACATCCCAAGTACGAGCACCTGCCCACAAAACGTGGGTCAGTACATCATCTATGAACTGGCGAGCAGAATCTAACCCACTCGCCTAAGCCAACATTTAAGTAACCATTTAAGCAGCATTTATTAGAATGATCTTTCTATTTGGGACATGGCATCAGTTTATAGTTCATGGGCAATATTCATAGTGAAGCATGTAAACATATTCTTAGCAATATTCCTGTGGACATATCATTATAGCATTCTTGGTGTTATCATGCAAAGTCATCATTGAGGCATCGTTAACATTAACATCTTAAACATGTTATGACAATTCTCACTTCAAGCATCACTTAGCATGTATGTCATGTTTGGACAATGTTTATAGCATGGCATCTTTCTAGCATACTGAATTTAACATGTTAAGCAGGTTCTCATACTGAAAGGCTACATACAACATCATTTATTTGGCACATTAAGCATGCTAGTTAAACCAACACAGATATTGAGTATATCACACTTAAGTGATTTCTTACCAATAGCCAACTCCCTCGTACCTGCATCAAATACAGGTTATCAGATATACTTACTCTGTCTGCACAAAATATTCATTAGCGTGCATTCTGACTACATGGTCACTGGTGTTGTTAAACCATATGGACTCTTCTCATTTCATTTCATTTCATTTCAAGATAATGCGGTCAGCATAGTAGGTGGCGAGCCTCTATGCCACCCTGCATTATCCGTGCTCCCACAGCACTCATCATTATTTCCTCCTAGGCCGAATCGGTCCCGGCGTCCCGGTACCGTTCGAGGAAATTAAAACTCAAACCTTGTATACAAGTTGTCCATGACCATGCGAATGCGTGTCCGACTCGATGGTGAACATAATCGCATGGTAAAATATATTAAGGAAAGTAAAGGCAAGAGTGCATCATTAGTCATATTCAATGACTTATTTATTTCATCATTACCATCATTTCATTTGGTGATCTCAACGATCCCAGCTTTATCATTTCTCATTCATTGCTTCATTGCAACGTATCTCATATCGTTCCTTTCGACAAGGAATATAATATTCATTCATTTCATAGGGACATTTATTCATTCATTCATTTCTTATAAGGGACATGCAACATTTCATATTCTTGCAACAGTTATACAGAGTATACATGATTCAAGTATTCGTTCAATTCTCATAGCCAGTACATTGTCTATTCTATCATTCACAAGGCATCTCATTATTCAAGTGTTTTACTGTTTCAGCAGCATTAAACATAAGGGACAATGTTATAAATTCATTCTCAGGCATCAAATCACATTAGCAGTTCAATGTGTTGTACATTTCAAGAATTCTCAGCATAAGCGTCTCTATTGTTCAGCAACTAAAACATGGAACATTTAGGGACAATTCATAGCATTACGTTATTTCATTTATTAAGCATGCAGGAATAAGGAGGAAGGAGAACAGTTCCACTTGCCTGCATAAAAGGGTCTTCTTATTCCGGTTGCACACATTCCCCCTAAGCGTAGCTCCACCAGCGAGCCACGTTCCAACACTTAATCCGTCTAGCCAGCTAAGAGAGACTGCATCAGTCTCAACTCTCTGATCTCCAACACAAGTCACGGTCCAACATTCTGATCCCATCCAACAAGCCAACCAAATGCCTCGCGCGGAGCGGGACATTATAGTAGTAACATCATTGTGACAACGGTGGAGCTTTATATATGTTATACATTGATTGTATTTGTCAAATTTGAAAAAAATGAGATATCAAGAGCTTGCAATGCATCACCTAGTTTCATATCGACTATAATCTATTTAGAGCCAGTTATTTGCTTGTCACATAAAAGGATGTCAACATTTTGCAAGAAACATTTTATATGCGTACAGTCGTACACTAGGTGGTAAGCATGTCAATTTGTTCATTGGGTAAAATGACTTTCAAATATTGATGTTCAAGGAACAGTTTGCCTTCATTGCTAGAATCTATTAATACTAATGTAACCCCCAAATGAGCCTAGTTAGATGAAAAGGCAGGCTACTTGTGCTGGGCTAAAAGGTATCTCGGATCGGATTTCAATAAAAACATTCTTGAGTTGGTTTTACCCATGTTCTAATAGCGATCATGACTTGTGTCCCAGTTCTTCTGCCTTTATCTATTTGGTTAACTTGGCACTATGTTATCTCAGGTTGTAGAATGTGGGCTTTTCTTCTGAATCCGTTTTTGTAGCAGATTTCTTCTGGTTATTTTGCCTTTATTTACTTGGTTGTCTTGGCAATATGTTTTATTTGTTGAACATGGGTTTTTCTTATTATTCAGATTCTTCTCGCAGATTTCTTTTTGCTTATTTTGACTTTCACCTTTATCAAGAAATATTTTGTATATAAATTTTTTGCACATCTTAAGTGTATTGGGACACATTCGAAGTTGGTTTTTGATAAGAGGTCGAGGGAGTCTACACATCACTTTGATTTGGGCTCTATGTCTTCATTTCTGTTTACCTTTTCTTGGTCTAAAACTTAAATTCTTTGCATCTTTCTGCAGTTCATGGAGTGGTTGGAGAAAAATAAACGTCTTGATTTCATAGAGCGTGATTACGCTTCTCATCTAGATCTTATTGCCAAAGTTCATGGCCTCCTCAAGGCTGAAAATTTTATCGACAAGGTTCCTGAATCCTTTAGGGGTGAGGTGGTTTACAGAACTCTTCTAGCTAATTGTGTTTCTCGAGGAAATACTACGAAAGCAGAGCAAGTTTTCAACAAAATAAGAGACACTTTCCCCACCACAACCTTTGTCTGCAACCAACTGCTGCTGCTTTACAAAAGGACAGACCGCAAGAAGATTGCTGACATCCTCAAATTGATGGAACAAGAAGATATCCAGCCATCTCTCTTCACGTACAAGCTTTTGATAGACATAAAAGGTCGTGCCAAGGATGTAAAAGGCATGGAGGAGATCATAGAGATGATGAAGTCCAAAGGCATGGAGCCCGATCTTGGGACCCAAGCAATGGTTGCAAGGCATTACATTTTTGGAGGCCACAGTGAGAAAGCTGAGGCAATTCTGAAGGAGATTGAAGGGGAGGACATAAAGAATAATCGTTTTGCTTGCAGGCTTCTTCTTCCCCTCTATGCTTCTCTTGGCAAAGATGCTGAGGTGGAGAGGATTTGGAAGGCTTGCGAGAATAAACCTCGTCTGGAAGAGTGCTTAACTGCCATAGAAGCTTGGGGAGAGGTAGGGAAAGTTGAAGTTGCGGAGGAAGTTTTTGAGCACATGGTGAAGACATGGAAAAACCTCTCCTCCAAATATTACGATGCTTTATTGAAGGTTTATGCAAAGCATAAGCTTCTGGGCAAGGGGAAGGATTTGGCGAAAAGGATGGCTGACAGTGGGTGTAGGATTGGTCCTTTGACATGGGATGCTATTGTCAAGCTCTATGTGGAAGCCGGGGAAGTCGAGAAGGCTGACTCAATAATCCAGAGGGCAGTGCAACAAAACCATATGAGGCCGCTCTATAACTCTTACCTCACTATGATGGAGAAGTACGCTGAGAGGGGGGATGTTCACAATGCTGAGAAGATCTTCTACAAGCTGAAGCAGAGCGGCTATGTAGGGAGAATGAGGCAGTATCAGACACTACTTCAGGCCTACGTAAATGCAAAGAGGCCTGCTTACGGGTTTAGGGAGAGGATGAAGGCTGATAACATGTTCCCTAATAGGGCTGTCGCAGCACAGCTGGCAACTGTTGATGGTTTCAAGAACCACCCTCTTTCTCAATTGCTTGATTGATGGGGACTTGCGTCTAAAGGTTGGTAAGCGGGTTAAAAGTAGGAATAAATTTTTTCTTGTTAGCGGGATCTGTTTTTAAGGTTTATGTAAGAATAGCCTGGTAATTTGTTTTCATGTGCGGGGGTCAGAACAGCGTAGCTAAATGCACTGCTGCAGAATTATCATACTAACATTTGAGTCGGATGATCTAAATTTGTAATGGCATTGAAGTCCTCTAGTAGATTTTGCTAGGTTATTCAGAACTGTCCAGTCTGTTTGAGCTATGATATTGCTGTTTTTTGTGTGTTGTGTAAGTCGTGATTTATTTTTGGTGTCACTAAGTTCATGTATGAGTAATATGACATGTTAGTGCCCTTTTGCTAGTCATTCTCCCATCCCAACTGCATATGTTGGTGCGAGAAGACTGATATTGTCTGAATGAATGCAAAGCGTTTCTTCAACCGAGTGTATATATGGAATCGCTCCCACTGAAATTTGAACTCCTGACTACTCGGGCCGCATACATCTCTCTTAACCACTAGGCTAGAGGTCTAGCCTAGTGGTTAAGAGAGATGCATGCGACCCGAGTGGTCAGGAGTTCGAATCCCAGTGGGAGCGATTCCAGAAACTATTTACCTGGTTCCACAAATATATATATATATATATAGAGGACGCGGAGCAAAAGTAACATCTGCGGAGTCCCGCTCCTCCTGCACCATCGGATTGGGGGCCTCGTGTGGGTCTGTACTCGCGCCTGCTCGATCCAACGGTCGAGGATGATGGGACTCCTGCAGGGCTTTGCAGGCCAAAATCCGGATGTGGTCCCCCATATATATATATATATATATATATATATATATATATATATATATATATAGGGAGCGGATCAAAAGTCCCCCTTAGAAAACTCCCTAAAAATCTCCCTCACTCTAATTAATAATATTAATGTTAATGTTAATATTAATGTTAATGTTAATATTAATTTTTTTATATTAATGTTAATGTTAATGTTAATGTTAATATTAATTTTAATGTTAAGTTTAATGTTAATTTTAGTATTTAATGTTAATATTAACATTAATATAATGTTAATATTAATTTTAATGTTAAGTTTAATGTTAATTTTAGTATTTAATGTTAATATTAACATTAATATTAACATTAACTTTAAAATACAAATTAGAGTGAGGGAGTTTTTAGGGGGTTTTCTAAGGGGGGCTTTTGATCCGCTTCCACACACACACACACACACACACACACACACATATATATATATATATATATATATATATATATATATATATATATATATATATTTTTTTTTTTTTTTTACACACACACATATATATATATATATATTTTATATATATATATATATATATATATATATAAGAGCACATCGAGTCGTGGTGTACTGGTAACACCACCGTGCATCGGGGGTGAGGGCCGGGTTCGAGCCCTCCCTCCTACGGAGGTGGCTGGGTGGCGGTGGCCACGGCCTCCGGGCCAAGGTCGGGTGGAGTCGTCCACCGGCTTTGGTTTAAAATATATATATATATATATATATATATATATATATATATATATATATATATATATAAGAGTTTGGGATCTCGTTCTTGTTCTTGTTCCTAAGCATTCTGTATTGTAGAAGCATGGAATTTCATGCGCATCTAAGGCCAGAATTCCTATGCGCCATAACTTTCATGCGCCAAAAATTAACAAGCGCCAGGAAACAGAACACTTGGCACAGCAGAAAACAACAAAGAAGTAGAGACATAAAAATGGGACTTTTATTGCATATGAAAGTCTATTACATGTCTAAAAACTCTTTTATAAAGGATAATTCTTTTACAAAGAGAAAGAAAATCCTAAAAGCTACAGGCAGACGCATCACTTGTCAGGCACATCATCCCAGCTTCTCAGCGTAGGCGCATCCCCGTGCATAGTCAGAGAGAATCACTTCCTTGTCAGCATGCAGGCACTCTAGCAGGAGGAGTGGCTCTTCTAGCCTAAAAAAATCGGGGCACGATAGCCCCGACCTGCGGCTCTTCCAGCATAACAAAAATTGGGGCACGACCGTCCCGATATTTGGATGCAACAGGCACCTTCAGCCCGTGTCGGGACACGACGATCCCGATATTTGGATGCAACAACACTTTCACAGGCTTGTACGAAAACAGGGCCGATGGTGAATAAACCAACTCGGCACATCTTCGTCTTTGGAAGGAGTTCATCGTCAACTCGTCAAGGCAGGGGACCGATCGAGTTCGTCTCCATGAAGGAAAGCTAAGTGAAATGAGAAACAAAACTCTTCACAAAACTATTTATAGGCCGGGGCAACCCTCGCCTATGTGCCAAGTGGCAGTCTCGTCATATTTTGTGCAATAAATTTGCATTAATGATGATGAATCTGTCCCTTCGTATTCAGCCAAGTCAAAACAACCATTAACGTCTCGAAGAACTCGACAGAAGGGCCAATGAGGATGCTCTATGCGGCAGATGCGCCGTCAACACCATGCGCTCCGTACCAATGCACCTAATGGGACATATACGCATGCGCCTAGTGGGGCACAAACTAATGCGCCTACTTCAACTCGTCACCCATCGAGCATTTAATGCTATGTGACAGAGTTTGCAGCATGTTCCCCGAAGATTGAACGCTTGGCAGCTATTTACAGAAAATAAAGAACCGCAGACGTCAACATCATCATGACTTACTTTTGTCGGCTACAGCTGTCCTGGCCATGTGGCTGGCCGATCACTCGCATGAGCCTCCACAGCCATACGCCTAGAAGTTTGCATGCGCCTCAAAAGCCATGTGCCCCGACTTACTCCTGATCCCCAAATGACAGAAGCCAAGTCTTTGCATGCGCCTCCACATCTACGCACTCGAAGCTCTGCATGCGCCTCAGAAGCCATACGCCCAGACTTGTCTGTGACCTCTAAAAGTCATAGACCAAGTCGCCCTATGCGCCAGATCCTAGGCACATCCTGACTGATCACCCTCCACCAAATCCGAGATCTTTGAGCCATGAACACGCGTCATGTGTCATTTGACTCAGTTCTGCCAACGAATGGGTACTAACCACCCAAGTTCTCAGCAACAACCGAATCTCCACAACTGCCACGTGTTAGCTCCACCGTAGCCCAGCAGTGCAGTGGAAACAAGATTCAGCTTCAACTCAGGGCGCATCGTCCATGCGTCCCACAGCATCAGCCACGTGACGTTCCCACGTACAGGCGCATCCTACATATACGCGCATGAGCAGACCAATCTGCTGCCTATAAATAGAAGGATCATTCCTTCATACAGACACACACGGAGAGATCATCATATCTACATACAGAGATAAGAAGAGACACGTAACGTCTACTTCTCCTCCAAATGCTCCGGCATCCAGAGCAGCCTAGACCTTCAGAGAATTCAAGATCGTCATCAGATCGTCAACGCATTACCACTCGCTCCATCGATACAGTTCCCAGATAAAAATAAAAGTGTACTCCTAGGACTACGTCTAAGTCCTACATTGTATACTATTCTGTTTGTAATTAAAATACCAAAGTTTTATCAATCAACAAAACCTTGTCGCATTTTCGATGGCAAACAAGCTGGCGACTCTGTTGGGGACTTCTTTCTCTTCTGACGAGAAAGTTGTGTCCCAATTCGACGACATCAAGCTTGGCTCCTCCCACAAGACACTCGTGGTGCGCCTCAATCAACATGCATATGAGGAGTTCATCTCTGAAGGCAGCGCAAGTCCTTTGAAGCGGCTGCCAAAGCCGAAGAAGACTCGCCAAGTCTGGGTGCGCAAAGGAGATGCGCCGAGCACCACCGCTGAAGGGGACGCGCCACCGCATCCCACCCTTCCTGTTGACGTTTTCAGCAAGCAAGATGCGCCCGCCAATGCAGCGCATCTGCCAGAGAAACGCAGTGTTGACTGCATTCCCCAACTGTCCTCTTCCCAGTCGAAGAAGATGCGCCGACGAAATAAAGGCGCATCCAGCTTCCCGTGCATGAACTCTGGCGTGCAGAAGAGGGCATCTGTCTTTGACAGAATCATCCGCTGTCGTGGCGAGGATGAGTTAGATTCTGAGTACTATGTTTCTTCGCGGGATGGTACGAAAAAATCTAAGGCAGCACGGGCCATGCGCCACAAATATGCTACGCCCACAGTGAACCGGAGATGCGCGCTCAAAATCATGCGCGCTACCGATGGTAAACTGTACAGAGTCGACTCGGGTGCGTTTGCACCAGATACGGGCCGACTCTCAAAGTCCCCGTCTCGTTTGGGCGCATCTTCTGCGTTTGGAACCAAGTCGTACGAGATAAAACTTGTGACTTTGAACCCATGCGCCCACGTGGGTTGTGCGCATGAAGTGGGTTCAAGTTGTAATACATGTTGCTCCCCCACCAATGTTCTGGGCGTATCTCATGCGCTGGAACTGGATCAGGGGGTACAACATTCACATGACCACCCCGCACTTGGCCTCGCCATGCGCCTGAAGGGGGTGTGAAAGTGAAACTCTTCCCTCATGATTTGCGTAATGTGATCACTCACAAATACAGATAAGGAGAGTTGACCATTAAGCAAGTTGCACCCCCTGCGGGGCACACTTGTGCCATGGTCACCATCAACTTCTGTTGTTGCAAAACAACAACTCCATCATCCAGGCAGTCTGTGTTCCAGTGACTGCGATATGTTGCACCCATCTGACGTCGTCTCATAAAGAAGGTGCCAGTTGCAGATGAGTCAGAGCCCAAGGTCTCTTCTTGCCATGTTGTCTCCAACTCCCATTTATCAGGGAGAAAGGCAACCACCAAGCCCTCGACCTTAGCAGCATCGTCCAAGAGTCAGCCGAGGAAAAGCAAAACGATGGTCCCGTCCTCAGGGGTGCTTGAGAGCACCCGGTCAAGGAAGAAAGTTCCAGTGGAAGCATCAGCTGGGAGTGATCAAACTCCTGCTATCCATGACAACCCTCCACTTGAAGATGATGATGTTCTCCAAGGAACCGACCCCGATGTAGCTGGGGGTAGCCAGTACGAGGTCTCAGAAGGGGAGGCCCTTCTGCAAGAAAGTGAGGTCGAAAGTGAAGCCTCAACCGATCCATCCACTTCCACCCATGTTATGCCAGTCTACATGGCTGGGGGTGGTGATGAAGAAGAGTCAGACATTCCAGCTCCGGACATCGTGCAGCGCATGGACACCCTGGAGGGGAGCCTCAAGACCCTCTCTTCCACCATGCAATCCTTGACTCAAATGGTATTTGAGATTCGGACCACTCTGACATCTCAACCATTAGCAAGGGCACCTGTCTTCACCAGTCCCGATCCAGGGGCCAATGGAGAATCAAGTATACCCCCTCAACGGGTATCTTCGGGTGCAGATCATCACACTGCACCTCGGACGTTGGCTCCTTCAAATGCCGAGCTTCACACCTTGCCGCCCTCACCGGCTCCCAGTTCTACAGAAGAGCTGGTTGACATGATCAGAGATCTGCGCAAGCGCTTTGAAGCACGAAACAAGCAGGAAGAACGTCAGAAGATAGGAATCCCGCAACCTTACCCTCTCGAGTAGAACAAAGTGGTTTACCCTCCCAAGTATAAACCACAAACACTGACACCATACTATGGGAAGGATTCTCCTCGCCGATACCTGACCTACTTCCAGACTCAAACGGGACATCTCCCAAAGGAAGACGCCTTACTCACTAGCCTATTTGTCGGGGCATTGAAGGGAGTTGCTTACGACTGGTACTGCAGTCTCCCTGACCACTCCATATCATCCTTCGATGACTTGACATGCCTCTTCCTCGATCGATTCTACGACGGTGGGAAGGACATGACCATATCATCTCTTATAGAAGTGTGCCAGATAGAGAAGGAGACTGTTCGAGCCTTCATCGAACGTTTTCAACAAGCATGCTTAAGGTTGCCTCCAAGTATGCCAGAACATGCACTGATCGATGCCTGCAGCATGAACATGACTCCTACAATCAAGCTCTGGCTCGACTCCACCCAGCCTCCCGATTGGAGTTCATTGATCATCGAGGCCGAAGCTGCTGAGAAGAAGGCACGTAATGCTCGCCTTCTGGGGGTTAACTTCCCCGCCTTTGATGACAAAGGGAAACGTGCTGCTACCAACAATAGTGGGCATGAGAAGAAAGGGAAGCATGCATTGACTGTCAACGCTTTGAAAAGTACGCAGAGGCCCGCTCATAAGCCTCCACTAGTACCGAGGCCGAAGGATGTCTACTCCTTCAATGACGAGGACACCTTACAACTCTTCGAGATGCTGAAACAGAGCGACAAAATCAAGTTGCCTGATCCTAAGCATCATGACGAGGTGGAAAGAGTGGGCGACCCGAGGTACTGTCACTACCATCGGTTCGTTGGACATCCAACTCAAGACTGCTAGATCCTCAAGAACTACATACAACTCATGATCAATGCGAACGTCATCTCAGTCGATTACGAGGAGAAGACAGCCTTGGCCAACAGGGTGTCGCTCCAGTTCGGCACTTTACCGTCTACTACAACTCAAGATGGTGTTGTCCCCATCCCGAAGGCGACATTGAAGGTGGTCAACCTTCCGCCGACTCGTGACAACGTGAGTGGACTGATTCCACTCACCACATCTCGGGGAGATATCATGTGGGTTCACCCAGATCTCGCTCTGGAACTGACTCAACCGAGGGTACATTCTACCTCCAAAGCTAAAGGCAAGAAGACCAAGTCTTGCCGAATGGTGACCTCCTCCCCTAAGGAGGCACTTCCTGTACAAACATGTTCACAGTAGAATGCGCAGCCTGAGGAAGCCCCTGTCGAAGTGGCACCTCCCATCACCACCTCGGCTGCTCAAGGTGAAGGTCCTTCCCGACTTTCGGCAGATGAAAAATAGAAGTATAAGGAGGCCTGCTTCGATAGGCCTCTACGAAGAGACAACGCTTCGGGGTTAACCAAACCCCACAACTTTGACATACTGGCACAACTTGCCAGTACCCCAGCTCGGCTGTCCTTATTCGAGCTCTTCCGGCTGTCTAAAGATACTCGGGAGGCTCTCTGCGAAGCCCTGAAGGATGCTGAGTCTTTCATCAGTCAGGTCAAGCAGCCTGAGGACGATCCAGCAGCATGTCTACACTGCCATAGTATGGGAGAGATCATCTCCAACATCACATTCACTCAACAAGACATGCTGCTCAAGAACAACAGGCACAACAGACCGCTGTATTACACAGGGTACGTCGGTGCCATCAAGGTGGATCGAATTCAGATCGACCCCGGGTCTTCTCTAAGCATTATCCCCCGAACTCTGCTCCAGACATTGGGGATCCCGATGCATCGTCTGACAGCATCCCACACTACAATCAGTGGCTTCAACGCCAGTAAGAGTTAGCCGCTGGGGAAGATCCGGATGAAGTGTCATATCGGTGATCTCCAGACCGAAGTGACATGTTATGTTGTGGATGTAGAAGCATGGAATTTCACAAACAGAAAGCCCATGCGCCAGACACTACATGCGCCAGAACTCAGACGAAGAACTTCACAGCAAAGTCAATAAGTATAGACATTTGAAGAAGGACTTTTTATTTATATATAAAAGTCTATTACATGTCTAGAAAAGGTTGTACAAAGGAGAATTTCTACAAAGGAAAGATCCTAAGTCTACAGCCAGCGGCCACCATGCACCTCCAGTTAGGCACAGCAGTCATCATGCGCTGCCAGTCACCATGCGCTGTCAGTCAGGCGCAGCAGACATCATGCGCCTCCAACCAGGCGCATCCCACCATATCTTCAGCAGCTCAGTCATGTGCATCCAGCTCAGTTATGTACATCCCTTCAGCCAAATTCTTCCAGCCAGGCTCACCTGGCCGAGCAGAGCCCAGTTATGTGCCGCTCTTCCAGCCAGGCTCACCTGATAAGTGCTTCGCCAAGCAAAGCATTTAACCCTCTGGCTGGAACCAAGGAAGAGAAGAGCACCGCAAATGCTGTGGCCAGGGGAGGCTTCGAAAGAGCCTCCAAAGCCGAAGGAAGACCGTGATCGAAACCGCGGCTAAAGCCTAGCACCGCCATTCCGATCTACGGCTCTTCCGGAATAACGGAGACGAGGCTCGAGCATCCCTATCTTTGGATGCAACAGGCACCTTCCGCCGGCCTCAGAAGCCCTCGACTCCGTCTTTTGGATGTAACAGTCACCTTCAAGTGAATCAAAGACAACACAGCGTCTCATCTTCACCCTCGGGAGTACTTCGTCAATAGAATGCACCCGCATGTTCAAGTTCATGTTGGAAGTACGTGAGGGAATGAGAAGCAAATCTTCTCTCCATGCCACTATTTATAGGCCGGGCAGATCAAACCCACGCGCCAAGTGGATGACCCTCCGAATTCCGTGCAATGAATTTACATTAAATGGATGAACCGGACGCCTCGAATTCAGCCAAACGGCTATTTATGGCACTCGAAGAGCGAGACAGCCGCATCATTAAAAGACATGTCCGATGCGCCAGCCAGACAGCGCATCACACGGACGCGCCCTTCGGCATCAGGCGCATCACACAGACGCGCCTTACAATACTCGGCGCATTACAGAAGGTGCGCCCCCACACATCTCCATACCGAGTGGAACGCCAACCGACGCGCCCACTCAGCTGTCCATCGAACGTCACCAACATTAAATGCTGAACTGACAGAGTTGGCAGCACGCCTCCCAAAGTCTGAACAGTTGACAGCTTTTCAGAAAACGAAGCGTCGGCAACGTCAGCATCATCATGACTTTGTTTCGACGGCTACTGCCACGTGGCCACTCCACCATCAGCATGCGCCTCTACGGCCATGCGTCCAAATCAGCATGCGCCTCTACGGCCATGCGTCCAAATCAGCATGCGCCTCAAAAGCCATGCGCCTCAGACTACTCTCTGATCCCGAAAGACAGAAGGAAAGTCGCCTGCATGCGCCTCAAAAGCCATGCGCCCCAAATGGTTTGTAACTCCTAAAGGTTATGAGCCGCAGCCTCCTCCTGCGCCCAATCCAAGGCGCAGCCCACCAGATCACTCCTCTCCACCAAATCCGAGATCTTCGAACCATGAGTCGACGACACGTGTCTTTTGACTCAACTCATCCAAGATTTCAGCAACGGAAAGATCTTCTCTCTGCTACGTGCCGGCTCACAACAGCAGTATGAAGAGTTCTCCCCCTCGATCAGGGCGCAGCATCCGTGCGCCTCCATCAGCAACCTCCACGTGGCATCCCCACACCGGCGCATCCTGCATGCGCGCATGAGCAGCCAGCCTGCAAAACTATAAATAGAAGGGTCATCTCCTTCACACACACACGGAGACTCAGAACAGACAAGACTCACTGAGAATCCACAACAGAGAATCACTGGAGAGGCAGTCCTAGACACTCAACGTCTTCCTCCTCTCAGCAAGCTCCAGCACCCAGAGCAATCAACACCTTCAGAGAACCGATAACCGCCGTCAGCCGGTCAACGGAGTCAACGCATTACCACTCGCTCCATTGGCACTAAGGACCCAGCTTAAACAAAAGTGTACTCCTAGGACTACATCTAAGTCCTATATTGTATCACTGTTCTGTTTGTATTAAGATTTCAATCAAAACAATTTTAATGGCAAACAAGCTGGCGACTCTGCTGGGGACTTCTTTCTCCTCTACCGAGAAGGTTGTGTCACAGGCCGACGACGTGAAGGTGGGCTCCTCCCACAAGACGCTGGTAGTGCGCCTCAATCAACAGGCGTACGAGGAGTTCATTTCTGAAGGAAGTGCGAGTCCTTCGAAGCGGCTGTCGAAGCCGAAGAAGACCCGCGCAGTCTGGGTGCGCAAAGTCGACGCCTTGGGCACCACCGTTGAAGGGGATGTGCCCGTCCAGCCTTCCCTTCCTGCTGACGTCCTCAGCAGTCAAGGTGCGCCCGCTGATGCAGCGCATCTCTCGGGGAAGCGTGTGGCTGACCACGTTCCCCAGCCATATTCCTCTCAGGCGAGGAAGATACGTCGACGGAACAGGGGCGCAGCCAATGCCCCGCGCATTACTTCTGATGCGCCACAAAGAGCCTCTGTCTTTGACAGACTCACTCGCTGTAACGGCGAGGAGAATTTGGATGCTGAGTACTATGCGCCCCAGCGGGCTGGTATGAAGAAATCCAAGGCGGCACGGGCCATGCGCCACAAACGTGCTATGCCAGCAGCCGGCCAGAGGCACGCGCTTACAATCACGTGCGCTGCCGATGGCAAGCTGTACAAGGTTGACTCAAGTGCTTCTGCACCAACAACGAGTCGACCTTCAAAGTCCTCATCTCGCTTGGGCGCATTCACTGCGTGCACAACCAAGCCGAGAGAGGCAAACTCAGTGGTCTTGAACTCCCGCGCCTCCTCTGGTTGTGCGTTTGAGGTCCGTTCAAGTCACTTCAAATGCTGTGGTTCCCCCACTACTGATCGTGATGCCTGCTTGGTATTAGATCAGGGGGCGCAGCACTCACCCAACCACCCCGGCGCTTGGCCCTGCCATGCGCCTGAGAGGGGTGTGAGGGTAGCACTCTCCTCCAACGACCTGCGCAACGTGATCACTCACAAGCGCCGGTCAGGAGAGTTGACCAACAAGCACGATGCACCTCTCACGGGGCACACTTGTGCAGTGGTCACCATCAACTGCTGTTGCAAGACGGCAGTACCGCCAAAGCAGTCAGTCTTCCAACGGCTACAATCATCGACACCCCTCCGACATCGCCTTGGGACGAAGGTGTCAGCAGAAGAGGAGCTAAAGGTTGCTTCATGCAACGTGATCTCCAACTCCTCATCTGTCCGGAAGACGACTGCCAATTCCTCGTCTTCATCCAAAAGCCAGTCGAGGAAAACCAAGGCAGCTGTCTCGACCTCTGGAGTGTTCGAAGGCACTCGGTCGAGGAAGAAGTTCTTGGAGGAAGCTGGGGGTAGCCAGACCCTTGTCGAGCCTCCTTTCGAAGACGAAGATGTCCAAAGCACAGCTGCGGCGGATCTTCATCAAGGCGAAGATGGCCTCCCTGAAGCCCCTCAAAATGACGATGTCCTCCAGGACATCGCCGGGGGTAGTGTTGGAAACGAAGAGGCCCTTCAAGACAGAGCTGAGGGCAGTCAGGCCCTTGCAGATGCGCCTGTCGAAGACGAACTCCAGAATGTGGCTGGGGGTGGCCAAACACCAGGAGAAGTGACTCCCCCACATGAGAGCGAGGCTGAGAGCGAAGCCTCAACTAATCCATCCACTTCCGGCCGTGTCATGACAGTATACATGACCGGGGGTGATCTTGAGACTGATGCGCCGCCACAGGACATTGTCCAGCGCATAGACTCGTTAGAAGGAGGACTCAAAACCCTCTCTGCCTCAATGCAAGCACTGACTCAAGCAGTGTTTGAGATGCGGTCGGCCTTGATCAGGACACCTTCAAATGGTCCCGACCCAGGAGCCAATGGAGAGTCGAGTGTGCCCCTCCAACGGACACCCTCAGACACAGAAGCACCCCGGACGTCGGAGCCCTCAAACGCTCTACTCCAGGTGGTACCTCCTTCCCCGACTCCTAGATCCACGGAGGACGTGGTCGAAATGATCAAAGATCTGTGGGAGCGCTTCGAGTCCAAGAACAGGCAGGAGGAGCGCCAGAAGATGGGCATTCCCCAGCCTTATCCCCTTGAGTGGAACAAGGTGGTTTATCCCCCAAAGTATAAACCACAAACACTCACGCCGTATGACGGGAAGGACTCTCCACGACGGTACCTGACGTACTTCCAGTCGCAGACAGGGCATCTTCCGAAGGAGGACGCCCTCCTCACCAGCATCTTTGTTGGGGCCCTAAAAGGGGTGGCGTATGACTGGTACTGCAGCCTCCCCGATAATTCCATATCGTCCTTTGACGACCTGACACGCCTCTTCCTCGACCGCTTCTACGACGGTGGGAAGGACATGATGATGGCGTCTCTCATTGAGATACGCCAGAAGGACAAGGAAACGGTTCGGGCATTCATCGAACGCTTCCGTTAGGCCTGCTTCAGGCTACCTCCAGGCATGCCAGAACATGCGCTCCTCTCCGCTTGCAGTATGAACATGCTGCCTGCAGTAAAGCTTTGGCTTAACTCTACTTTCCCTCCCGACTGGAGCTCCCTAATCATCGAAGCTGAAGCTGCAGAGAAGAAGGCGGCCAATGCACGTCTTTTGGGTGTTAGCTTCCCCGCCTTTGACGATAAGGGGAAAAAGTCCGCAATCAACAACTCCGGACGAGAAACAAAGGGGAAACAGGCATTGACTGTTAATGCCTCGAAGGGCGCATCTGCGCCTACTCAAAAGCCTCCACTGGCACCGAGACCCAAGGAGGTTTATTCATTCAATGATGACGACACCCTGCAACTCTTTGAGATACTGAAGCAGGGCGACAAGATCAAGCTTCCGGACCCGAAGCGGCCCGATGAAGTCGGGAAAGTGGACAACCCGAGGTACTGTCACTACCATCGGTTTATCGGACACCCGACTAAGGACTGCTACATCCTCAAAAATTACATCCAGCGCATGATCAATGCGGATGTAATCTCCATCGACTATGAAGAGAAGACGGTGTCAGCGAATGTGGTGTCACTTCAGTTCGGCACCTTGCCGCCGACTACCACACAAGATGGCGTCGTCCCCATCCCTAAGGCGACAATGGAGGTGGTGAACTTGCCACCCACCCGTGACAATGTGAGTGGACTTGTCCCACTCACCACATCTCGAGCAGAGGTCCTCTGGGTTCACCCTGACCTCGTCTCCGAGGTAACTCAACCGGAGGTACGCCCTACCTCCAAAGCAAAAGGCAGGAAGATCAAGTCTTGCCGCACGGTCTCTTCTTCAATGGAAGAGGCGCTTCCTGTGCAGACGTGTGCACAACAGAACTCCCAGCCCGGTGAAGCTGCCGCCGAAGTGGTGCCTCCTGGCACCATCCCTGAGGAGGGTCCATCCAAGCCCTCAGCAGCCAATAAACAAAAGCAAGTGGAGGCCCGTTTCGACAGACCTCTGCGGAAAGAAAATGCTTCGGGGCTAGCCAAGCCCCACAATTTTGACATTCTGGCGCAACTAGCCAGTACTCCTGCACGCTTGTCTTTGTTCGAGCTCCTGCGTCTCTCCAAGGACTCCCGAGAAGCTCTCTGCGAAGCTCTGAAGGATGCCGAATCCTTTCTCAGTCAAGTCAAGCAGCCTGAAGACCTCCCAACTACTTGTGCACACTGTCATTGTGCGGATGAAGTTATCCCAAACATAACCTTCACCCAACAAGATATGCTGCTCAAGCATCACCGACATAACCGACCGTTGTATTACACAGGGTACATCGGTTCGGTAAAGGTGAGCAGGATTCAGATCGATCCGGGGTCTTCCCTAAGCATCATTCCAAAGGCGCTGCTATCAAAGCTGGGGATCCCAATGTACCGGCTGGCGCCCTCCAATACGACCATCAGTGGCTTCAACGCTAGCAAGAGCGAGCCACTGGGCAAGATCCGGCTGAAGTGTCACATCGGCAGCCTCAAAACTGAGGTGACTTGTTATGTGGTGGATGCCGAGGTTAACTACAACATCTTACTCGGACGACCATGGTTACATGAGTACATGGTGGTGCCCTCCACGCTCCACCAATGCATGAAATATGTATCCATCAACGGCGTCATCCGGACGGAGTTTGCATATATCGATCCCTTCAAAGGGATTGAGGCCTACTTCACCGATTCCGACTTGTACAAGCCCATTGACGAGGAGGAAGCCGATGACGCTGATGATGAGGCAGAGACGGCAACAGAGCCGGACATGGAGCCTGAAACGACTCCCGACGCCCCCTTAAAAATCCGTCTGAAGGGGAAATTGCCCCAGAAGGCGCCTCCAATGAGTATCAAGCTATCAGGAAAAGCGCCGGCTCGCGAAGCTCCCCTGAAGATACGCCTCAAGGGAAAGCCACCTCAAACAGCGGCTCCCCTGGTGGTAAAATTACAAGGGAAGGCGCCACTCATCGGAGGCGCAACCGAGGCACCTCTCAAGGTGCGTCTTAAAGGCAAGCCGCCGCAGTCATCCAAGATGCCGGAGAGGGCTCACATAACCCTCTTAGATCCTAAAGTCAGAGCGGTGGAGGACTCTCCTGATCCGGCCCCAGTGCTTACAGATGAGGAGCTTGGCGAATACATCTCCGCTGATGTAGACGCACCCTCCTTCGACAATGTAATCCCACGGGATAAAATCTCGTACTTTATCAATAATAGAGTGTCTTTCAATTATTCTTGTCTTCCACACTGGAATGCCATGTATACATTAGACAATGCTCTACGGTCGTTGCAAACACAAGTAACGACCGTCTACCATAATCAAATAGTCCCGTCTCAAGGAGTCTTCATAGTCCCTCCACAGAGCCGAGACCAAGGCACCATCATCTCGGGCAAAATCGAGCGTCGTCGGGACCTCCCGTCAATCGAGCCCGAACCTGATACCGGCAGAGTACAAGTCTATCGGTACACAGATGCGGCTAAGCACATCATCCAAAAGATGGGCTACGACCTGAAAAGCAACAAAGGCTTAAACTACGGCAAGGGTCGGCATCTCCCTGTCCGGCTTTCGATGCCCAATGGAAAGCCACAGGATTACTATAATCGGACTCGACGGGGTTTAGGCTATGTCACGCCGCCATCAACTCCAGAGAGTTCAGACGCAGAAGACATAGAACATTCCCACTCGTCTGAAGCATCGACGTGGGATTCCGATACCAGTATCGGATCAGTCTTCAGGAAAGTGCTGTCAGCTAACATGACATCGGCGCAACCTCAGAAAGATGAAGGCGAAAACCAACTGCCGGAACCCTTCGAAGAGGAACCCTGGGCTCAGCACCTAGGAGAACAATGGGAGTCTCGTTTTGAGTTACGAGAACCTCCCACTGAAGACGAAGTCGAGCAGATCGACCTCGGGGATGGGTCTTCTTCTAAACCCATCTTCATCAGCAAAAGCTTGGAAGGAGAAGACCGAGAATCTTTAGTCCAACTGGCTAAAGAGTATATTGACGTCTTCGCTTGGAGCTACGAAGACATGCCGGGTCTCGATCCACAGATCGCGATGCATAGGTTGAACATCTTACCAGATGTCAAACCTATCAAACAACAACAGCGACGCTTCCGCCCGGACATCATGAACGCCATCGATCAGGAGGTGGACAAGCTCTTGACCAGTGGCTTCATCCGTGAGGAACAACACCCGGACTGGGTAGCCAACGTCGTCCCTGTCACCAAGAAGAACGGGAAGATACGAGTCTGTATCGACTTCAGGGATCTCAACTCTGCTTGCCCGAAGGATGAATTCCCGCTCCCAATCACCGATGTAATGATGGACAACACATGTGGCTTTGAACGCATGTCCTTCATGGACGGGTATTCAGGCTACAATCAAATCAAGATGTTCCCCGATGACGCAAAACACACGTCATTCAGGACTCCGAAAGGTGTTTTCTGCTACACAGTAATGCCATTCGGCTTGAAGAATGCCGGTGCAACATACCAACGAGCGATGAGTACCATCTTCCGTCAACATCTTTGCAAGACAGTTGAGTGCTATGTTGACAACATCGCAGTCAAGAGCCGCCTCAAAAGAGATCACCTACAGGACCTGAAGACGGTCTTCGATCTCATGCGGGCACATCAACTCAAAATGAACCCCGCTAAATCCTTCCTGGGGGTTTCTAGCGGCAAATTCTTGGGCTTTGTCATCACGGCAAAAGGCATTCATGTCGATCCCGAGAAGACTAAAGCCATCCTCAACATGGACCCTCCGAAGAACCTTCGAGAACTTCGGGGCTTACAGGGACGTCTGGCATACATCCGGAGGTTCATAGCAAACCTCTCCGGTAAATGTCAACCCTTTACTCAGCTCATGAAGAAGGGAGTCTCTTACGTCTGGACAGAGGAGTGCCAAAAGGCTTTCGACGACATCAAGGCTTACTTGACAAGCCCGCCAGTCCTAGTGGCACCTGTCGCCGGCAAACCCTTCCTCCTCTACGTCCGTGCCATGGATCATTCCCTCGGCGCTTTACTCGCTCAAAACAGCGATGCAGGCTACGAGCAAGCAATCTACTACCTCAGTCGAACACTCATCGGGGCCGAACACCGGTACAACCCCGTTAAAAAGGAGTGCTTGGCTTTGGTGTTTGCCATTCAGAAGACTCGTCATTACGTCTCGGGCCAGACAATTCACGTCATCTCCCGAGTCAATCCACTCAGAGTTCTCATGACGAAGCCAGGGTCATTAAACTCCCGGCTGGCTACATGGGCGATCCTACTAACGCCATACAACATGGTGTTTGTCCCGCAGAAGGCGGTCAAGGGTCAGGCCCTGGCTGACTTTTTAGCTGCACACCCCATCCCAGAGTCTTCAAAACTCTATGAAGATATTCCGGATGAAGTCCAAGAATCAAACGTCACTGAAGGAAGCCCCGTTTGGCGGATGTTCTTCGATGGCGCTTCAAGAACGGGCCCCAACGGCCAAATCATCGCAGGAGTGGGGGTAGTCTTGGTCTCCCCCGATCAGCTGGTCATCCAGCGCGCATACTCTCTTTCGAAGCCGTGCTCCAACAATGTTGCTGAGTACAACGCACTCGTCATGGGACTCCAGCTAGCACAACAGCTGGGGGTGGATCATCTGGAAGCCTACGGCGACTCGAAACTCGTCGTAAACCAGATTCGGGGGCAGTACGAGGTTCGCCATGAAGATTTGATCCCTTACCATGAAGTTGCATTGAACATCATTTCAACCTTCACTGGGTTCTTCATCGAACATGTACCCCGTCTACAAAACTTGGAGGCTGACGCTCTGGCTGGCCTCGCAGCCTCATTGGCCGCGCCCCTTGGAACTCAACACTATGTCACGGTAACTGGCCGAGACTTGATTTGTCCCAAAAACAACCTATGTTTGCAAATGGCTCACGCCGTGCCGACAAACACCGATGTTAATGTCCGAGACTGGAGATTCCCGTTCATCGACTTCGCCGTCTACGGAATCCTTCCGGAAGATCCGAAGGAAGCCGTCTCAGTCAGGAGACGCTCTCTTCGATTCTACTACGATACAGCCACTAAAACGCTGTACCGACGCTCCTTCGATGGGCTCCTCCTTCGATGCCTGTCTAACGAAGAAGCAACCGAGGCTCTTCAAGAAGCTCACGACGGAACTTGTGGAGCTCATCAACCCGGTCCTAAGTTGCAAGATCGACTGCGACGTATGGGCTACTACTGGCCAACCATGGCCGCCGACGCAGTGGAATATGCTAAGAAGTGCCATGCATGCCAACTTCATGCAGACTTCATACATACACCGTCTGAACCTCTACATCCTACAGTCGCCTCCTGGCCATTCGAAGCCTGGGGCATGGACATTGTAGGACCAATCACCCCTCCTTCATCAAGAGGACATCGTTTCATCCTGGCCATCACCGATTACTTCTCCAAATGGGCGGAAGCAGTCCCACTAGCGGAAGTAAAAAGCTCCAGGGTGGTCAGCTTTATCAAACACCATGTCATTTACCGTTTCGGAATACCCAGGCGAATCATTCATGACAATGGTCCCCAATTCATCAGCCACATTTTCAGCAGGTTCTGTGACAAGAATCGCATTCAAAACGTGGCCTCAACCGCCTACAATCCGGCAGCAAACGGATTAGCTGAGGCATTCAACAAGACTATCGTTAGGCTGCTCAAAAAGGTCGTGTCATCCAACAAACGCGACTGGGACGAAAAGCTTGGCGAATGCCTTTGGGCCTACCGCACAACGGTACGGACCCCAACAGGTAACACTCCATTCTCCCTGGTCTACGGGAGCGAAGCAGTACTGTCTCTCGAGATACAGATACCTTCGCTCCGCGTGGCAATCACAAACGATCTCACAGAAGAAGACAATCAACGTCGTCGTCTGCAGGAACTGGAGGCACTTGACGAAAAGCGTCTCCTAGCTCAACAACGCATCGAACTTTACCAAGCCCGTATATCACAGGCTTTCAACAAGAAGGTCAAGCAAAGAACTTTCCAAGTTGGCAACCTGGTTTTAGCAGTCAGAAGGCCAATGGTGTTAACTCACAAGACACCAGGGAAGTTCGAGCCCAAATGGGAAGGACCCTTCATCATTGAGACGGTATACTCAAACGGTGCTTACCGTCTCGCCAAACCCAATGGGGACTTGTTCATGATGCCCATCAATGGCAAGTTCCTAAAGAAGTACTATTCTTGACATCCTCCAAGACATGTATTTCCCTAAACAACCGTTTTTCACAAAAATCAAACGCTTCCGGAACCCAGCTGTTCCGTGGCATCCTTCCGTAGAAAGATAACCACGTCCACATTACCTCTGAGTTGTCTCTCTACATCCTACAAAGCGGAACCTTATATTTCGTGAGCTTACGCTATCCTTCATGTTTACCACGTCCACATTACCTCTGAGTAAACATCCCGTACAAACAACTCCTGTGTTGTCGTACATTGATCGCAGAACTTCCATGTCCACATTACCTCTGAGTTGTTCAGCGTATCCCCCAGGATCATTCCTACCATGTCCATAAATACCTCTGAGTAGGAAGATTCTATCATTTGAACCTAATGATTGCCATGTCCACATTACCTCTGAGCAAACATGTTGGTTCCTTCAAACTTATTATCTGTACCTAAAAAACCAAGGTGCGCAAAAGATAATAGGTCCACATAAATCATCAAGTTCATGAGATAAAAAATGAACACATCACAAAAAAAAAAGATAGTGTATTTCTTTATTTTTCAAAGAAGGGAGTACAGAAATACGCTATTTCCCCAGCAAGAGTTGCAAAAACACATAAAAAGAAGAGAAGCTACAGTCCCCGATCCTCTCCAGGGTGGGATGAAAGCTCTCTGACTCGACGTCTCAGGTCGGCAGTGCGAGTTTCCACAGTCGCATGGACTCGCAGCTCGGCTTCTTGACGCATTAATCCGACAGCCTCAGCAGAAGTTTTACTCTCATACTTCTCATCAAGCTGTCGTCGCTGCTGAGCCAAAGCAAGGGTCCGCTGAGTAAGAGTCGCTTCCTCCTGCTTGAATGCCACGTGTTCAGCCAGGACACGATCAGCTTCTAGTTGAAGTTGGGCCCGCTGGTCTTCAAGACGGCGCATCTGAGCATCAACCTCTGCGATGTTAGCGTCCACCGCAGCCCGCTTCTCCGTCGTCTTCTCCATAGATTGAGACAACTGCTCTGCCGCAGCCTCAGTCCCAGCCACTTCACGCTCCCAACTGCTCACATCGGCCCGATGGGAAGCCTCGATTTCAGCAATCAACTTCCCTATCTCTGCATCTATCAAGACAGAGAGGTCATTTCGTTGGATGCGCTGCAGTTCCGCGAGCCGCTCGTCCAGCTCAATCACCGAAACCTCCAGAATTTCGGCCATATGGTCATGGCCTTGGTGAATGCGGATCAGCTCGATACAAGGCATTGCCAAAGCTTTTGCTGTCGCAAAGCTCCCCTTGCCATCCATCACTGCAGATACTCCTTTCTCCAGTATTTTGTACACTCCCTCGACGAGGAACTTCACATACTCGTCGGCATCCGCCAGCACCTACGGCGTCATAGCAGGAGTTGGGGGAGCTACTACAGTTTGCGGACCGGAGGAAGATCCGCCAACCTCGATCTGAGAGGTTTGAACCTCGGCAGCAATAGGCTCTTCATCAACAGGGGCCAGACTGCTAGCCCGAGGAGCCGAAGGAACAGAAGGAGCCGGCACATGCGTCGTGATAGTACCCCAAGTGGAAGGAGCAACAGAGGGTTCCACACCCTTACCCTTCTCAAGCCCGGAGACATCACCGACGTCAACGGCCACCTCTTCTACCCCCGACGTTCTATCAGCATCAGCTACCTCCCCCGACAAAACGGGGAGATCAACATTTATCTCCTGGCCAGCCCCAGGAGACAAGACCGACAGAAGGGTCTCATTCTTCTCAAGTCCCTCTACAGGGACAGAATCTGTCGCTACCGCCTGATCGGTAGCCATCTCTATGTCCATGGTTGAAGCCAAGGAAGGATTTGGCAATGATTCAGCCGACTTCCCTTCATTATGACCAGGAGGGGAATCAACCCTCTCCTCTATCCTCACTGCTTCGGCTGCCCCCACAACGGACCCTTGCAACGCTGGAGGGACGTCACCAGAAGGCGACGAACTCCAATCCACTTCATCATCAGGATACCTCGAGTCTGTAGGACCCTCAGCGTCCAAGGCCTCCACGGCAGATGGTACTATCCCAGAAGTTGTTGCGACTTCAAAGTCAGGAGATACTAAAACCTCCGCGGGAACATCTTCGGGACCCTCCTCCACAGGAGACATCATCATTGGTGGAATGCGCTCCTCAGAAGAGCCTGCCACCTCCTTCGGCTTACTGGTGCCCGATTTCGAAGCACGAGACTTCTTCTTCAATCCCTACAAGAAGAAGAACATAAGTCGCTACAATGACATAAAAAAACTAGAATTATGAAGCACTCCTTACCTCAGCGGGAGCTGAGCCCGTTGGCGTCACAAGTGGCGCTTTCGTAATCTTCGGGGTCGACGTCCTTCTCGACCTTTTCGGTACAGAAGAACCAGCTTCTAGGTCAGCCCGCCTTTTTCCGACAGACGAGTCTCTCACTGGTGCCACAGCAGCAGCCCGATACCCCGCCAATTCTGGTGGACGATATGACCGAGCTGCCACCAACATATTCGTTGTTGCCTCCAACTGGGTTCCAATGATGAAACTAGTCTCCCTGTCATAACCAGGAGACATAGTATTCATAGTGCAATGCAGCTTGGCGGCCGGATATAAGATCGGCGGCCGAGGATTGCGAACTGGTGTGGTAAACTTAACGCTAGTGCATCCAGCGTTATAATACTGCCAGCCCCGGGCTCCATCCAGCAAACTCCCGATGAAGCCTAGACTGCTACTGGGATTCCGCAGCATTAGCTGAGTGTAGCCAAATTGACGAGCAAATCGGCTTGGCAAGTACGGTTCCAGATAACATCTGTTCTGATTACGGTAGACCAGGTGCGAAGGCCGGATACTCTGCAACCAACGAAAACTCCATTTCGGCAAAGTAACCGCATCCTCGCCAGAATCAACCAAATCCTGGTCGGCCTCGAAATTCTTGAAGATCGGGCCAACCTTCACGATTTCCCACCCCTGAAGGAAGGACAAAACCCTCCTACAAACGAGGACGCCAGTGTAAGACCACTTTCTCTTGTAGAAGCGGCGAATGAAGGCATCTCCTTCAACATGGTCCTCCTCAGGGCCAGGACTCATCACATTCGGATGATGTAAGATCAGCCACCCCATAAGATAATGGAAAGGCAGCTCGGCCCGGGGAAAGTTGTCATTATTACCTTTCTCGTGGATCACATCATCAGCAAAAGACCTCAAACTGCGCAACAGGTTGCACACCATCGCGGGGAGGAGAGCTAAAGGTCGTCCAAAGGCCAACTTCACTGCAGGCAAAATGAGATTCCGATGTACCCTCTCAACGGCACCGGATCCCCCTGCAAATATGCAATCCCGGAGCCATATCATCAAGTAGGCCGTCAACACTGCCTTAGACGACATCCGGTGCGCGCAGTGCCAGAAACAGCTGTACGTATCCTTGCCGCTCTCATTGGAATGTGGGGCCCTCTCGTCCAGCCGGGTTATTTCAGAACTCACTTCCGCGGGGTTCAAGCCTTGTGGAGTCGCAAACCGGATCCTCGAAGGATCCGCCAAATCCTGCCTGAAGACATAGTCCCTCCAAGCAGTCACGTGAGGCTGGGTCTTACCCTTGTCCCTCCGGTGCATCAGATAATGATGGCTCGTCACCTCCTTGAAAACGGCCATCATCTCCGG
This sequence comes from Iris pallida, assembly GCA_029216955.1. Lineage (NCBI taxonomy): Eukaryota > Viridiplantae > Streptophyta > Magnoliopsida > Asparagales > Iridaceae > Iris > Iris pallida. The sequence goes on from JANAVB010040818.1 coordinate 13,416,344, forward strand.
GTCCTTATCCTCCAAGACCTGGATCTCTTCATTTGATGGAAAATATTCCTCGTACGGTTCCGAGCCCCAAGGAAGCTTGGACACTTCGTATATCTCATGAAGGGCCAATCCCAACTCCCCCACTGGAGTAAAGAAGCTGCCAGTCTGGGCGTTGAAAAGCTCCAAGAGCGCAAGGAACATCGGCTTATTGAGGTCCACGCCTGCCTGCGTGGCCCGAATGGCGGCAGTCAGCCCTATCTCTTTAAGCTCAACTTTGAACCTGGAAAGCACCCAGGAGGTCAACTCGTCCCACTTTGGGATGTAGTGACACCAACCTTCGACTCTAAAACCAGCTGTCGGATACGTGACCTTCGATGTCAGCATCCGATTTGCAAAAGTCGGGGCACTGAAGGGAAACGTGTCATTTGGGACTTCACTATAGATGCTCCCGGGACGCAAAGCTCGGTAACTGAACGAAGAACCGGTTCGTGAGGCGGTCAAGGTATCTCGCTGGTTCGAGGTGGTGTCAATCGAAAGGGAACCCCCCAAGGCACTTCCTTGAGAAGGAGTAAGTTTCCAACCCATCCTTCTCTTCGAAGCTAGACGATAAAAGGCTGTCAGTGGCAACTGGCGGTCAACCTGCCGCATGTATAACATCATGTCCTTAGCAGCAAAGATCTTCGCTTCGGAAGAGACTAATCGGTCGCCAAACAGAAAGGCAGGCTTTAAGAAAGTCACACCTTCAGAATCAGCAGACTTCAGTTTACCGCTCTCCATCATACTCTGGAGGAAAAGCGGCAACTGGACCTGGATCTGTAGCATCCTCTCACGAGGTTGGTCCTGAAGGATAGCATCCTTTGCAGGGTTGATCACCGCCTCATCAAAATCAACTCCCATCTGACAAAGAGAAGCGTCCAGGAGGACCTCATTCAACAAAGGGATCGTCATCGACACTGGCATGACAAAAGTGGAAGTCAGGCAAAAAGACAAAATATGTCAAGCAGATTGGCACATTGCCAGGGTATGAACCCATGCGCATCTGCTTCGGCGCATCATCAGGGCATAGGCCCATGCGCGTCAGTATGTCTCGGCGCATCATCAGGGCGTAAGCCCATGCGCGTTGGCATTGGAGCTTCGGCGTATTATCAGAGCGTGAGCCCATGCGCGTCAGCAAAGGCTTCGGCGCATCTTCAGGGAATAAAATCCATGCGCGTCAGCCATTAAAACCTCGGTGCATGATAAAGGTATAAACCTATGCACGTCGGCAGGATAGAACCTCGGCGTATCATTAAAGACCGAAGTCTATACGCGTCGGCAGTTAGGGCACAGAGCCCAAAGCAGAGACGAAACCCACCTGTCACCTCAGGACGAACGGCGGCAAGAGGCGCAAGAGTGATAGGTACATCCTCATCGGTGGACTCCTTCGCTTTCTCTTTCCCCTTGCCGGCAGCACCGCGAGGAGTCTTGGGAGCCATTCTCTCGAGGAAGGAGAAGTTAGGATTTTTGAAGAAGAAACTCTAAAGAAGCAGAGGCACAGAGAAGAAGAACCCTTTCTCTCTCCAACTCTTACCTATTTATAGGGCTTGGTCGCACGCGTGAACAGATGACGTATGATCTCAGCCGCCGCCTCGGGTTCTAGGATAGCAGCAAATAAAACCAAAAGATCATCATTAATCTTTTCGGTTACCGAGGCACCATCATCATTAACTGAGAAGAGCATGCGCCCGAACATGCATGCGCCCAGAAATCATGCGCCCTGACCTCCATGCTTCTTATTCAAAGTATTCCAAAACTTATTCAAAAGTTTTGAAAACTTTGAAGGGGGTCTTGTAGAAGCATGGAATTTCACAAACAGAAAGCCCATGCGCCAGACACTACATGCGCCAGAACTCAGACGAAGAACTTCACAGCAAAGTCAATAAGTATAGACATTTGAAGAAGGACTTTTTATTTATATATAAAAGTCTATTACATGTCTAGAAAAGGTTGTACAAAGGAGAATTTCTACAAAGGAAAGATCCTAAGTCTACAGCCAGCGGCCACTATGCGCCTCCAGTTAGGCGCAGCAGTCATCATGCGCTGCCAGTCACCATGCGCTGTCAGTCAGGCACAGCAGATATCATGCGCCTCCAACCAGGCGCATCCCACCATATCTTCAGCAGCTCAGTCATGTGCATCCAGCTCAGTTATGTGCATCCCTTCAGCCAAATTCTTCCAGCCAGGCTCACCTAGCCGAGCAGAGCCCAGTTATGTGCCGCTCTTCCAGCCAGGCTCACCTGATAAGTGCTTCGCCAAGCAAAGCATTTAACCCTCTGGCTGGAACCAAGGAAGAGAAGAGCACCGCAAATGCTGTGGCCAGGGGAGGCTTCGAAAGAGCCTCCAAAGCTGAAGGAAGACCGTGATCGAAACCGCGGCTAAAGCCTAGCACCGCCATTCTGATCTACGGCTCTTCCGGAATAACGGAGACGAGGCTCGAGCATCCCTATCTTTGGATGCAACAGGCACCTTCCGCCGGCCTCAGAAGCCCTCGACTCCGTCTTTTGGATGTAACAGTCACCTTCAAGTGCATCGAAGACAACACAGCGTCTCATCTTCACCCTCGGGAGCACTTCGTCAACAGAATGCACCCGCATGTTCAAGTTCATGTTGGAAGTACGTGAGGGAATGAGAAGCAAATCTTCTCTCCATGCCACTATTTATAGGCCGGGCAGATCAAACCCACGCGCCGAGTGGATGACCCTCCGAATTCCGTGCAATGAATTTACATTAAATGGATGAACCGGACGCCTCGAATTCAGCCAAACGGCTATTTATGGCACTCGAAGAGCGAGACAGCCGCATCATTAAAAGACATGTCCGATGCGCCAGCCAGACAGCGCATCACACGGACGCGCCCTTCGGCATCAGGCGCATCACACAGACGCGCCTTACAATACTCGGCGCATTACAGAAGGTGCGCCCCCACACATCTCCATACCGAGTGGAACGCCAACCGACGCGCCCACTCAGCTGTCCATCGAACGTCACCAACATTAAATGCTGAACTGACAGAGTTGGCAGCACGCCTCCCAAAGTCTGAACAGTTGACAGCTTTTCAGAAAACGAAGCGTCGGCAACGTCAGCATCATCATGACTTTGTTTCGACGGCTACTGCCACGTGGCCACTCCACCATCAGCATGCGCCTCTACGGCCATGCGTCCAAATCAGCATGCGCCTCTACGGCCATGCGTCCAAATCAGCATGCGCCTCAAAAGCCATGCGCCTCAGACTGCTCTCTGATCCCGAAAGACAGAAGGAAAGTCGCCTGCATGCGCCTCAAAAGCCATGCGCCCCAAATGGTTTGTAACTCCTAAAGGTTATGAGCCGCAGCCTCCTCCTGCGCCCAATCCAAGGCGCAGCCCACCAGATCACTCCTCTCCACCAAATCCGAGATCTTCGAACCATGAGTCGACGACACGTGTCTTTTGACTCAACTCATCCAAGATTTCAGTAACGGAAAGATCTTCTCTCTGCTACGTGCCGGCTCACAACAGCAGTATGAAGAGTTCTCCCCCTCGATCAGGGCGCAGCATCCGTGCGCCTCCATCAGCAACCTCCACGTGGCATCCCCACACCGGCGCATCCTGCATGCGCGCATGAGCAGCCAGCCTGCAAAACTATAAATAGAAGGGTCATCTCCTTCACACACACACGGAGACTCAGAACAGACAAGACTCACTGAGAATCCACAACAGAGAATCACTGGAGAGGCAGTCCTAGACACTCAACGTCTTCCTCCTCTCAGCAAGCTCCAGCACCCAGAGCAATCAACACCTTCAGAGAACCGATAACCGCCGTCAGCCGGTCAACGGAGTCAACGCATTACCACTCGCTCCATTGGCACTAAGGACCCAGCTTAAACAAAAGTGTACTCCTAGGACTACATCTAAGTCCTATATTGTATCACTGTTCTGTTTGTATTAAGATTTCAATCAAAACAATTTTAATGGCAAACAGTGGATGCGGACATCAACTACAACATCTTGTTAGGGCGGCCGTGGCTACACGAATACATGGTGGTACCATCTACTCTCCATCAATGTATGAAGTACGTATCGACCAATTGCATAATCCGAATAGAGTTCGCTGATGTCGATCCTTTCAGAGGGATTGATGCCTTCTTCACTAACTCTGATCTGTACAAGTAGATTTATCTTGAAGATGAAGCCAACGATGCCGATGATGAAGCCGAAGCTAATGCCGAAGCTGACTTGGAGGCAGAAATGACAATCGACGCTCCCCTAAAAGTGTGACTCAAGGGGAAGCCGCCTCAAACACCGTCTCCTATAGTGGTCAAACTTTGCGGGAGGGCACCAACTTCTCTAGGCGGAGCATCAACTGAAGCCCCCTTGAAGATACGACTCAAGGGGAAGCCTCCCCAAGTGTCGGCTCTTCTCATAGCAAAACTACGTGGGAAGGCACCAGTCGTCGGAACACCAACTGAGGCACCTCTCAAGGTGCGGCTTAAAGGCAGACTTCTTCAGTCTTCACCCCCTCTTAAGTTTCAAGAGAAGGCCCACGTATCTCTATCGACACCAGAGCCGAAAAAGGCCAAGCTCCCAATAGGTTCTCCACCACCTCAGGCTGCTCCAGTACTCACTGACGAAGAACTATGAGAGTACATATCCGCTAATATGGATGCACCGTCCCTTGATGATGTAATCCCTCGGGACAAGATTCCGTATTTTATCAACAAAAGGGTAACTTTCAATTATTCTAGTCTTCCACATTGGAATGCCATGTATACCCTAGATAATGCTCTACAGTCATTGTAAACACAAATAACGACTGTTAATCATGTAAATCGAGTTGTCCTGTACCAAGGAGTCTGTTATATAGTCCCACCTCGGAACCAGGACGAAAAACCTATCATCTTTGGCAAAGTCGAGCGTCACCAAGACCTTCCACCGACGGAGACAAAACCCGACACCGGCATAATACAAATTTACCGGTACAATAATCGAGCCAAGTATCTCATACAAAAGATGGGCTACAACCTGAAAAGCGGCCAGGGTCTAAACTATGGCAAAGGCCGACGTCTTCCCTTACGACTCCCTGTTCCGAAAGGGAAGCCACAAGACTATTATCACCGTACTCGATGGGGGGTGGGCTGCATCACGCCCCCAACAACCCCCGAAAGTTCAGAAGCAGAAGACGTCGCACACTTTCATTCGTTTGAGGCTTTAACTTAGGACTCCGACACCAGCATCGGCTCAATTTTCAGGAAGGTGCTGTCAGCCAATATGACATCTGCACATCCTTCAGAAGATGAAGACGACAATCAAACAATAGAGTTTTTCGAAGAAGAACAACGCCTAGGCGTACAATGGGAATCTCGCTTTGAATTACGAGAACCCCCTACCGAAGACGAAGTCGAGCAGATCGACCTCGGGGATGGATCTTCATCCAAACCTATTTTCATCAGCAAGAGCTTGGCGGGAAAGGACCGAGAATCTTTGGTCCAACTGGTCAAAGAATACATCGACGTCTTCGCCTGGAGTTACGAAGACATGCTGGGGCTCGACCCACAAGTAGCAATGCACAAGCTTAATATCTTACCCGACGCTAAGCCCATTAAGCAGCAACAACGACGCTTTCATCCCAATATTATGGACGCTATTGACAAAGAAGTAGATAAACTCCTGGCCAGCGGGTTTATTCGCGAAGAGAAACATCCGGAGTGGGTAGCCAACGTTCCCGTCACCAAGAAGAACGGGAAGATCCGAGTCTGCATTGACTTCTGAGACCTCAACTCAGCTTGCTCAAAGGACGAGTTTCCACTCCCGATCACCGACATAATGATCGACAAGACATGTGGCTTCGAACGCATGTCCTTTATGGACGGGTACTCAGGCTACAACCAGATCAAGATGTTCCCAGACGACGAGAGGCATACGTCGTTCAGGACTTCGAAGGGGGTTTACTGCTACACAGTAATGCCCTTTGGCCTGAAGAATGCATGTGCCACATACCAAAGAGCTATGAGCACCATCTTCCGCCAATACCTCCGCAAAATAGTCGAATGCTATGTTGACGATATCGCCGTCAAGAGCAGTCTTCAAGACGATCACCTACAAGATCTGAAGACGGTCTTCGATCTCATGCGGGCACATCAGCTCAAGATGAACCCCGCCAAATCCTTCCTTGGGGTTTCCAGTGGAAAGTTCTTGGGCTTCATTATCACTACAAAAGGCATCCATGTCGACCCCGAGAAGACTAAAGCCATCCTTGACATGGACCCTCCGAAGAACCTTAGAGAACTTCGAGGCCTGCAGGGACGTCTCGCGTACATCCGAAGGTTTATTGTAAACCTTTTCGGAAAATGCCAACCCTTCACCAAGCTCATGAAGAAGGGAGTCTCCTATGTCTGGACGGAAGAATGTCAGAAAGCCTTCGACGACATTAAAGTTTATCTGACGAGCCCCCCAGTCTTGGTGGCACCCGTCACAGGCAAACCATTTCTACTATATATTCGTGCCATGGACCATTCCCTTGGCGCTTTGTTAGTCCAGAGCAACGATGCGGGCCACGGGCAAGCCATCTACTACCTCAGCAGGACAATGATCGGGGCCGAACACCGGTACAACCCCGTCGAAAAGGAGTGTCTAGCTCTGGTGTTTGCCATCCAAAAGACTCGCCATTTTGTCTCGGGACAGACAATTCACGTCATCTCCCGAGTCAATCCGCTCAGAGTTCTCATGACAAAGTTGGGAGCAATAAATTCCCGATTAGCTACTTGGGCGATACTATTGACACCATATGACATGGTATTCGTCCCACAAAATGCTGTCAAGGGCCAAGCACTGGTCGACTTCCTAGCCGCACACTTAATTCCAAATGAAGTGCTAGAATCAAACATTACCGAAGAGAACCCCGTTTGGCGGATGTTCTTCGACGGTGCTTTAAGAACAGGCCCCAAAGGCCAGATCATCACAGGAGTAGCGGTAGTCCTGATCTCTCCCGACAAGTTGGTCATCCAGCATGCCTATTCCCTTTCAGAACCGTGCTCCAACAATATTACAGAGTACAGTGCTCGCATCATGGGACTCCAATTAGCAAAACAATTGGGGATAGAATACCTCGAGTCTTACGGCGACTCGAAGCTTGTCATCAATCAAGTTCGAGGACAATACGAGGTCAGCCATGAAGACCTGATCTCTTATCACAAAGCAGCGTTGGACATCATCTCAACCTTCGCTGAATTCTTCATAGAACATGTGCCTCGTCTACAAAACTTAGAAGCTGACGCTCTGGCTGGCCTCGCTGCCTCATTAGCAGTACCGATCGGCACGCAACACTTCATTACAGTAGTAGGCCTGGATTTGGCATGCTCCAGAAATAATCTGTAGATGTGGACAACTTATGTCATGGATACAGACACCAGCATCAACGTCAGAGACTGGAGGTTCCCGTTCATCGACTTTGCCGTCTACGAAATCCTCCCGGAGGACCCAAAAGAAGCAGTCTCAGTCAGAAGGCGCTTGCTCCGGTTCTATTACGATACGACCACTAAAATGCTGTACCGACGCTCCTACGATGGACTTATCCTTCGATGCCTATCAAACAAAGAAGCAGCCGAAGCTCTTCGAAAAGCTCATGACGGAACATACGGAGCCCATCAACCAGGTCCTAAGCTACAGGACCGACTTCGACGAATGGGCTATTACTGGCCCACCATGATGGCCGATGCTGTCGAGTATGCAAAGAAATGTCGTGCTTGCCAGCTACACACCGACTTCATCCACAGACCGTCAGAGCCTCTACATCCTACGGTCGCCTCTTGACCATTTGAAGCCTGGGGCATAGACATAGTGGGAGCTATCACCCCTCCCTCATCTAGGGGACACTATTTTATCCTAGCAATCACCGACTACTTCTCTAAATGGGCAGAAAAAATACCATTGACAGAGGTAAAAAGCTCAAAGGTGATTAGCTTCATCAAGCATCACGTCATCTACTGTTTCGGGGTGCTCCGGAGGATCATCCACGACAACGGTCTACAATTTATCAGCCATGTGTTCAGTAAATTCTACGACAATAATCGTATTCAGAATGTGGCATCAACCATCTACAATCCGACAACAAATGGATTAGCTGAAGCTTTTAATAAAACCATCGTCAAGCTACTCAAAAAGGTCGTGTCATCCAACAAGCGCGACTGGGACGAGAAGCTCGATGAATGCCTTTGGGCCTATCGAACGACGGTGCGGACCCCGACGGGCAACATTCTATTCTCTTTGGTCTATGGAAGCGAAGCAGTACTGCCTCTAGAGATCCAGATACCCTCACTCCGAGTGGCGATTACAAACTAGCTGACGGATGAAGACAATCAATGTCGCCATCTGCAAGAGTTGGAAGCATTAGATGAAAAATGCCTCTTGGCTCAACAGCGCATCGAGCTTTATCAAGCCCGTATTTTACAGGCTTTCAACAGAAGAGTCAAACAAAGCACTTTATAAGTAGGCGACCTGGTTCTGGCAGTCAGAAGACCGATGGTGATGACTCATAAGACGCTGGGAAAGTTCGAACCCAAATGGAAATGATCCTTCATCATAGAGACGGTATACTCAAACGGTGCTTACCGTCTTGCTCAACCTAATGGGGACTTATTCATGATTCCCATCAACGACAAGTTCCTAAAGAAGTACTACGATATCCTTCAGAATGTACTTTCCTCTCCCCAACAAGGGAATTTGTGAACCTGATAACCAAGTTTACTCCCCTTCTTTGACAACCCAGTACTTCTGGAACCCAGTTGTTCCGTTGCATCCCCAGTAGGAGAACAACCATGTCCACATCACCTCTGAGTTGCTTCTCTATACCCTACAAAGCAGAATTTTATACTACGTAGGATCATGCACATTACTATGTTTACCATGTCCACATTACCTCTGAGTAAATATCCTATACAACAATCTTCGTGTTGTTGCACGTCAATCATAGAACATCCACTTCCACATCACCTCTGAGTTGTTCTATACGTCCCTACCGAGTTCACTCCTACCACGTCCATATCACCTCTGAGTAGGAAAGTTCTACCATTAACCCATATTTACCACGTCCATATCACCTATGAGTAAATATGTCGGTTTCCTCCCTCTCAAACTTATTATCTGTACCTAGAAACCAAGGTGCACAAAAGATAATAGATCCACCATAAATCACAAGATTTATCACAAGAATGAACAAAGCAAAAAGTTCTTTATTTCTTCAAAACATGAAGTGGAAGGACTACATTTGCAAAAGAAATAAAAAGAGAAGACAGCTGCGTCTTTAACTAAAAGCAAAAAAATAAAGGATAAAGGAACTAAGGGTCAGTAGACAATTCGTCAATACGATGCTTCAAACCTTCGGCCCTGGTCTCTATAGTCGCCAAAACGCGATGCTCAGCCTCGCGAGGCATCGTCTGTCTGGCCTCAGAGGCGAGGTCAGCTGCATATTTGTCGTCCAATTCCTTCTTCTGACAAAGCAAGAAGGCCACATGGCATGTGAAATTCACCGTTTCTTCTTTAAGCTAGACGTGTTCAGCATGTACTCGTTCAGAATCAGCCAGAAGTTGAGCCCGTTGCTCCTGAAGAAGGCGAATCTTGACATCGACTTCCGCTATGTTAACATTCAGGGCTTCCCGCAGATTGACCTTCTCTTTCATAGATGAAGACAATCTCTCCTCCTTGGCCTCAGTATCGGCCAACTCTTGCTCCCAGATAGCCATGGTGTCAGAATAGGCTGACTCAAGCTCAGCCACTAGCTTGTTCTGCTCCTCCTCTATCAAAGCAGAAAAATTATTCTGCCGAATGTTCTGGAGCTCAGTAAGGTGATGATCGAGATCAGCAACAGAAGCCTCCAAGATCTCTGTCATGTGGTTGTGACCCTAATGAGTTTGAATCAACCCGATATATGTGATCGCCATTGCCTTCGCAGTCGTGAAGCTCCCGCCTTCATCCAGCACAGCCGACACCCCTCTTCTTAACATCTTGTATACAGCCTCGACGATGAACTTTACATATTCATCTGCTTTGGCCAACACTTGAGGCGTCATAGCAGTAGTTATTGGAGCCGCTACATGAGTCGGAAGAGCAGTTAAACCCGCAGAGGCTTTGACACCTTGGACTGACGATGTAGCTACTGCCTGGCTCATAGAATCCTCAGTCGCCGTACGTTCGAGGTTCGAGTCTGGAGCCTAAATATTCACGGACTCTGTCCCATCGATGATGTCGACAGAACCACCAACTTCCAGAGCTGAGTCTCTGGAGGGGCCCAACACTGTCCCCCAAGTAGAAGGAACGGAGGGGGTATTCTACTACGGGGCCCTTGCCTTTGTCTAAACCGACCCCAGAGGCCCCACAACATTCGGGGCTGCCATAACAGACCCTGAAGCAATATCTGCAACTGGAACAGATTCTTCTACCCCTGGCGAAAGGACAAGAGAAGCATCTGGAGGAAGAATGGACCCTCCTGTCTTTTTTTCAATCGAAACAGGAGTAGGACTCGGCAAATGAGTCACTTCCCCTTCATCAGCATCGGTTTCCAGAACGGGAGTAGGACTTGACAGGCGAGTCATTCCTCCCCCCCCAGACTCCATCACTGGGACAGGGGTAGGACTCGGAAGTAAAATTTCCCATAAAGTCGATTCCCCCATACCGTGACTAGGAGAGGGCTCAGCCGCTAACTCCTCAGTCTGCTCCTTTCTGCCCGTCACAGAGTCCTCTTTAACATTCTCAACATCCTCTTAGGGGACGTCATCCGGAGAGGATGAATCCCATTCACCCCATCACCTGGAGGGTCTTGCATGATAACTTCCTTCGGGGCCCCCATATTTGTTTGCTTCACCGTCTGTGAAGACTGCTTCACCTCCCCGACCAGTTGGCGGAGAAGGCTCAATATTCCCAGATGCTGCAACATCATCTCCGGTCGGGTCCAAAGAGGCTGGAACCTCCACTGGAATGGCATCATCCAAAGTCTCCTCTACGGAAGATGACATAATCGGAGGGATACGCTCATCAGACGAGCTTGCCACCTCCTTCGGTTTACTCGAACCCGGCCTCGAAGACCGGGGTTTTTTCTTTAACACCTCCTGCAAAGAAGAGACGTATAAGCACAAGAGAAAAGACCGAGTCAGACAGATGCTAATTTACATACCACTATGGGAGCTGGTTCTGTTGGTGCCGTTGAAGGCGGTATTATGCCCCCATCCTTAGTGGCTAAAATCTTCTTAGGCTTCTTGGGAGCCGACAAATCTGCCTCCGTCGAAGCACGCCTCTTCAGCTGCCTTGTCGTGGGCTTCTCTTGAGAAACTCCCATTGGTACTGCAGGGGTAGCCCTAAAAGCTGCCACGTCAGATAGACGATACGCCTGAGCCTTCGCCAGCATACTCTCCAACGCCTCAAGTTGCATTTCGATAATGAAACTGGTCTCCCGGTCATACCCATGGGAAACAGTATTCATCGCACAATAAAGCTTCACGGCAGAAAACAAAATGTGTGGCCAAGGATTGTGAACCGGCAGCGTAAAATGCACTCCGGTACACCCGATGTTGTAATTCTGCCAACCCTGGGCCCTATCTAACAAACTTCCAACAAACCCCAAGCAATTACTGGGGTTTCTCAACATCAACTGGGTATAGCCAAACTGGCGGGCAAAACGATTCGGCAGGTATGGTTCTAAGGAACAATAATTCTTGTTCCGATACACTAGGTGGGAAGGCCGAATGCTCTGCAGCCAATGGAACCCCCATATTGGCAAAGTGATCGCATCCTCGCCAGAGTCCTCCAGCTCTTTATCTGCTTCAAAACCCAGGAAAACGAGGCCAACTTTGGTGATCTCCCACCCTTGGAGATAGGACAGAATCCTCCTACAAATAGGGACGCCCGTATGCAGCCACTTCCTTCTGTAGTAGCGACGGATAAAGGCGTCACCAGCAACAAGTTCCTCTTTCGGGCCAGGGGTCATTGTATTTGGATGGTGGAAGATCAACCATCCCATCAGATAATGAGAAGGCAGCTCTGCACGAGGGAAATTGCCCTTCTTACCCATCTCGTGAACCATATTATCTACAAATTGTCACGACCCGCACCCGCTTTTCCGGATACGGGACGTGTCCAAGCCAGCCTACGCCGCAGAGTCGGCGGTAGAACGCTGTCAAGCTCGCAAGAAATAATGCTCAAATATCACAATTGCTGCTCATTCATATTTTTAAATTTATTACAACATTTACATCATTTAAAATTAAAGAAAATACAAGGTTTTACAATTAATAAAATTGATACAATATCTTTCTATTTCTAGGTTGTCTTCAGCATACCCAAGTCTTCCCCAGTGCTAAGAGTGATAGTGGCTAAACCTGAAAAATGTTGGTTATCCAGTCAGGATTGGAACAAGTACACAAACCGACGATAATGCAAAACATAACAGAATTAACAAGACATGAAAATAGCATATGAGATATGAAAGCTGTAAGAAAACTGATGACATGGCACGGTGGAAAAGTAAACAAGGAAAAACTAATAAAAGACATCTATCTAGGTGGTGTGAAATATCCTTTTCGACATGTGGACGGCTAGGGGGTAAATCAGGCACACTGCATGTGTCGTGCGCAGCGGCTAGCATTCACGAGAGACACTGGGATAGTTTTGGGTAGTCCACATGTTTACTAAGATATTTTCCCTCCCGACTACTCCGTGTGACGAGCGTGTCAACAAGCTTCAAGATATATGTATAGACATGAAATGAAAAAACTACTATGAATCGAAAGCAATCAGAAAGTGTACTTGCCTGAGGTCCGTAGCTGGAGAAACCAATAATACCATACCACTCAATGAGCCACAATCAGTCAACACATGTAGAAGTCTCCGGATGCTGAAATAAATATTACTAACATTCTCAGAATAGTCAAATTAGCCAGGATTGCCTGTCCTTAAGTCCAATTCTGGACACAGAGGCAAAACGGTAATTTCGAGCAAAAATGGTGTCCGTCGTTGGACCCGCTTTGCACCAAAAAGCGTGCCAGAGTCAATGGTCTCTAAATTTATCAAACTACATATCTATGGGTCCAGTTTTCTGATATGAATTCAACCGTATATCCAGAGTTGGATTCCGGCGGACCGTGTACAAAATTGCCCGTTGAGTGGGACCGTAGGGCCCGCAAAACGACGTCGGATTCAACTGTCTCAGAATTGGACCAAACTTGGCATGCAGGACCAGAAAAATGATATGGTCCTGTTGGCGCAAGTTTCGTCTCGATCTGACGAGTGTGCACAAAGTTATGACTGAATTTGCATTGGACGGATATGGGACGATTCCGACGGATACGCGTCGAATTCATCGCGCATACGCGACCAATTTGAATTCCGTCAAAGCCTACACGACCACGAAACCGTTATGCAGCTTTAGATGCTTTCAGTTCGCGACCACGTCGCCAGGAATGGCGGGACGGACGTGGTATCGAGCGATTTTATGATTTATAAAACAGGTTTTTCGGTAACTTTGCAATCAAATTACTCATTACACTGTGAACGAAAAATTAATCTATTTGAAGGGTTTTGTTGTCCTACATGTTGTCTAAATAACTGTTCAATTAGAATTCTAAATCGGTCGTTGGTTTGACCAGAATCGGCCTCCCAACATGGACGTTTGGACTGCGTTTGCTCTGTTTTGGAACGGGTTTTTTCGATCGACTTTGGGTCAATTTCCTGGGTCGATCGCACGTTTGCAACAGAAAAGAACAGTTGGGGTTTGAAGATGGTCGTATTGGGGTCATACCTTAGCAATCGGGATGAAGTTTCGTCGACCGAGGAGGGAGATCTTGGATCGCGAAGTTGGTTACTCGCAGCATCTGCTGCTGTCGCGATCCTATTCCGCGCCGGTGCGCGCGCGTACGCGCACGGCCCTGGCCGCCGGCGACGACCCGCCGTGGCCGCGTGGTCGCCGGAGTGGCTCGCCAGGAAGCCATGGGGCGCGGGTGGCGTACGCGTCGATCGATTAGGGTTTAGGGTTTCGTCGTTCTCCATGTTCTGTTGCTCGATATATGCACATATATACTCGGTTACTGCTAAACCGAGGCTCTCGGTTTGCTCAGCTTAATGCTGGGATGCCGCTCGGGCTATGTTGGGTTGCAAGTGGGCTCTCGGTCTGGAGTGGGTCGGCTTGGCTGGGATCTAATGTGGTTACTCATTTATTTTAATTTCTATTTCTATATACAATAAATATATATATAACAAATTTAAGTATAAATATGTATATATAACACCAATTTACGTATAAATATATATATATATGCATACCGATATACATATTCACTATATAAATATAAAACTCTCTCTATATATATATATATATATTTTTTTATGTATAAATAAATATTATATATGTAATTGTATGTATATATAAAAAATATAAATATATTATATGTGTATGCGTGTATACAGGTATACAGATAAATAGATGTGTATGCGTGTGTATATATATATATAGATATAAGTGAATCGTGTATATGTATCCCAATAGATAAATATGTGGGTATATAGAAAGTATTTGGTGATTATATATATGTATACGTATATATATAGGCATATGCGTGTATACGTATATATATATATATATATATAGATATATATGTGTATATACAAACATATTTTACAAATCTGTGTACGGGTTTGCATATATAATATTTATATAAAAGTATGTGTATATATATATATGTATATATAAAGACAGGTAAATATGTGCGTATATATATACATGTGTGAGCGTATATAGATAAAACTCTATATATATCTATATACGCTCACACATGTATATATATACGCACATATTTACCTGTCTTTATATATACATATATATATATATATATATACACATACTTTTATATAAATATTATATATGCAAACCCGTACACATATTTGTAAAATATGTTTGTATATACACATATATATCTATATATATATACGTATACACGCATATGCCTATATATATACGTATACATATATATAATCACCAAATACTTTCTATATACCCACATATTTATCTATTGGGATACATATACACGATTCACTTATATCTATATATATATACACACACATACACATCTATTTATCTGTATACCTGTATACACGCATACACATATAATATATTTATATTTTTTATATATACATACAATTACATATATAATATTTATTTATACATACATTCACCTTCGCATATATATATATATATATATATATATATATATATATATATATATATATATATATATATATATATAACATTTATTTGATAATAAAATAATATAAAGACAATAATATTAATTAACAATCCCAATAAAATAAATAATAATAAAGTATTTCAAAATTTTCGGGGAGGGGAGCTACAAATCTACCCACCTTAAAAATAATTTCGTCCTCGAAATTCTAATTCATCAACATGTCTAAAATTCAAAAAAATAAACGTAAAAGAATCAATCCACTATTACTACAATCTCTTTTCTTTTTTTTTCATTCAAAATATTTCTATGACCTTCTCTAGCCATATAGCCTCCCTGGCTTCTACCTACCTTTGGTCACACTAGTCCTCATACTACGGTCTTAAAATCTTCTAATTGGTTGCCAACAATCCTACCAACAATATCTAGGCATACGGTATCTATATTCCTCTCGTATTTATCAAGTAACCCCAAAATCTAACAAGCAACCAATTCATACAAGTTGCTAAGAAATATCAACAAACTCTAGTAAACATGACTATTCGTCGCTCCGAAGTAGGGAGGACAGGAAGATAAGAAAAATAATCGAGAGCAAATTGAAGTTTCAGAGTGGTAGAGGGTTTCCAACGATACAACTAAAAATGGTATTTACGAACCACTAACTTATTAGCTAGGTTGGGCTACTCTAGTCTAGTCACTTGTTAAATCGAAGAATTCTTCGTATCTTAGAGGGGCTTACAATCCATGCAATACGAAAATTTTGTTCTCGAAATTCTAAACAAGGTTCCAAAATAAAATAGAATTTGAGAAATCAAGATGGTGATATTACTGGGTTCTCTATTTGGACATTAGTCGTTGGTTGGATGAACATTGGGTTTCAATCTATATTGACTGAACAAGATCCCAAGAGAAAGTTATGTCTACTAGGATAGGGTAACCTAGAATAGGATTCCTTCCAAGTGGTTGAGCTAGTTGCTAGTTGGGTTGGTTAACTAGGTCCATAAGCCCAAATGCGCCTTCCGTGACTTTTGTATTTAAGTAGCACATGAGACCTTAATTGGGTGGCACCCTAGTGGCATGGGCATAGTGGGCTTCGAGTAGATCACAACCATATATTGGATTGAAGGAATTGGGTCGAGGTTGAGGCTCTAATGGGAGTTGGAAAGTATACCGGTATTATGGTAAAGGTTATCGCTAGTCCTTTTTGTCCTGAAATTCGTACCTCAAAAATAGAGTACAAGAGGACGGGTTTGAGTGGGACATGATATACCTAGATGAAGGTGGACTCGTCTAGATCTTACATATGATATTTGTTGGAAGGTAACAACTGGCCTCATGCTCCGAATATTAATGACACGGCCGGGAACACAAAGTGATCTAAATGAAAAGTGGGAGTCCAAGGGCACAAATTATCATCCTAACGGAAGTTATTTCGATCAATCGGTAATCCTCATCTATCCTAAAATTTTAGAAGGCTTACAGTCTACCCACCTTAGAGGCTAGGATATGGTGGCAAGGTTCCTGTCACAGGGCTGGCCGATGGTAGCTACACTTGTATATACAACTATCATAGTCATAGGGATACTCTATATCTATCTATCCATTACGAGCTTTCATCTTTCCAATTAGTGAAGACGAAAACAATAAAGAGTTCAAGAGAGATGAACACAATTACATGATTCAAGAGCGAATGTTTAATTCAAGAGGAATTGTCAAGCAGTCGCGGATGAGATCCTGGATACCTCTATATCTCAATCCACGTATGATAATTAAATGAAGAGCGAACCAAATGTATCATGGTTGATCAGACCGTAATACAATAATTCTGATTTGACAATGTGTTAGCGGGCGTCCCCAATAAACATATGTCTCGAACCAAGCTTGATAAAAGAGTAAGCTTGTAAAACTAGGCTGTAATAGTAGCATTGGTCAAGGTAGTCAAAATATAAATAGGCGAGATTTTTGGAAAGGAGGCACAATAGTTCGAGTTTTGAGATAATCTAAACCTTACATGGTGTCATTACTTATATAGGCATCCTACTATCTTCTATCCATAAGGCTTTGGTCGACTAATGGGTTATAGAATTCTAATTCCTATAGTCTGGATAAACATGTTATTGTCAGTCAACTACCTTGTTAATAGATCACATGAACCACATAACGCTAGGTTGGGAGACATGCTACTCGACTTACAGAACTTTCGCTAGTATTGTTTTTGGATCTTAGGGTCATACAGGGCATTCTCCTATCCTCTATAGTATCCTAAACTGGTAATCACATCTGAAGTCATTTCACCGGGAATTATGCCTCGCCTGTATACTCTGGCTGTGACAAACCCTTGATTCTGTGATTCAGGTGTGTTATGCTTTATGGTACTCTATTCTATATTGACACAAGGGTATCTAAGATCTAAAGAGGTCGACGAGAACATAGTTTTAGCAATGCTCCATAAACTATGATTCCTCGAAATGATTTCAATTTTGTGGGTTGTGCCTCGCCAGTGCGCTGCTAGCTGCAGTTAACCCACATTTTCCACTCTCTAATACTTGACGACAGTGTGCTGCTGTCTAACCGTTTGGAGTTATCTAACATTTATTTAACTATATCCGTAAAAATTCAGGAGCCTCTAGAGATTCAAACAATTTGACTAAAAAAAAGCGTAGGTATTTGTCCTATCAATCACAACATTTAAAATAAAAGATTTAACCATGGAGGAATTAATTATAGACAAAAGAGATACAAACATCCTAGTATCTATTTCATGTGCATTTCAATGGTTGATGGAAAATCTCAAGCCAATCTACCTCGAGATTCGTATATGAATAACAGAGTTAGGAACTACAAACCAATGTCTTACAGGAAAAATGAAATTTTAAAACTAAGCAATTCTAACTTATGATGTGATGTTTATATCTAACAGAGCAAAAGAAAATTAAACAGTTCATCAAGATCAAAGCCTTAATTCTAGGGAAAACCTAACTAGCCAAGTGAGTAGTATACTCACGTTGGATCACATTGTCATATCAAAGTATAGTGTACCTGTAGGGATCTAGCAAGTTATCTAAATTGTATGGCCTATCTAATAACCTTAACTACCCAACGGTCAATTCGAACAAGGGACTCCTAGTCCTAGTTATTATCTTAAATTATTTTTAATCCTAGTTTGTGAATGAGCATTTCCTGGTCGCAGGCTCGCAATAGTACGACTAACGTACCATCACGAGTTCGCAATAGTTTGCGAAAACGGACCTGCATGGGCCACCACAAAAACTTGTCACGACCCGCACCCGCTTTTCCAGATACGGGACGTGTCCAAGCCAGCCTACGCCGCAGAGTCGGCGGTAGAACGCTGTCAAGCCCGCAAGAAATAATGCTCAAATATCACAATTGCTGCTCATTCACATTTCTAAATTTATTACAACATTTACATCATTTAAAATTAAAGAAAATACAAGGTTTTATAATTAATGAAATTGATACAATATCTTTCTATTTCTAGGTTGTCTTCAGCATACCCAAGTCTTCTCCAGTGCTAAGAGTGATAGCGGCTAAACCTAAAAAATGTTGGTTATCCAGTCAGGATTGGAACAAGTACACAAACCGATGATAATGCAAAACATAACAGAATTAACAAGACTTGAAAATAGCATATGAGATATGAAAGCTGTAAGAAAACTGATGACATGGCACGGTGGAAAAGTAAACAAGGAAAAACTAATAAAAGACATCTATCTAGGTGGTGTGAAATATCCTTTTCGACATGTGGACGGCTAGGGGGTAAATCAGGCACACTGTACGTGTCGTACGCAGCGGCTAGCATTCACGAGAGACACTGGGATAGTTCTGGGTAGTTCACATGTTTACTAAGATATTTTCCCTCCCGACTACTCCGTGTGACGAGCGTGTCAACAAGCAGCAAGATATATGTATAGACATGAAATGAGAAAACTACTATGAATCGAAAGCAATCAGAAAGTGCACTTGCCTGAGGTCCGTAGCTGGAGAAACCAATAATACCATACCACTCAATGAGCCATAATCAGTCAACACATGTAGAAGTCTCCGGATGCTGAAATAAATATTACTAACATTCTCAGAATAGTCAAATTAGCCAGGATTGCCTGTCCTTAAGTCCAATTCTGGACACAGGAGCAAAACGGTAATTTCGGGCAAAAATGGTATCCGTCGTTGGACCCGCTTTGCACCGAAAAGCGTGCCAGAGTCAATGGTATCTAAATTCATCAAACTACATATCTATGGGTCCAGTTTTATGATACAAACCCAACCGTATGTCCAGAGTTGGATTTCGGCGGGCCGTGTACAAAATCGCCCGTTGAGTGGGACCGTGGGGCCCGCAAAACGACGTCGGATTCAACTGTCTCAGAATTGGACCAAACTTGGCATGCATGACCAGAAAAATGATATGGTCCTGTTGGCACAAGTTTCGTCTCGATCTGACGAGTGTGCACAAAGTTATGACTGAATTTTCATTGGACGGATACGGGACGATTCCGACGGATACGCGTCGAATTCGTCGCGCACACGCGACCAATTTGAATTTCGTCAAAGCCCACACGCGACCAATTTTCATTGGTATCGAGCGATTTCATGATTTATAAAACAGGTTTTTCGGTAACTTTGCAATCAAATTACTCATTACACTGTGAACGAAAAATTAATCTATTTGAAGGGTTTTGTTGTCCTACATGTTGTCTAAATAACTGTTCAGTTAGAATTCTAAATCGGTCGTTGGTTTGACCAGAATCGACCTCCCAACATGGGCGTTTGGACTGCGTTTGCTCTGTTTTGGAACGGGTTTTTCGATCGACTTTGGGTCAATTTCCTGGGTCGATCGCACGTTTGCAACAGAAAAGAACAGTTGGGGTTTGAAGATGGTCGTGTTGGGGTCATACCTGAGCAATCGAGACGAAGTTTCGTCGACCGAGGAGGGAGATCTTGGATCGCGAAGTTGGTTACTCGCAGCATCTGCTGCTATCGCGATCCTATTCCGCGCCGGTGCGCGCGCGTACGTGCGCGGCCCTGGCCGCCGGCGACGACCCGCCGTGGCCGCGTGGTCGCCGGAGTGGCTCGCCAGGAAGCCATGGGGCACGGGTGGCGTACGCGTCGATCGATTAGGGTTTAGGGTTTCGTCGTTCTCCCTGTTCTGTTGCTCGATATATGCACATATATACTCGGCTACTGCTAAACCGAGGCTCTCGGTTTGCTCAGCTTAATGCTGGGATGCCGCTCGGGCTATGTTGGGTTGCAAGTGGGCTTTCGGTCTGGAGTGGGTCGGCTTGGCTGGGATCTAATGTGGTTACTCATTTATTTCAATTTCTATTTCTATATACAATAAATATATATATATAACAAATTTAAGTATAAATATGTATATATAACACCAATTTACGTATAAATATATATATGCATACCGATATACATATTCACTATATAAATATAAAACTCTATATATATCTATATACGCTCACACATGTATATATATACGCACATATTTACCTGTCTTTATATACATATATATATATATATATATATATATATATTATATATATATATATATATATATATATATATATATATATATATATATATATATATATATATATATATATATATATATATATATATATATATATACACACATACTTTTATATAAATATTATATATGCAAACCCGTACACATATTTGTAAAATATGTTGTATATACACATATATATCTATATAAATATATATATATATATATATATATATATATATATATATATATATATATATATATATATATATATATATATATATATATATATATATATATATATATATATATATATATATATACGTATACACGCATATGCCTATATATATACATATACATATATATAAAAAAAAAAAAAAAAAAAAAAAAAAAAAATACGTATACATATATATAATCACCAAATACTTTCTATGTACCCACATATTTATCTATTGGGATACATATACACGATTCACTTATATCTATATATATATACACACGCATACACATCTATTTATCTGTATACTTGTATACACGCATACACATATAATATATTTATATTTTTTATATATACATACAATTACATATATAATATTTATTTATACATACATTCACCTTCGCATATATATATATATATATATATATATAACATTTATTTGATAATAAAATAATATAAAGACAATAATATTAATTAACAATCCCAATAAAATAAATAATAATAAAGTATTTCAAAATTTTCGGGGAGGGGAGCTACATAAATTCCCTATGAGCCCGCTTCATGTTGCACACCATAGCGGGAAGTAAGACCAAAGGATGACCAAAGACCAGTTTCACAGCCGGCAAGATGAGATTTCTGGCTACCCTCTCCACGAAGCCAGATCCACCAGCAAACACATGGTTTCGAAGCCATATCATCAGATAGGCCATCAACACTGCCTTTGGAGACATTCTGTGAACACAATGCCAGAAGCAGCTGTATATGTGGTCGGATGGCTCCTGGTTCTCATTTTTACAAGGATTTTGTTCGCTGAGTCTAGCTATCTCAGCAAGCACCTCTGCATGGGTAAGCCCCTGAGGAGTAACAAATCGAACCTTCGAAGGGTCCGTCATGTCTTGCTTGAAGACATAATCCCTCCAAGCAGTCACATGAGGTTGCGCCTTACCTTTGTCCCTCAGTTGGGCCAAGTAATGATGGCTCGCCACCTCTTTGAAGACCGTCATCATCTTAGAATTCTTCTCTTCCAAGGCCAAGAGCTCCTTATTCGTAGGAAAGTACTCCTTATAGGGCTCAGACCCCCAAGAAAGCTTCGAGACCTCATACATCTCATGTAGTGCCAAGCCTAACTCCCCCACGGGAGTGAAGAAGGTGCCGGTATGAGTGTTGTACATCTCCAGTAGAGCAAGGAACATAGGCCGGTTTATATATATGCCCGCTTGAGTAGCACGAAGAGCAGCAGTCAAACCAACTTCCCTGAGTTTAGTCTTAAACTTCGACAGAACCCAGAGTGTAAAACTCATCCTACTTCTGCACATAATGGCACCAGCCCTCGACCTGAAATTTCCCTTTCAGGTACGAGATCTTGGCCCCTAACATACGGTTGACAAAGGTCGAGGCACTAAAGGCGAAAGTCTTAGGAGGAACATCACTATATATACTCCTAGGATGCATAGTTCGCAAAAGATAAGAGGTTTCGGCTCGCGAAGCGACTAAGGTATCTTTTTGATTGGAGGTGGTGTCGACCGGATGATTCCTGCCACTGCCCCCTCCCCGAGATGGAGTGAGCTCCGACTTCATCCTCCTCTTGGAAACAAGACTACGGAAAGCCGTCAAGGGCAATTGACGTTCTACTTGCCGAATGTACATATTCACACCTCTCGTCTACCAGTCTTCTTTGACCTTCAACACCTTCGCTTCGGTTGAAGTCAAACGGTCACCGAACAAAACTCGGGTTTCAAGTAGGACACATTATTAGATTCAATAGACTTGAGTTTTCCACTCTCCATCATGTGTTAGAGATAAGTAAAATGTTGATCTCAGATCTGCGTCATTCTCTCCGGAGGCTGGTCCAACATAATGACAGCCTTGACAGGGTTGACGAATTCTTCATTAAAGTCCAAATCCATTTTGCAGAGAACAGGGGTGTTAAAGGACTTCGTTCAACAAGGGTATAGTCATCGACACTGTCATGTAAAGACAAAGTTGTCAGCCAAAAAGACTAAAGCCATTCAAAAGTTAGCAAAAGACTTAGAAGCTTGAACAAGCATTTGAGACGCATCAACCCTCTGGCGTATCAACTGGGTCGAAACCCATGTGCACAGTTAGAATCTCACCAAAGGTGCACACACAGGACCGAGGCCCAGGCGCATTTGAAGAGAAGCTTCGACACATCATCAGGACCTAAGTCCATGCACGTCAGCAAAAGAAGCTTCGACGCATTATCAGGACCTAAGTCGATGTGCGTCAGCAAAATGAGCTTTGGCGCATCATCATGACCTAAGTCCATGTGCGTCAGCAAAAGGAGCTTCGGCGCATCATCAGGACCTAAGTCCATGTGCGTCAACAAAAGGAGCTTCGGCTTATCATCAGGACCTAAGTCCATGCGCGTCAGCAGAAGGAGCTTTGGCGCATCACTAGGACAAAGTCCATGTGCGTCAGCAATGGAAAGCGTAGACGTGTCAATGGAGATGCGACTCATTTCAGTCACCCCCACGCGCCCCAATAGTGTTACAACGAAGTAAAAACACCATGACAGAGGATCACCCACCGATCACCGTCGGCCGAACATCGACGGACGTCGCTGTGATGATGGGGATGTCCTCCACGTCGTCCTCCATGGACTCCTTGTCCTTTCCCCTTCCTCAACCAGCACCACCGCGGGGAGGAGCTATCTCTCTAAAGAAGCTAGGGTTTTTGAAAGACCTAAAGGAAGAAGGAGAAGGATAAAACAAAAGTAGAGGACTCTCTCTCTCTCCTTCACAGACGCCTATTTATAGGCATGAGCCATGTGCACGAACCGATAAAGGCTGACATCAGCAAAAACTCTTCGGGTCTCGTAAAACTGACGGCTGCATATCTTCTAAAAGATTATCATTAATCTTTCAAAATTTGAGTCATTATCTTCTTGCATTAAAATCGATAAGAACATGCACCTTCCACAACAATATGCGAAGCGGTCATGCGCCCAGAAGAGCCATGTGCCCAAACGAGGACATGCGCCCAAAACAATGGCTACCCATGCTTCTTGTTCAAAGTATTCCAAAACTTGGCAGAAAGTTTTAAAAACTTTGAAGGGGGACTTGTAGAAGCATAGAATTTCAGGCACATCTAAGGCTAGAACTCCTATGCGCCCTAACTCTCATGCACCAAAAATCAACATGCGCCAGAAAACAAAACACTTGACACAGTAGAAAACAACAAAGAAGTAGAGACATAAAAATAAGGCTTTTATTGCATATGAAAGTCTATTACATGTCTAAAAACTCTTTTATAAAGGAGAATTCTTTTACAAAAAGAAAGAAAATCCTAAAATCTACAGCCAGGCGCATCACTTGTCAGACGCATTATTCCAGCATCTCAGCGTAGGCGCATCCCCGTGCATAGTCAGAGCGAATCACTTCCTCGGCAGCATGCGGATACTCTAGCAGGAGGAGTGGCTCTTCTAGCCTAACAAAATCGGGGTACGATAGCCCCGACCTAAGGCTCTTCCTGTATAAAAAAAATTGGGGCACGACCGCCCCGATCTTTGGATGCAACATGCACCTTCAGCCTATGTCGGGACACGATGATCCCGATATTTGGATACAACAGGCACTTTCGTAGGCTTGTACGAAAACAGGGCCGATGGTGAATAAACCAACTCGGCACATCTTCGTCTTCGGAAGGAGTTCATCGTCAACTCGCCAAGACAGGGGACCGATCGAGTTCGTCTCCATGAAGGAAAGCTAAGTGAAATGAGAAACAAAACTCTTCACAAAGCTATTTATAGGTCGGGGCAACCCTCACCCATGCGCCAAGTGGCAGTCTCCTCATATTCTGTGCAATGAATTTAAATTAATGACGATAAATCTGCCCCTTCGTATTCAGCCAAGTCAAAACAACCATTAACGCCTTAAAGAACTCATCAGACGGGCCAATAAGAATGCACCATGTGGTAGATGTGCCGTCAACACCATGCGCTCCATACCAATGCGCACAATAGGACATAGACCCATACGCCTAGTGGGGCACAAACTGATGCGCCTACTTTAACTCGTCACCCATCAAGCATTTAATGCTAAGTGACAGAGTTTGCAGCACGTTCCCCGAAGACTGAACGCTTGACAGCTTTTTGTAGAAAACGAAGAGCCGCAGACGTCAGCATCATCATTACTTACTTTTGTCGGCTACAGCTATCCAGGCTACGTGGCTGGCCGAACACTCGCATGCGCCTCCACAGCCATGCGCCTAGAAGTCTGTATGCACCTCAAAAGCCATGCGCCTCGACTTACTCCTGATCCCCAAATGACAGAAGTCAAGTCTCTGCATGCGCCTCCACAACCATGCACTCGAAGCTCTGCATGCGCCTCAGAAGCCATGTGCCCAGACTTGTCTGTGACCTCTAAAAGTCATAGACCAAGTCACCCCATGCGCCAGATCCTAGGCGCATCCTGACAGATCACCTCCACCAAATCTGAGATCTTTGAGCCATGAATGCACGCCACGTGTCATTTGACTCAGTTCTGCCTACGAATAGGTGCTAACCACCCAAGATCACAACAACAACTGAATCTCCACAACTGCCACATGTCAGCTCCACCACAGCCCAACGGTTGCAGTGCAAACAGGATTCAGCTTCAACTCAGGGTTCATCGTCCATGCTACCTACAGTATCAGCCATATAGCGTTCCCACGTGCAAGCACATCCTACATGTGCGCGCATGAGTAGACCAGTCTGCTACCTGTAAATAGAAGGACCATTCCTTCATACAGACACACATGGAGAGGTCATCATATCTACATACAGAGACAAGAAGAGACACATAACGTCTACTTCTCCTCCAAATGCTCCAGCATCTAGAGCAGCCCAGACCTTCAAAGAATTCAAGATCGTCGTCAGATCATCAACGGAGTCAACGCATTACCACTCGCTCTACCGATACAGTTCCTAGATAAAAACAAAAGTGTACTCCTAGGACTACGTCTAAGTCCTACATTATATACTGTTCTGTTTGTAATTGAAATACCAAAGTTTTATTAATCAACAAAACCTTGTCGTATTTTCGATGGCAAACATGTATATTTTTCGAATAACAAACGATTGGATTGTCTTTTTTCGACCATTCAAACCAGATCTTAATTTTGCGAAAAATTAAATAGTTTAGGAATCTATAATCTGATTGGTAAACAACTCATATTTTAGAAAACAAGCAATAATCTCAAGAGAGGAGATTTCGATACTCTCTCTCTGTATATGTACATATATCTAGTGATTCTGAGAATACATGTAGTGCTTCATTGTAGTGTAACTCAATTCACGGAAAGAAATTCCAAAGACTGATGATCAAGTGACATCCCAAAAAGAGAGAGAAAGATCAAGTGCGTACACTTGAGATTTGTTAACAGAATTGGATGTATGGTAAATGCCCTTTATATGGAAAGACCTAATCTTTAGTAGAAAAATAACAAGGTGTAGGGTTTAAGTATAGGGAAGATAAAGAAGATTTTAAAAACTAACAAATAAGTAATTTATTTCATCTGGGGACAAATGAGTCCAATATAGTGATGTGATTTGCAGGTGACAATTTAGTGAGACTGTAAAGTTAATCATGGTAAGTTACAAAGTAGTGGTAGTCAAAGTATTTTACTAGCAACGTATCTTGGCACAACAATACTTATAATTCATAATATTTAAGTACAAATTAGTCTATCAGTATAATTAGGAATATTTAGTTTTAGGATCTCACATATATATGGATATTAGAAATTGTGTCTTGAAATTGACCGATGTTAGAGTTTGGGTCTCAAAATCGCTGTTCACGTAGGCTAATGTGTAGTGATTTCGAGACCCAAATCCTAATACCGGTCAATTTGGAAACCCAAACCCTAATATCCATATATAAGTGAGATCATAAAACTAAATAACCCAATAATTTAAGTCAGGTTTTACAACTCATAGGGACGTCGAAATAGAATCCAGAGTGTATATTTGTGACAACAATCCTCCTGATGTCAAAACCTAGTCAAAATTGAACTGGTTTTTCAAAACCTTTTTGACAAGCTACAAACAGCTTTTTGATCTGTATTGTTCTTTATTTTGAATAAAGAAGAAGTACAAGCAACCAACATAAGCAATCCCAAACCGAAAAGACTTCCGATTCTGGTACCATAAGCTGCAAGCGCAGTGGTTTATCCAGGGCACCCTTTGATCTCAGTAACATCCAGAAAATGACCATTGTATAGCGACCCTCAGGCTCAGCATGATCCAAGAGGTCAAGATCGCGGGTGACCCCCCATACCGATCCAGATTATATTAGCATCTTTATATTGTCATGCAACTACCACTAATCAAGATGTACCGAAACTAGTTAACCAAAAACTTACCTAAACATTTTTGTAGCCTAGTTTCCAAAAGTACTAAAGTGTCAGGCTTCTAGTTTCCAAAACCTGATCAATTTCTTAATTAATAACTTAAAAATAACCATGCTAAATTAATTTGAATGCATCTTCATGCCAATCTTCCACTTCCAATGATGCAAAGCTTTAAAAAACTAGGACTCTTATTTGAAGGTGATGCAAGAATTTGTAGGATAAGTCATCTTGATTTTAAGACTAGAAAATCAGATGAATTGACAGAGGTTATCACAACTCTATTTCAGGGGTAAACAAAGGTTGAGAAGCATTGGACCACCGAGGAAGAAAAAAAAATATTCACCTCTCTTTGAATACTTTATAAATAGTTTGTATTGTTGGAGTGGGTGGGGTTTTTAACCTATGTGGACAATATTTTCGAAGTGCGATGAGCGTTATCTGTGCGTTAGAAAAGCTCAGGGAGGCGACGAGGGCCATTCGGGAGGTCGAAGAAGCTCGAAAGCCAGAAGAGATGCCAGGGGAAATCCGACTTCGGACCGAACTCGGTCCAGGGGTTCCAGGGTGTGAGCCCCCTCAGTTTTAGGGATTTTTTTAAATTTTCTAAATGAATTATCTTCGATAATTCATTTTTATTTAATTATTTTTTTATCATTAAATGCTCTTTTTCGTGACTTTGATTTCTGGAGCATCAGAGATATCAATCTCGGGAAACTTTTTTATGAGTTTGTAGTAGACAAGATTATCTTCATTTTGACATACCATGTCCCACTCAAACTTGTTTCCTTGTACTCTGTTTGTATCGCGCAACTTTCGGGTCAATTTAGACCATTGGACCCTCTGCCATAAAATGTGATTTAACTTCCAATTTAATTTTGGGACTCGACATCGGTCCAATCTAATCGACCCAATATATGGTTCTGAACAATTTTGAGCCTACTATGCACATGCTACTTGCGTGCCACCCGATTGATCTCCCGCATGCTCCTATTTCAATAATGATTATAAATGACTTAAATTTGTAATTATGACCAACCTATCCCAAACTCAACCTAACACCCAACCAAATTTTATGTAGGCCTTTTTTATGACAACCCAAACACCCCACAACAATATCTCTCTACACTTTGTAGATATTTCATTCTCTCTCTCTCTCTCTCTCTCTTTCTAATATATATAATATATATCTATATATATATATATATATATATATATATATATATATATATATATATATATATATTAGAAAGAGAATATATATATATATATATCTATATATCTCTTTCTAATATAT
>JANAVB010040818.1:13455637-13655803 GCA_029216955.1 Iris pallida
ATTTTCTGTTACAGTAGTTGTGGTTATACGTTTGAATCAGGGAAGAACTTGTAGAGGTGTAATCTCTTTATTCCATTAGTGGAGGTTCTTCGGGTTGGACTTGATCGTCCCGTGGTTTTTCTCGTAAGGATTTTCTATGTCAAAATCTATGTGTGGAATTATTTCTGTGTGGTTTGGGCTTTGGTTTTATGCGTTGTATTGCTTGGTTCTCTGTAGGCTTTCTGGTTTGGAAAAAGGTTTCTGCTATTCTTTTCCAACATATATCTCGTGAAACTAAACTATCAATATTCTTGGACTAATATGTGTATTGAAGTCAGAGAAGTACCATTGCAAGCATTATTCTTCCAGACACCCTTATATTTACTCTGTAATAAACCTCATATACAACATTACTCCCCATCTCATGCTTCTCCTCCTCAGTTTTTCCCCTTATCGCTACTACTGTAGAGTAGTTGTGGTCTCCCCCTTCCCTCAACCTTAGATTTATAATATGAACTGTCCTCCCTATTTTTCATGAGTATTATAGAGACTACTCATATTTCAAAAATAATTACACTGGCCACCTCTGCTTTATAATTTAAAACATAGGGGTTGTTAGCGTTGTAAGTTTCTATAAAAAAAATATAAACTATAGGAATGGTCCGTATAATTAATTTCAACTGGAAATTGTTGAGATACCCACTTTCGGGGTGGGTGTTTATGAAAAACCCGCCCGCATGGTGGATTTTATGAAATATCCAACATTATGTATTTTTACGTTAAATATTTCAATATTCCCTTTAGATGCTTTGTATTTACAAAATTGTCATTTTGATAATACCATAGCTACCCCTTCGCGCAAATTTGGTCATATATATGTATTTGAATTCACAAACTCAAATTTTGATTACGATTTTCGTCTTCTTCTTCTTCACGAGAGATCTGAATTCTGTTGCTCTCATCTTCAGCAGAGATCGCAAAGATCGTTCGTAGTTCACTGTGCTTTTCTTCAGTCGAACTCCGATCATCGCTCATCATCATCATCATCATCATCATCAACATCATCTTCGTGGAGAGATTTGAAGTTTTTCGGCGATTAGGTCATTGTGCTCGGTTGTTTACACTGATATAAAATAAACAACAATAAAAATATGATATCAATCAATATATACTTTAAAAAGAAAAAAGAAAAAAGAAAAAAGAAAAAAGAAAAAAAAAAAGAAAAAAGAAAAAAAAAAGAAAAAAGAAAAAAAAAGAAAGAGATCATTCTCCATGATCTTAACACGGGGAATAGTCATTCTCCATGATTTTAACACGGAGAATGGCTATTCTCCTGCATTGGGAATGGCCATTCTACGTGTTTTTACAATGGAGAACGACCATTCTTTGTGATTTTAACACGGAGAATGATTATTCTCCTACATGTTAACACGAAAATAGCCATTCTCTGTAATCTTATCACAGGGAATGGCCATTCTCCGTGATCTTATCACGGGGAATGGCCATTCTCCGTGATCTTATCACGGGGAATGGCCATTCTCCGTGATTTTAACATGGGAAATGACCATTCTCTTGCATTCTAACACGGGGAATGACTATTCTACGTGATTTTACAACGGAGAATGACTATTTTCCGTGATTTTAACATAGAGAATAACTATTCTCCTGTATTTTAACACATGAATAGCCGTTCTTCGTGATTTTAATACGGAGAATGGCCATTCTTCGTGATTTTACAACGAGGAATGACCATTCTCCGTGATTTTAACACAAAAATGGTCATTCTACGTGATTTTACAACGGAGAATGGCCATTTCTCCGTGATTTTACAATGGAGAATGGCCATTTCCTGTGATTTAACCATGGAGAATGGTCATTCTCCATGATTTTACAACGGAGAATGGCCCGTAGAATGGTTATTCTTCTGATTCTAACACTTTGAAGGGGGTCTTGTAGAAGATATAACAGAAACATACAACATAAAAGATTTTAACAGAACATACAACAAAAAAGATCACAAAAAGTTCCTTTATTAAAAATCACACCTACAAGGGTCTATTACAGATTCTTTGTGATTGTATGGAAAAAACTCCTAAAGATCTACAATGGGGTTAGTCTTCACAGTATGATCGTAGGACTCTTTTTGAGAACTAAGCAATTGTTGCTCTACACTGAATAGCTCCACAACTTCTACCTTTGCGGCAAGAGACTGCGGATAGAAGATGTGAATACAGTCGCCATCAAGGTCTGCGCCCATAGAACCCCCCAAACGTGTAGCGAGCCATTTCCTCGTTAGAGCAGACCACTTCCTGAAGCAGCTATTGGCTCGCGGCAGCTCCTGAGTCTCTTCCAGCCTAACAAAGGCGTGCAGTCGCTATTGAGCAGGGCAGAGCACAACCTGTGCTCTTCGGGTTGACAGTCAACCCAAACCCTGTCGTCAGGACCTCCAAGACGTTGCTCAGGTTCTAACTCCTCATGGTGGGCATTCCAGTACATCTCGACACTCATCAGCAGCTCTTGTACAAAGACACAGCTTCTTTGAACGAAGGTATCCACAACCAACATCCAACTTGTGCATGGCCAACGACGGCCGTTAGAAGCTAAGTTTGGGTCAAGCATGGTGTTGGGAATGCTAAGAGAGGAAGATGCGACTCTTCATAAAAACTCTCCCTTACATAGGGTGAGTGTGGTCCAAACCACAGGCCACGTGGCCGTCGGTTAAAGACTCCCAAATTAATGGGATGAACCTAGGGCTCAGTATAATGTATCTCATTTAATAGGTTCATTTTACTAAGTCCTAAGCCCAAATTAATGGGAATAACCTAGGTCTCAGTATATTGAATCTCATTTAATAGGTTCATTTTACTAAGTCATAAGCCCAAATTAATGGGATTAACCTATGGCTCAGTATAATGACTATTCTCCTGCAGGCCATTCTCCGTCATTTTAATACGGAGAATGAAAATTTTCCATGATTTTAACACGGAGAATGACCATTCTTATTCATTTTAAAACGGAAAATGACCATTCTTCGTGATTTTAGCACGGAGAATGGCAATTTTTCGTTTTTTAACACAGATAATGACCATTCTCCTACATTTTAACACGTGGCCATTCTCCGTCATTTTAACACGGAGAATGGCAATTCTCCGTCAATTTAACACGAGAAAAGGCCATTCTCCGTGTTTTAACACGGAGAATGTCAATTCTTCGTGATTTTAACATGGAGAATGACAAAAAGCTCTTAATTCTCTTCACATCATCTATCTTTTCTCTAACTGGGGTTCCAGTTGATGCTGCTGATGATGATGAAGTGGGGTTCCAGTTGATGCTGCTGCTGATGATGAAGTGGGGTTCCAGTTGATACTGATGATGATAATGAAGTGAGAACTGTTGATGACGATATGATGTGAAGATTGCGAATGGAGAGTCACTGATGAGTTTTTGGAGTAAGATTTGAAGATTTTGGAGGAGAAAACCTAGATTTGAAAGTGAGCAGCGTATGGAAGAAGAGGTAGAATCGAAACGTTTTTTTTTTTTGAATAGTAGGTTTCGTGGGTGTTTTCAATAAATTAGAAGGGCAAAAAGGTCATTCCGCACCCTTTATATATTTTTTGCTAATTTTGGGCACGCGATAAAATGTTATTTTGCGGTAGATTTTTCATAAAACTTTTGCGATCTTTGGGTATTTGGTAAATTTTTCCTAATTTCAAAGTAGGAGTAGTTTATGCAAAAAGTGTAAAACCTAAAGCAAAATGTCCTTATAATGGTTAAAAAAGAACATGACCTAAGATTAGCTTTCTAATTAGCCTCGGAAAGAATAAAAAAGATTTCTGTTTCCAACCGTCATCAAACAATATTATTTGTCTTATAAAAGAGCCGATCCGGTACACGGTGGTGACTGTGACGGAGCTGACGGGGGTGTGGTTCCGAACCATCAACCGGACGTTTGATATCGAACAACATTGGAGTGGAGCCCTACTAACCTCCAACAACGTCAAGCTCCGGTCATGTGCACTTTTATAACACGGTTGCAAATATTGATATTTGATGGCGGTTGAGAAAAAAAAAATTCTCTTTTTTAGGCTAATTAGAAAGCTAATGTTACGTCACATTCTTTTATTGAACATAAACCTAAAACAAAAACAAAACAAAGCCTTTTATCTAAAAAAAATTTGGGGTCGGCTTTTATTTAATAAAATGAAGATGAGAAGAAGATTTGGACTGAAAATGAAAAAAAAAAAATTGTCCCACCTCACAAAACCCCAATGGTTTTGGCTTCTAGCTTCTACAATTAAGAGTAGTCTGGTTTATTGGCTTCCCAACTCAGCTTTCAGCTTGTGCTTCTATAAAATTTTGGTTCAAAATAGTTAAATGAATGTCAACTTTTACAGAAAATGAATTGTTTTGCATAAAAAAAAAAATCACAAAGTCCCTTGCATCGACGTGCACCATGTTTTTGTACTTTTCATCTTAATCGTGTGTTTTCTAGTCCAAAAGGTTGGTTGGTACAAGTGTTAAAAACTTAAAACCTTATAATACTTACTATTGAGTAATATATAGTCATCATTTTTCTGAACTGATTTTGGGATCAAAACTAATGAAGCTACTACTTTTAGTTTAGCTTATATGGAGCCTCAATGTTTAAAACTGAAAACACCTAATTTTTAATCACTAAAACACTCCAAAATGAAACAAACTCGGATGCAATTTTGTCACTTTTGGCACTTTTAGTATAGGTAACCAAGCATGTCCTAAGTTAATATTTCACAAAACTAGAAGTTTCTCATCTTACTATTAGTTTTATGAGGCAAACAAACACATTTTATTACAATTTTTTGCACTTCTTTCACTTTTCAAAAGTACCAAAACTTACTTCTAACCTTTGGGCAGTTTTGAGTCACCAAACATGCCTGTATCTTACAGCCATGTGCAACCTGTCCAAGATACTATGGGTAAAAGAATAGTCTTGAACTTTAGATAGATAAGGGAGATGATAAGTTTTGAAATTGGAATTTCATTATTGTTTTGGAAACATATAAGCTAAAAGAAAAGTCTAAACAAACCGAGGGGGCGACCGCGCGGTCGAAACCGACGCCGCGTGTCCCCCCTCCATTGGTTGGACCGTAGGACCCACAAAAACCAGTCCCTTGCTAACACAGGTAAACGAGTCCGACCAATGAGGGCCCAACACGTGGCATCGGTTCACGCATTGGTCGCCCGACGGTCTATAAGAAAGCACTCTAAGCTAAAATATCAATTGAAACATGCATTTCGAGAGACTACATAATCACTGAGGGTTTAACTAAGCCATAGTCAAACTAAATCTTCCCTATCCTTGGTATCCGATACTATAAATAGGTAGAGTGGAGAAACTTTGTAATCTTATTTGCTTATGTATCAAGATTATAAAGTGAAACAAAATACTCGAGAAGTTTTCCTCAAGTCAGTCAGCTCTAGATAAGTTACACCCTTTGAAAGTTAAATTGAAATGAATGACTTTCACATGAATGAAGCCTAGATAGAAAATTAAACATTGTCTAACTTCCTTTTGGTAGTTACATAAAATGCATTCCGAGAGACTACATAATCATCGAGGGTTTAACTAAGCCATAGTCAAACTGTATCTTCCCTATCCATAGTATCGTATACTATAAATCATAGTTTGCAGTATCGGCCAATACCGATGCAGTTTGGTATGTCCTGATCCGATACCAACCGATACCCAATATTGACCCATACCGACATTGGGGGTCTCTTTTCTTGTCAATTCGGCATAGAAAATTGAATGAAAAAATCCAATCAACAAGAGTATAAAAACATGTAAAGTTTATAAAAGCATGTAAAATAATAAAACTTATCATCACATGTAAACCAATCGACAAGGGTGACTGCTATGTTATTCAATTTCAAAACTACTAAAAACAATACTAAAAATACTTAGATTTATGCATAAATGTATACAATATATTTTCTAAAATGTTGATACTTTACTAATAATTATTTGCTTTCCGATACCAAAAAAATATGATGCGCCGATCCGAAACCGGCGATACTCCTGATACTGCCGATCTTGATACTCCGATACCGATATTGCCAACCTTGCTATAAATAGGTAGAGTGGAGAAACCTTGTAATCTTATTGGCTTATGTAGCAAGATTATAAAGTAAACCCAATACTCAGGAAGGTTTCTTCAAGTTGGTCAGCTTTAGATAAGTTACACGGTGTGCAAGTTAAATTGAAATGAATGACTTCCACACTAATGAAAGCCTAGGTAGAAAAGTAAACATTGTCGAACTTCCTTTTGGTAGTTACAAAAAATGTTCGTTAAGAAGACTGGCATTAGTATTATTCAAGTTAAACCAATTTATTTTATGTGGTATGGTCAAAGATAGAGTTTGTTTGTGTAGACCAGAATATGTTTAACCACATTCTCTCCAAAAAAATATTTTCTCAGTGAAGCATGCAAAGCCTGTTTGAAAGGTTTCAAGTATTTTATAGGTCATCATTTTCATGAAACCTTTGTTTACATCATGAATGCCAATATCATCATATTTTATCCCAAAGAAGAAATATAAAGCAAGACTACAATCAACTTCGCCGTATATTAATGAGTATTTCACCTCGTAAATCAATATTTGGAAATGAGGAGCACAGAACTGAAGCTCCAAAATGCAATATAATTCCTCTGATAGTATATAAGTTACAGGAGATCATGGAATCAAAGAAATCAATTTACTATTATCACACAGATAAAAGAGAGAATAGAATCAAAGAAATCAATATAAGGTTTCCAGTATCGGTATCACAATCGAAATCGGATCCTTCCTATGAGTATCGGGAATGACGGTATCGGCAATATCGATGGTTTCGGATCAAAGTATCGGATATTTTGGTATTGGGAAACAAATATTTAGTTAAATTTTTAGAAGAACTATCTTATACATTTAGACATAATTTTAAGTATTTCCTATGTTGTTACTGTTGGGATTTTGGCATTTATTTAGAAACTTTAGTCCCACATCGGCTAGGCCAAAGGAGTTGTATCTCTATATATTAGCTATGCTAGTTTAGAGGTGCACATGAGTGTGCCATGTGGGGTTATTTTTCTAAGGAAAAAATGGCTAAATCAACAATTGAAAGCATTCATGCTTTTTGCTCTTGGAAAATTTATTTCCATGGGAGCTACGACTCGGACTCATGAGGCGTAATGTGGCGTTTTATTGGCGCACTTTGCACTTAGCACGTCAGCATTGTCGCTAGGCGCATAGTGTGCTTAAGTTGCGCTCGTTGCGTAGGGCGCGCAGGTGGCTCAGTGTGTGCAGTGTGCAAGGCGCGCGGGGTGCACGAGTGGCGCAACTTGCTTCAGGTCGTGCTTGTGCATGATCTGAGCGGTTACTGCACGTTCGGAGTGGTTATTACCACGTCCCGAATGTTGTGCTAACCGGACAGTTGCTACTCAGGCCTATAAAAGGTCTCTTCTCTCTCACAGGAAAAGACAGAACATATTCAGAGAGTTACGAAAGTTTACAAGTGTTTCTTAACACAAGTAAACAGAGACTGTGAGAGAGAAGAGAAGCATTGCACCAGCGTTGCTTTTGCACGGGAGTCCGTGTACGATCCGAGGAGTGAGAAGAACAGAAGTGTTCCAAAGTTCTCCGACGAACTTGCTAGTTCCTGGAAGCTATTCGTGTGGGACGAATATAGGTTTGAGCAACGGTGATCATTCACCTTAGCGGGCCATCTTTCATCTTTCGCCTGTCATCTTCTTCGCTGCTGTGGATTACAAAATCTTTTTAGATTCTCGTAATATCATAACGAGATCTTAGATCTTCGTTAAACTTGCACAACCTTCCTAGAAGTGTTGCTTTGGAACATTGTTCTTACAATTGTTTCATCTTCTTAGTTTTTCATCGAAAAATTGTGCCCCGACATTAACAGTTACTTAGTAGTTTTAAAATTGGATGAAATAGTAGTCATCCTTACCGATTGATTTACCTGCAATAGATAAGTTTTCTTATTTTAGATGCTTTTACAATCTTACTATGCTTTTACACCCTTATTGATTGGTCTTTTTCGTTTGGACATGCCAAACAATATCGATATCGGCTGTATTAGATCGGTATCGGCCGATACTGCAATCTATGCTATAAAGGTTTAAATATCACACACATGAAGTTTCAAAATGCAATATAAATGCACTGAAAGATACTTGGAACTAAATAAAACAATTTCATGGAACTATGAAGGCTGAAATATTATAAATAAACTGGTCTTGCATAGAAAACAGACAGAGAAATGATTCATGAGTTAAATGTTTAGGTTACACTTCTAGATAGATTTCATTAGTTTGCTACTTGCAAGGGTTATCTTAATGTACAATTGTTGGAGTTTGGCCTTTTGTTTTGGAATTTTAGTCCCACATCGGCTAGGTCAAAGGAGTTGTATCTCTATATATTAGCTATGCTCTTTTAGAGATGCACATGTGGTGTGAAGGTGCACATGGGTGTGCCAAGTGAGGGTATTTTTCTAATGAGAAAAAGGCTAAATCAACAATGAAGCATTCATGCTTTTTGCTCTTGGAAAATTTATTTCCATTGGAGCTAAGTCCGCAACTCAGACTCAGGCTCATGGGCTCATGAGACGTAATGTGGCATTTTGTTGGCGCACTTTACACTTAGCATCATCGCTAGGCGCATAGTGCGCTTAAGTTGCGCTCGTTGTGCGAGCCTCTTGCACAGCCGATTGTGCGCATTGCATGTGGCTCAGTGTGGCACGAGTGGCGCAAGTAGTGCTGTGCGTGCTGTGCGCGCAGTGTGCTAGTTGCGCGGGTGGCGCAAGTTGCGCACGCTGTGCGCAAGTTGCCTCAGATCGTGTCTATACACGATTTGAGCGGTTACAGCACGTTCGGGATAGTTTTTCTCACGTCCCGAACGTTCTGCTAACTGGGCAGTTACTTCGCGGGCTTATATAAGGTTCTCTTTTCTCTCATAATGAATAGACAAGTAATAGAACATAGAGTACAGAAGTGTTTCTTAACACAAGTACATAGTTCAGAATTCTTTACGAATTTTCACAGACTTTGAGAGAGAAGAGTAGCGTTGCACTAGCGTCACTTAGCGCCGCAGGAGTCCGCTGCTATCCGAGGAGTTAGAACAGAAGAGTGTTCCAGAGTTCTCCGACGAACTTGATGGCTCCTGGAAGCTATTCGTGTGGGACGAATTAAGCTTTGAGCAACGGTGATCATTCACCCCAGCAGGTCATCTTGCATCTTTCGCTTGTCATCGCTGCTGCTGTTAGCATTTCGATTCATACCTTCTGTTTAGAAGTGCTACTGTCGTTTTCTACTATTACAAAATCATTTTAGATTATCGTAATCCAGAATCCTCCTAGGATCTCTGTTGTGCACCTTCTTTGAAGTGTTGCATTGAAATATTGTTTTTGTAATTAGGCTAAATTGCAACTTGATACCCTCAACTATCACACTTTTTTAACTTAATACCCTCAACTTTTATAGATACCAACTTGATACCCTAAAATATTGTTTTTATAGGTATTTGGGTGATACTGGCCTGCTGGGGTACCAACTTAATACCTGCTGGCCTGCTGGGGTACCAACTTAATACCCTCAACTTTTATAGGTACCATCATATTACAATGGCCTAACTGCCACCGCTGGTCCTCGATACTGGCCTGCCCCTGGTGCTGGCAGAGCAGGAAACTGCTGCCCTGGTCCTCCTGACCTCGAATTCATGGGACATGTGGTAACCCGATGGTCTGGATTTCCACATATCAGACACAGTCCATTCAATGTCCGACACACATCTCTAGTGTGTCCCATCTTCCCACAATAAGTACAGCCCGCCGGGGGTTGCTGGTTCTTCCTCTGTTGCTGTTGTTGTTGCTGTCTGGGTGGTGCTGGTCCTCGTATCGCCACATCGTGGATACGAATGCCAGTGGATGGTGCTGTTGTTCGGGGCGCTGCTCCCCCTCCTCCTTCAATCTGACTGTGGGATCTCTTCTGACCCCCAGTCCTAGTCGCAAGCCTCTGAATGGTGAGCTCATGCCTTCGAGTTGCCGTCAATACTTCATCAAAAGTTTGGTAATTGTGCCCCTCGATCAATTGCAAGAGTTCAAGATGAAACCCTTGCTGAAACGTCATAGCCCTCTGGCTCTCTGTTGCTACCATCTTCGGGACAAATCTACTCAATCTGCAGAATTCCGCTGCATAAGCATCTACGGTCTTGCCGGCCTGCCTGAGGCTGATAAACTTCTGTTGTAGCTCAAACTGCGCCACAACTCCATAGTACTTAGTCTTGAATCTTGCAGTGAAATCGTCCCAAGCCACAGGACGTCTGATGCCTACTCCCTCTGATTCCCACCAATCACGTGCGAGATCCTGAAGTAACAACTTCACTAGATCCACACGCTCTTCTGCCGATACCTTAGCCGCTGTCAGAATAGCCTCCATATTCTTAAGCCATGCATCTGTTGAGATGGCATCCTCCGTGCCCTCGAAACGGCGGGGATTGTACTTGTAAAACCTGGCTGATGCTCCTGAATCAGCCTTCACACCTCTTTCCAAAGCCGTCTGCAATCCTTGGTTGAGCAACACATTCTGCTCTTGTAGCTGAGTGTGCATGCGCTGCTGGGCCAACATCTGATGTTGCTGAGCAGCCATCATTCCTCTCATGATCTCCAGAAGGGCTGGTGTGTCCACTTCCACAGGGGTAGGTGGAACTATGGGTGGGTCTGGAATATCTGGATACTGCGGTCCAACCACTGGTTCTACTATCACTTCTTCCTGGATAGTCTCCTGAGGCGAGACTGGCCCTGGTTGCTGACCATCCTGGTCAGGTTGTCCTTGTTACCTTTGTTGTTGCTGCCCAGCTCTGACCGCTGCAGACGAAGTGCCCCTAAGAAAAAGGGACAAGAGAACAATCAAACGACCGGACATGAAGGATCAATGAAGCCAAAGGATACCGGAATGTCAAGCAAGGGCTGAGAATAACGAATCATGAGATCAAGGGGGAACATGTGTGATTGAGACATCCTATAAATCGAAACACCCCACAAGTCTGAAATCAGACCTGCATGGGCCACCACTAAAACCTTGTCACGCCCCAGAACCAGAATACTGGAGAGCGGGGGAATAACTCAGCCAGCTACGTATTACGGGTAGATGAATACCGTATAATACGATCAATGCTGTCTAACCAGACGAGGGGGTGCATACTACATAAAAGTCTCACTATGGTCATTTCGCATCTATTGTCTCAATCATTCAAATAAGAAACAGTAATACAGAACATATAAGATAAAGCAGTAAGGCGTCCCAAATGCTCAGTCAGAATGTTCTGGAAATCTGGCTTTACAAAACATAGCCAGATGGTATAGTAAGGTATACACAATTGTTATCAGCTACAGTCTGACTTTAGTTACAATTATACGGAAGTAAGTACAAGACGATCCGACTAACATGTCGGTGCCAAACGGCTAAGTATAAAGTAAATGACAAAACGAGCGGTGAAGTAAAGAACCCCACTCGAGTCCTCCTGCGATCATTCCCCTAATATTGACCATCTTGGAGGTAGAAGTAAGCTGGATCCTCGGGGACCGGCTCTAAATCTGGCCATGCAAAACCAGAGAGGTTAGACCTCTAATAGCAAGTACCACAAGGAAGGACGATATGAAGGACATAAACCAGTAAGTAAAAGAATATAATAATAGATCTCTGCTTGCTACTAGGATTCACATCACATCACGACACTTCGAACCAACCTCCCAACCAAATAAGGACAGAAGTTGACCCGTCATGTCCTGACATTCTGATCATCCCAGTTAGGTAACAGAGTAGTACAGTACACAAACAAATCATCTTGAACGGCCAATCAAATCCTACGGCTTGCTATTGTGAGTCCCAAGTTATCCTGGAATTATGCAATAAAGATTCCTCAGTTCTTACTATGTGCGAGCAAGGCTAGTCTATCCAGTCAATCATGTGCGCCATGCATGAATTAGACGAGTCCTAGCAGGATGCCCGTCAATATACAATATACCATAATAATAAAAGCAGATACTGTTCCCTGCCCGTGTGGCAGATTTACAGTATCTGTGGGAACTAGCCGGCCCGTCGGGTACTACTCGTCCCAAGGGGGCTGCCATGTAAGAACTCGGAAATCTATTCTCTCCATGCAATCATTATTTTATTTAACTTAATAGTCCCTACGTTGAGTGAAATCCCATACCGTGGATCATGGTCATTCAAATGAGTACTTTCGTACGGGGTACGATATGCACAACTCTACAACGATACCAGTACGGTTAAGTTGCAAGTCTTACATAGCGTAATGCAACAATCAAATCTAACCACGGTAATCATGCCTTGACCATAAAGTACACATGCTTCTTTTGTAGAAAATAAATAAATAAATAAATAAATAAATAAATAAATAGATAGATTGAAGCCTGCATATGCATGTATGTCAATATTTCGGGATCAGCCAGTCGATTGCAATAGTTGATAACATGAACGTGTCTCATTCATTTATTTCAATAAGACGACTAGCCAGTCTCTTAGTTCCAACTAGGAACGCATGATCAAATTAGTCAAGATAACCATCGTCATTAATGGTGACAAGGCATGAAAGTCATTAGCATTAAATAGGGTTGAGTCTATAACTCTCAAGGTCAAGTTCCAGTCTCACTGGATATCCATATACCAATCCAGACACTTGGCACTAATACACAACCATAGGTATTAAAATATTAACATGCTAAGATTTTCGGGTTCATGCAAAAAGGCGTAAGAATATAATAGGGAATTATCATGCCAATATTAAATGAATAAAATATAGAACAAATAAAACTCCCAAGTCAGGAAGTCATGCTAACAAGTCTAAGCTAAGTCCAAAAGTCACGCAAGAATCGTATGCGTGAAAAGTACGCCAAGTCTGGCATGAAGTAGCGAGCGTAAAAAGTAGTACACTCTGGTAAGCGTAAGCGTGAACAGTGAGGTATGACAAGTGATGCATGACAAGTGATACGTGCTGGCAACGTGAGCGTATGAGCGTGACAAATAATTCACGCACGCACGCGCAGCGTGAGGGTGAAAAGTCACGCACGCCAAAAGTCACGCACAATGTTATCATGAAAAGTCACGCACGCAAGCTCAGGGACATGAGCGTGAAAAGTCACGTACACAGTACAAAGACAGGAGCGTGACTCAAATACACGCAGACAACACGAGCGTGACTGAAAATACACGCACTCAAATGCGAGCGTGACTAAAAATACACGCACGCACAGAGTGGACGTAACTCAAAAGTCATGCAGACACGCACAGACATGAGCGTGACTGAAATACACGTACGCTCATGAGAACGTTAGCGTGACTGAAATACACGCAAACACGTATAGACGTGTGCGTGACTGGGCTAATGTTTACGCGAGCACGTAAGAACGTGTGCGTGAAATATCTCCCAAACTCCAAGTCCCATGGAGCCTTGTTCCAGTGCCAGAAATACACGCTATGTTGGTGGACCAAGAACCCATGAACAGCCGAAATACTATAACTTAGATCTAGAGAAAACCAGCCGTAAAAATCAAAAATGCTAAGAACTAATCTCTCTTGGAATCACGAGAAGAAGGCAAATGAACCATAAAAATGGGTGGAGAAGGAGCAAGTTTGCACTTGCCTACTGCTGCTGCCGATTAGATGGAGAAGTAATGAGAGGAGGAAGAATAAGTAATGGTGAGAATGAAGTAATGAGGAGAGAGAAAGAGATGGAAGCTTTAAATAGGAAGGGGGTGGTAGGTGGGAGCTAGTGGGCCGGGTTGTCCACCACCAATCCGAACCAAATAAGGCCGAACCAAATAAGCAAGACTAAAAGCAGAAAATAAAAGCAGGAAGAAAATGCAGAAATAAAATTACAGGAAATAAATTAATCATGGAATTTAAAGAGCAGATAATTAATTAACATGAAAATTTTAAAGGAATTTAATTACAGAATACTACATGATAAATACTAAATAAATACTCATGAGTTGTACATGTATAAAAATACGCATTTCGGGAACGGGGAGTGACATCTCTACCCACCTTAGAAAAATTTCGTCCTCGAAATTTTAAATCCAAGCAGGATAG
Organism: Iris pallida; assembly: GCA_029216955.1. Classification (NCBI taxonomy): domain Eukaryota; kingdom Viridiplantae; phylum Streptophyta; class Magnoliopsida; order Asparagales; family Iridaceae; genus Iris; species Iris pallida. The sequence continues at coordinate 13,469,764 of JANAVB010040818.1, forward strand.
AAACATCGGGGCTAAACTAATACAAGCAATTCTAGTGATCAAGCAATTCTAGTGAACAAGCAATTGTTTTTACCATATCAAAAGTAAGTACTATATATGTAAATCCATCAATCTACGATATCAAGTAGCTCTACCCATAAAGCGATAAGCATGTGAAATCAAGACAATCAAGGTATACAAAAAGAGATATACCTTGTGAGTCAAACAGGTGTGGATACCGTGATCGGATATCATCCTCACGTTCCCACGTTGACTCTCCCAAGGAGTGATGACCCCAAGCAATACGGACAAGACTAATTGTTCGGTTCTTGAGTATCTTCTCTCTTCGGTCCAAAATGGACACAGGCTGTTCCTCGTAAGACAGGTTGGTACCAACAACCAGCTCAGAATGATCGAGGACATGGCTTGGGTCTGATACATACCTACGTAATTGAGATACATGAAACACGTCATGCACCTCTCGTAACGAAGGTGGGAGTGATAATCGATAAGCAACATCGCCTATCCGATCAAGGACAACAAATGGGCCCACGTACCGCGGACTCAATTTCCCGTGAACGCCAAATCTAATGACCCCACGAGTAGGTGAGATCCACAAGAATACGTGGTCCCCAACAGAGAATTCTAACGGCCTACGATGCTGGTCCGCCCAATGACGATGCCGGTCCTGCGCAACTCTAAGTCGCTCTCTAATTCCTTTAACTACTTCAACCGTCTGAATAATCATTTCTGGGCCTAGCATCTTCCTCTCCCCGATATCATCCCATTCAAGCGGTGACCTGCACTTCTTACCATATAATGCTTCAAATGGCGCCATCTGGATACTGGCTTGATAACTATTGTTGTATGAGAACTCGACCAAGTGCAGGTGACTCTCCCAAGACCCTCCAAAATCTAGAGTGCAAGCTCGCAACATGTCTTCTAAAGTCTGAATCGTTCTTTCTGATTGCCCATCCGTCTGCGGATGGTAGGCCGTGCTAAATCTTAACTTGGTACCCAGACTATGATGTAAGCTCTTCCAGAAATATGATGTAAAACGGGTATTCCGATCCGACACAATACTGACAGGGACCCCATGCTGCCTGACTATCTGTTGCATATATAACTCTGCTAACTTTTCTGTAGATTGCCCTACTCTGAAAGGAAGAAAGTGTGCTACCTTCGTAAGCCGGTCCACTATCACCCAAATAGCGTCCTTACCACTTGGTGATCTCGGTAAATCGGTCACAAAGTCCATTGTAATATGCTCCCATTTCCATTCCGGGATAGGAAGCGGTTGCAATAATCCAGCTGGCCTCTGCTGTTCTGCCTTCACCTGCTGACATACCAAGCAACAGAAAATAAATCTAGCTATCTCTCTCTTCATTCCGTTCCACCAGAAATGCTGCTTGATATCTTGGTACATCTTGGTCCCTCCAGGGTGAATAGAATACTGAGAACTGTGAGTTTCTGCCATGACCTCCTGTCTGATATCTCCACTAGGCACACATAAACGTGATCCGAACCTAAGTGTACCATCTTCGTAAATCCTCATCTCCTTCCTGAGTCCTGACTCACATTCTGCCCTAAGCTTCTGAATCCTTGGGTCCTGTGCCTGAGCTGCCTTGATCCTGTCGACCAAGTCAGATTGGACTTGTAGACTAGTTAGAACTCCTACATCACTAGGAAATATAACTTCGATGCCCATCTCCTGAAGGTCTTCTAAGATATGCTTCTGCGTTGTCAACATAAATGCGCCGCCTCTCCTGCTGAGAGCGTCTGCTACCACATTAGCCTTGCCTGGATAATACTGAAGCTCCACGTCATAATCCTTGATCAACTCCAACCATCTTCTCTGCCTCATATTTAGTTCCTTCTGGGTAAAGATGTACTTCAGACTTTTATGATCTGTGTACATCTCCACTCGGTCACCATATAAGTAATGCCTCCATAGCTTCAGAGCAAACACTACTGTCGCCAACTCTAAATCATGAGTTGGGTAATTCTTCTCGTGGTCCCGAAGCTGCCTAGATGCATACGCTATCACCTTCCCATGCTGCATAAGGACACATCCAAGTCCTTTACCTGACGCATCACAATATACTGTAAAACCTCCGGGTCCAACTGGCAATGTAAGAATAGGTGCTGATATCAACTTCTGCTTCAAAGTCTCGAATGATGTCTGACATTCTGCCGACCAAACGAATGGTACATCCTTCCGGGTCAAGCGGGTCATGGGTGCTGAAAGCCTTGCAAAGTCTGACACAAACCTTCTATAATATCCTGCTAATCCCAAGAAACTCCGTACATCTGCTACGGTCTTGGGTACTGGCCAACTTTCTACTGCTTCTATCTTCCTGGGATCTACTGCTACTCCAGCTCCTGATATGATATGACCCAAAAATGAAATGTGATTCGTCCAGAACTCACACTTGCTGAGCTTGGCATACAACTGGTTCTCTCTCAGAACTTGCAACACTTTCCTGAGGTGGTCTTCATGCTCCTCTTCACTAGCAGAGTATACGAGAATGTCGTCAAGAAACACAACAACAAACTGGTCTAAATATGGCATAAAGATACGATTCATCAAATCCATGAATATTGCTGGAGCATTGGTCAAACCAAACGGCATTACTAAGAATTCGTAATGCCCATACTTCGCCCTGAATGCTGTCTTAGGAATATCTTTCTTCCGAACCCTCACCTGATGGTACCCTGAACGAAGATCTATCTTGGAGAAAACTCTAGCTCTGCTCAACTGATCAAATAAGTCGTCGATCCTGGGTAATGGGTACTTGTTCTTCACTGTTGCCGCGTTAAGCTTCCTGTAGTCAATGCACAATCTGGACGACCCATCCTTCTTTCCCACAAGTACCACTGGTGCTGCCCACGGTGATACGCTAGCTTGGATGAACTTCTTCTCCTTCAGTTCCTCTATATGTTGATATACCTTGGCCTGCTCCGAATCCGCCATTCTATAAACTCGATCTGATATCGGTTTAGTTCCTGGTGTCAATTCTATACTGAACTCAATATCTCTAACCGGTGGTAGACCTGGAAGTTCTTCAGGAAATACATCTAGAAATTCTTCAACTACCTTCGGAATCTGAACTTCCTCCATTGCCGTCACTACTCCCTGCTCTTGCTGAGTTACCTCCGATCTGACTAAGGTAAACCTCTTCATACCTGGAATATCAAAAGATACACTCCCTCTACGACAATCTATTGACGCATGACTGTCTTTCAGCCAGTCCATGCCTAAAATAACGTCGAAATTTCCAACAGGAAATTCTATCAACCGGGCGGGTAAGGAATGCCCGTAAACTACAACGCTACACGCTAAAATAACTCTACTAACTCCTACGAGCCCATTACCAGTGAGTATATTCAACCTCCCTGGCAATGCCTCGAACTCCATTCCTAGTCGTGTCGCAAATCGTGCAGATATAAATGAATGGGATGCTCCCGAATCAAATAATGCTACTGCGGGATATGAGGCGACGAGAATGTTACCTGCCACAACATCTCCCGATGCCAATGCCTCTTCCAAGGACAGAGTGAATGCCTGCCCTCGACCTTCTTACTGATTTCCATGCTGCGGCCTAGCCTGGTGCTGCTGCTGGCCTCTGTCTTGATGATGCTGGGGTGGTCTATGCTGGTGTTGCTGCATCGGCGGTCCCTGCTGTCGAAACATCTGAGCCTGTGGTACTAACGGACGCTGTGCCAATGGCCTAACTGCCACCGCTGGTCCTCGATACTGGCCTGCCCCTAGTGCTGGCAGAGCAGGAAACTGCTGCCCTGGTCCTCCTGACCTCGAATTCATGGGACATGTGGTAACCCGATGGTCTGGATTTCCACATATCAGACACAGTAGATTCAATGTCCGACACACATCTCTAGTGTGTCCCATCTTCCCAAAATAAGTGCAGTCCGCCGGGGGTTGCTGGTTCTTCCTCTGTTGCTGTTGCTGTTGCTGCCTGGGTGGTGCTGGTCCTCGTATCGCCACATCGTGGATACGAATGCCAGTGGATGGTGCTGTTGTTCGGGGCGCTGCTCCCCCTCCTCCTTCAATCTGACTGTGGGATCTCTTCTGACCCCCAGTCCTAGTCGCAAGCCTCTGAATGGTGAGCTCATGCCTTCGAGTTGCCGTCAATACTTCATCAAAAGTTTGGTAATTGTGCCCCTCGATCAATTGCAAGAGTTCAAGATAAAACCCTTGCTGAAACCTCATAGCCCTCTGGCTCTCTGTTGCTACCATCTCCGGGGAAAATCTACTCAATCTGCAGAATTCTGCTGCATAAGCATCTACGGTCTTGCCGGCCTGCCTGAGGCTGATAAACTTCTGTTGTAGCTCAAACTGTGCCACAACTCCATAGTACTTAGTCTTGAATCTTGCAGTGAAATCGTCCCAAGCCACAAGACGTCTGATGCCTACTCCCTCTGATTCGGACCAATCACGTGCGAGATCCAGAAGTAACAACTTCACTAGATCCACACACTCTTCTGTCGGTACCTTAGCCGCTGTCAGAATAGCCTCCATATCCTTAAGCCATGCATCTGCTGAGATGGCATCCTCCGTGCCCTCGAAACGACGGGGATTGTACTTGCAAAACCTGGCTGATGCTCCTGAATCAGCCCTCACTCCTCTTTCCAAAGCCGTCTGCAATCCTTGGTTGAGCAACACATTCTGCTCTTGTAGCTGAGTGTGCATGCGCTGCTGGGCCAACATCTGATGTTGCTGAGCAGCCATCATTCCTCTCATGATCTCCAGAAGGGTTGGTGTGTCCACTTCCACAGGGGTAGGTGGAACTATGGGTGGGTCTGGAATATCTGGATACTGCGGTCCAACCGCTGGTTCTACTATCACTTCTTCCTGGATAGCCTCCTGAGGCGAGACTGGCCCTGGTTGCTGACCATCCTGGTCAGGTTGTCCTTGTTGCCTTTGTTGTTGCTGCCCAGCTCTGACCGCTGCGGACGAAGTGCCCCTAAGAAAAAGGGACAAGAGAACAATCAAACGACCGGACATGAAGGATCAATGAAGCCAAAGGATACCGAAATGTCAAGCAAGGGCTGAGAATAACGAATCATGAGATCAAGGGAGAACATGTGTGATTGAGACATCCTATAAATCGAAATACCCCACAAGTGTGAAATCAGACCTGCATGGGCCACCACTAAAACCTTGTCACGCCCCAGAACCAGAATACTGGAGAGCGGGGGAATGACTCAGCCAGCTACGTATTACGGGTAGATGAATACCGTATAATACGATCAATGCTGTCTAACCAGACGAGGGGGTGCATACTACATAAAAGTCTCACTATGGTCATTTCGCATCTATTGTCTCAATCATTCAAATAAGAAACAGTAATACAGAACATGTAAGATAAAGCAGTAAGGCGTCCCAAACGCTCAGTCAGAATGTTCTGGAAATCTGGCTTTACAAAACATAGCCAGATGGTATAGTAAGGTATACACAATTGTTATCAGCTACAGTCTGACTTTAGTTACAATTATGCGAAAGTAAGTACAAGACGATCCGACCAACATGTCGGTGCCAAACGGCTAAGTATAAAGTAAATGACAAAACGAGCGGTGAAGTAAAGAACCCCACTCGAGTCCTCCTGCGATCATTCTCCTAGTATTGACCATCTTGGAGGTAGAAGTAAGCTGGATCCTCGGGGACCGGCTCTAAATCTGGCCATGCAAAACCAGAGAGGTTAGACCTCTAATAGCAAGTACCACAAGGAAGGACGATATGAAGGACATAAACCAGTAAGTAAAAGAATATAATAATAGATCTCTGCTTGCTACTAGGATTCACATCACATCACGACACTTCGAACCAACCTCCCAACCAAACAAGGACAGAAGTTGACCCGTCATGTCCTGACATTCTGATCATCCCAGTTAGGTAACAGAGTAGTACAGTACACAAACAAATCATCTTGAACGGCCAATCAAATCCTACGGCTTGCTATTGTGAGTCCCAAGTTATCCTGGAATTATGTAATAAAGATTCCTCAGTTCTTACTATGTGCGAGCAAGGCTAGTCTATCCAGTCAATCATGTGCGCCATGCATGAATTAGACGAGTCCTAGCAGGACGCCTGTCAATATACAATATACCATAATAATAAAAGCAGATACTGTTCCCTGCCCGTGTAGCAGATTTACAGTATCTGTGGGAACTAGCCGGCCCGTCGGGTACTACTCGTCCCAAGGGGGCTGCCATGTAAGAACACGGAAATCCATTCTCTCCATGCAATCATTATTTTATTTAACTTAATAGTCCCTACGTTGAGTGAAATCCCATGCCGTGGATCATGGTCATTCAAATGAGTACTTTCGTACGGGGTACGATATGCACAACTCTACAACGATACCAGTGCGGTTAGGTTGCAGGTCTTACATAGCGTAATGCAACAATCAAATCTAACCACGGTAATCATGCCTTGACCATAAAGTACACATGCTTCTTTTGTAGAAAATAAATAAATAAATAAATAAATAAATAAATAGATTGAAGCCTGCATGTGCATGTATGTCAATATTTCGGGATCAGCCAGTCGATTGCAATAGTTCATAACATGAACGTGTCTCATTCATTTATTTCAATAAGACAACTAGCCAGTCACTTAGTTCCAACTAGGAACGCATGATCAAATTAGTCAAGATAACCATCGTCATTAATGGTGACAAGGCATGAAAGTCATTAGCATTAAATAGGGTTGAGTCTATAACTCTCAAGGTCAAGTTCCAGTCTCACTGGATATCCATATACCAATCCAGACACTTGGCACTAATACACAACCATAGGTATTAAAATATTAACATGCTAAGATTTTCGGGTTCATGCAAAAAGGCGTAAGAATATAATAGGGAATTATCATGCCAATATTAAATGAATAAAATATAGAACAAATAAAACTCCCAAGTCAGGAAGTCATGCTAACAAGTCTAAGCTAAGTCCAAAAGTCACGCAAGAATCGTATGCGTGAAAAGTACGCCAAGTCTGGCATGAAGGAGCGAGCATATAAAGTAGTACACTCTGGTAAGCGTGAGCGTGAACAGTGAGGTGTGACAAGTGATGCGTGACAAGTGATACGTGCTGGCAACGTGAGCGTATGAGCGTGACAAATAATTCACGCACGCACGCGCAGCGTGAGGGTGAAAAGTCACGCACGCCAAAAGTCACGCACAATGTGATCGTGAAAAGTCACGCACGCAAGCTCAGGGACATGAGCGTGAAAAGTCACGCACGCAGTACAAAGACAGGAGCGTGACTCAAATACACGCAGACAACGCGAGCGTGACTGAAAATACATGCACTCAAATGCGAGCGTGACTAAAAATACACGCACGCACAGATTGGACGTAACTCAAAAGTCACACAGACACGCACAGACATGAGCGTGACTGAAATACACGCACGCTCATGAGAACGTTAGCGTGACTGAAATACACGCAAACACGTATAGACGTGTGCGTGACTGGGCTGATGTTTACGCGAGCACGTAAAAACGTGTGCGTGAAATATCTTCCAAACTCCAAGTCCCATGGAGCCTTGTTCCAGTGCCAGAAATACACGCTAAGTTGGTGGACCAAGAATCCATGAACAGCCGAAATACTATAACTTAGATCTAGAGAAAACCAGCCGTAGAAATCAAAAATGCTAAGAACTAATCTCTCTTGGAATCACGAGAAGAAGGCAAATGAACCATAAAAATGGGTGGAGAAGGAGCAAGTTTGCACTTGCCTACTGCTGCTGCCGGTTAGGTGGAGAAGTAATGAAAGGAAGAAGAAGAAGTAATGGTGAGAATGAAGTAATGAGGAGAGAGAAAGAGATGGAAGCTTTAAATAGGAAGGGGGTGGTAGGTGGGAGCTAGTGGGCCGGGTTGTCCACCACCAATCCGAACCCAATAAGGCCGAACCAAATAAGCAAGACTAAAAGCAGGAAATAAAAGCAGGAAGAAAATGCAGAAATAAAATTACAGGAAATAAATTAATCATGGAATTTAAAGAGCAGATAATTAATTAACATGAAAATTTTAAAGAAATTTAATTACAGAATACTACATGATAAATACTAAATAAATACTCATGAGTTGTACATGTATAAAAATATGCATTCCGGGAACGGGGAGTGACACTCCAATAGCTCGGATGACCACCGTCAGAATGTTGATTGCTCTCAAAGCAATACATAAGATGGTGATACATCAAATAGATGTGAAAATAGCTTTTCTAATGGCGAGCTGACCGAAGAGACTAACATGCAACAGCCAGAGGGATTTGTCGTCAAGGATCTTGAAGACAAAGTCTGTAAGTTGGTGAAATCCTTGTACGGTTTTAAACTGGCTCCCAAGATATGGCATAAGAAATTTGACAATGTTATAAGGTCAAATGGCTATATGGTCAGCGAGACGGACAAGTGTGTTTACACAAAGTTCAATAATAGAATAGGTGTGATCGTTTGTCTGTACGTAGACGACATGCTTATCCTGGAAACGGATATGAGTTGTGTCACGGAGACAAAGAAGTTCATCTTGAGCAAGTTCAATATAAAGGACTTGGGGGAAGCTGATGTGATCTTAGGGATCAAGATCATCCGGACAGACACTGGACTAGCGATATCACAGTCTCATTATGTTGAGAAGATGATCACTCGTTACGGGTATCAGGATCTTCCAGGGATCGATACGCCGTACAGGTGTAATATGAAACTGAAGCCTAATTCAGGAGAAAGCGTCAGGAGCTGGAGTATGCAAGCATAATCGGGAGTTTTATGTATGCTACTACTACCACAAGGCCTGATATAGCTTTCACCGTGGGGATGCTGAGTCGTTTCACGAGCAATCCAGGCATTGAGAACTGGAAAGCTGTGAAACGGGTTATGGGATATCTCAAGAAGACTCAGACATATGCACTGTACTACAGCGGAGATCCGTCGGTAGTGGAAGGATTCAATGATGCCCGCTGGTGCTCAGAGGTGCAGAGCGAGAGGTTCACAGGTGGATTCATTTTCACAGTGGGTGGAGCTGCTATATCGTGGAAGTCGAAGAAGCAGACAATGCTCTCGCGGTCATCCATAAAATCCAAGTTCTTTACACTTGATACCTTAGCAGAGGAAGCAGAATGGCTTTGGGAGCTCATGTATGATCTTTCAGTAGTTGGGACACAAATACCGGTAATACCTATATACTGCGACAACCAGGCGACTACGGCAGTGGCATCAAATGACCTCTTCAATGGGAAGAAGAGGACTGTGCGGTTAAAGCACAGGGCAGTACACGATCTTATCAAGAGAGGTGTAATTACAGTAATTGATGTTCGGAGTCAGAAAAACTTGGCGGATCCGTTCACCAAGGCCTCAAGCACCAGCTGGTTGATGACACATCAAGTAAAATGGGCTTGAAGGTATTCTGATATTGTATTATTGTAATCCTACCATAAAGTTTTATGCTATTAGTTCAAAAAGAAATCTACTAGGCATCTAGCTTTTGGTTCAAGGGAGGACCATTAATCGAAAAAATATCAAGAACGGTAGGTACATGTCCTATAGGTTATAGAGAGGTTACGGACCTACAACCACTGTTGTCTATTGTTATTTTCTGCGAAAAACAGATCCTGTAGGAAGGTTGGCTTAAATGCCTTAATGAGTTCTCAAGCAGAGTGAATGCCTGGTGTGCTTTAAAGGAAGCACGGTAGCACAACAATACAAGGTGTCATAACCCGCTCCCGAATAATCAGACACGAGTCGGACACGCCCAGCCTTCGTCGATGGACACGACGAAGTAAGCTGTACAATACTAAGGAAAACTCTAAGTCACAATGTAATGTAAACATCCACAGCTTTATATATAACGTTCCCAGAAAGATCACCAATATCCACCAAGTCATTTTAGTACAAAGTCATCCGGAGACAAATCCGGTCAAATAAAATATACAATGATAAAATCATAAAAATACAATCTCCAGAAAATAAATAAAATAAATACTGCAATATCTAATGCAATCACATGCTCCATGTGGCCTCAAGCTCACGTGCAACGTATCCTGTCAGAAAAAGGGCAAAGTACAACCCCGACAAGAACAATATACAATATAATCTGTAGTACAAAATATAAGGTAAAACCAGAATACCAGAACTGAAAATAAAACTATGGTACCAGAAATAAAATGTAAACTGCAGCAATGGATGCGACAATCAATATGCAAGACTATGAACACGACTATCAATGAACAAGACAATGAATACGACAATCAATGCAAGTGTGATATTTTGAAATATTAAACTAATGTGTGATCGGCTAAGGACCATAATTAATCAATGCACAATCAATTCTACAATATCCGACTTAATCGTACGTGAAGTGTACGTTTAGGCTATCCACAATACCTATGTTGGGTGTGGTCACACAAAAGTTAATATTTCCACTAATTCCCGCAATAAATAATGACTCACAATGCAATGAACAAGGTACAAGACAATCGTGTGTATCTCGTGTCCGATATGAGAACATGGCACATGAATGTAAGACAGAAAGACAAAGTAAAAGTCGAGTCAGTGTACTTGCCTCGCCTTGGAAGCACGAGAGTAGTACTGCATGGTTGTTCACCTGTTATATTTTTGTACAATTTGTTAGGGTTTTTGAAATAACGACGTTAGCTAACCATATATATAAACTAACTAATGACAATATACTAGCTAATAATATTTTAGAAATTATATACGTTTTATAATTTCAGGCCAAATAAATACTAGTGAAAAATAATTTAAATATTTTAGAAATATTAAAACATTTTGATAGCAAAAATTATAACTATATAAACCTTTTTAATTTACTAGAATTATTTAGCAAAACAAATACTAAGGCATATATTATTTAAGAAATATTTAAACTATATTTTTGCAAGAAAACCTTCATGTTTTTAGAAACTTCTTAATAGCTAACTATTTACAAACCATAAACTTATAATTTGAATTAGAAATATTTACTAATAAAATATGAATTTATTTTAGTATAAATCCTTATGGCAATATAATACTTAGGACAATAAATATATATATATATATATATATATACTGGGATTTAAATAATAACCAGTTTATACATATATTTTCTTTAGATGCATTTATTTAAAATATATTAACAAAACCATTTACTAACAAATATTAACTAAATACTTGCAACAAGAAATTTATCTAAAGAGCAAGCCTAACCAGAGTCCAAATCCTTACTGGGCCAGCCCTTCTCCATCCTAGCTACAAACCTTAATCCCAATAATTTAATTTACAACTAACATTAAGAACTTAGCCCGGTATCCATTTCACCAACCCAGCCCACATCCAAAAATATTAGTCCCGCACATAACACAATTCTCAAATCTCTCAGCAGCAAGTCAAAGAAAAACCCGCTCACACTCACCTCCTTCTTTAACCAGCACGCGCCCCAATGCTTGACTCTTCAAAGTTTGAAGAGCCAACCCAAGATGACCCTTAGGTTTTCGAAGAGGTACACGGCTCTTCGTTCGAAGATGCAACCAAAAAGTAGCAGACAGAGCCAAGAAGACTAACCAACAGATTCTTTCTCACTCATTCTCCACTTCTACACATCTCTTCCCAGCCGCTCACTACTCTTCTCCTTCCTCATCCAACCTAACCCCCAATAATCTCCTCTCTCCATCATCATCTTCTCTATACAGCAACCACTACTAACTCTAATAAAATTCTTCATTCCTTCCATCTATTCCCTCACTTCATTCCTCTACTTCGAACGAATCTCCAATCCTAGATTTGAGTAAAAATCAAAAAAGAGGGGGTCGAGCAGATCGGGCGGGGCTTATCGGGCACAGAAGGGATGTCGATCCAAGGGGTGATGCGGCAGCGTCGATCTGGCCTTCAACGGCCGACGACGGCGGGATCCGGCAGTGAGCAGTCGGGCGACTCGGTTCGGTGCCTCCGAGCAGTGGATCCGTCGGTGTCGGCTCCGGGACGATAAAATCCCTCTACAAGGATGGATCCGACGAACCCGTGTCCGATCTAGACACGGTGGTGGAGGCTTCATCGTCGGCGGTCGAGCCATCCAGGGGCGGCGGATCTGCCGCTCGGCGAAGCAGCTGCATCCGTGCGAAGACCCGGCCGGTGGCGTGGCGACTCTCTGTTCTAGAGGAGGACAGCCTCTGCGACCTGTGGTGCTGCATCCAGACTCCGTGGTTAGGTCGATCTGGCCGAGCGGCTTCAAAGTTCGGGTCGAGGCGCTTGGGCGACCATATATGGGTCGCGGCGATTTGACGTCAGGCGGCGGAGATCTCGGTGGTCTTCGATGGCGGTGAAGAAGTTTGGCACGACGGATCTGAGTTCGTCGACGGAGATCTATCGAGATCTGACAGATCCGACCGATATATGCCTCGGGGTGGCTCATTCCTCCCCGGTGGTGACTCGGTTGGAGTGGTAAAAAGGAGCAGTGATGAGGAGATCTGGTGGCTACGTGGTGATTTCGGTGTGGCGGTAGAACTCCGGCTATCTGGTGATGGCGCACGGCGGAGGAAGGCGGCTTTCGGCCGGAGCAGAATAGTGGGGTGTCATTGGGATGTATGTCAATGGTGATGGGACTGTGCTGTCAGGACTTTAAAAAAGTGTAAAATATTTATAGTAAAATATTGAATGTCAAAGCTGTAATAGAAGGTAGATCTAGGGGTGTTAAATGGACTCTGCAACTAACTCCTAACTAAATTGGTTATCCCCAACTAACTACAAGATTAGTTACTGCTAATTAACTAAAATTAACCAAAGAAAAATTATATTAAATCTTTCTCTTGAATTAGTAGGCCAAAAGACCACAATCCTAGCATTTCGGCTGGGTAGGATGGTAATCTATCTAATAAATAATGCAAATTAATCCTTAGTATTAATACTCATTATTATCTAATAATGCTAACCAGAATTTATTAAAACAGTAATTATTACTAGTAATAATTATCAGGATTTATCTATAAATAGAAATTTAGATAAATCAAAATATATAATTGAAGTTGTTACAACAGAGTGAACCCTTATTAACCAAGCTAACAAATTCAAATAAAAATCCTTTAATTGAAATAAAAATAACAGTATCACTACTAAAGAATCATATTAATATTCTAGAAACAATGTTTTTATTTTTTACTTTTAAAAAGGGTACTTCAAAAGTAGAAAATTCCGAAATTTATTTTAAAAATCCATAAAACGAATTGGGTAGTTACAAATCTACCCCCCTTACAAAAATTTCGTCCTCGAAATTTCAAATGACAAACTAAGCACGAGTAGGATTAATAAAATACAAAACTTGAAAATGATTAGCTAAACATAGGATTCAGATTAATACAACTAATAAAATAATAACTTTTTAGAGATGATCAAAAATTAAAAATCCAGGCATCATAAAATGAGAAAAATCAAAACTTACGCATCTTAAAAAAATATCACACCAAAATGACACTATTATAAAATTATGACCTAAATCAAATAAAATTGTTTAGGGATAACCATAACAGCTATAACTAAATTTAAATAATTTAAACACGATTTAAAATGTATTTAGGCTTGATATAATCACAAATATTAAAGTTATACGTGCTAAAGTACGATAACGAGAGAGATGCTACGTCTAAGAATAAAGTAGGGATTTTGAAAATTTGAACTTGACTGGAAATCAAATTTTGCAAAAATCAGATTCTAGTATGATCAAAATTTTAAATCATTTTGGACAAAACCGTTCAGGAATCACAATCATATAAGCATGTTCATGGTCATGATAAGTTCTAGGAAAATCAAGAGAAATTTCTTTAGGAAACCTAGGGTAACAAAATGATTTCTGAAAATTGGATCAACTGCTACGACATTCAAATAAATCCAAGAATCAAGATAATTTCTAGTAAGGCCGTCAATGACGATAAAAGATCAAACATGGTATATAACACGGATATAATCTCAATAGTATCCGGGAACTATACATATTCGAAATCACTTTACCTAGAATTCCTGTCTCGCCAGTGTAGTGTACATCTGACTGCAGTGAACCTCTAGCTCAATAACTCAAATAGTAATAAATTACCGAATATTTTTATCAACTTTATCTATGTTTATCGGAACAACTCAAGAGATCAATTTTTTTTATGATTTAGGACATAGCCTCAATAATATTCGAGAACCTATGAATACCTGAAATTACTTTGACTTAGAGCTCTTGCCTCACCAGTGCGCAACTGGCTGCAGTAAACTAGTGGTCTCCGTAATCCCGATAAATGACTGCAGTGCGCATCTGCCACGTCATAGTAGGTCGTTGAATACTCTTTCAACTTTGTCCATTGAATTTCAAAGGAGTTAATAAAAATTCAAATAAGTTCTAAAAGTCATAATCATGATGAAAAATAATGTAAGTATCTGTTTTTTTTAGAAAACAACGAGTTTTATATGAAATAGCAGTAAGACAAAATGACTACAAAACAAATCTCAATAGTAAATGAAATCTCGAATTGGACAAAAGTCTTGTATAACAATAAGAAAATTTTAGAAAAATTTCACATGCCAAGAGAATCTAAAGACAGATCAAATATTATCAATCAAACAGTTATACTAGCAAAATGTATATATGAAATAAACTCAGAACTTTCAAGTGCAAGGAAATTAATAACCTCAGTGTTGCGTGTCTAAACCACCCTGCAAAACAGAAAATTGATTAGATAGCTCTAACTATAGGATAATAAGCAAACTTGGTAAAACTATACCCATAACTATTTCCCACGGATCCTATGCTGTGATGAATTTTTCTTAGCTTCACTGGTCCCCCAATAGCACTTTATAGCCTAAGTGCCATTAGGACAGATCTGCATGGGCCACCATTGAAAATATGTCACGACCTGCTTCCGAATAATCGGACACGAGTCGGACATGCCCAGCCTTCGGCGATGGACATGACAAAGTAAGCTGTACAATACTAAGGAAAACTCCAAGTCACAATATAATGTAAACATCCACAGCTTTATATATAACGTTCCCAGAAAGATCACCAATATCCACCAAGTTATTTTAGTACAAAGTCATCCGGAGACAAATCCGGTCAAATAAAATATACAATAATGAAATCATAAAAATACAATCTCCAAAAAAATAAATTAAATAAATGCTGCAATATCCAATGCAATCACATGCTCCATGTGGCCTCAAGCTCACCTGCAACGTATCCTGTCAGAAAAAAGCAAAGTACAATCCCGACAAAAATAATATACAATATAATCTGTAGTACATAATACAAGGTGAAACCAGAATACCAGAACTGAAAATAAAACTATGGTACCAGAAATAAAATATAAACTGCAGCAATGGATGCGACAATCAATATACAAGACTATGAACACGGCTATCAATAAACAAGACAATGAACACGACAATCAATGCAAGTGTGATATTTTGAAATATTAAACTAATGTATGGCCGGCTAAGGACCACAATCAATCAATGCACAATTAATTCTACAAGATCCGGCTTAATCGTACGTGAAGTGTACGATTAGGCTATCCACAATACCTATGTTGGGTGTGGTCACACAAAAGCTAATATTTCTCCCAATCCCTGCAATAAACAATGACTCACAAAGCAATGAACAAGGTACAAGACAATCGTGTGTATCTCGTGTCCGATATGAGAACATGGCACATGAATGTAAGACAGAAAGACAAAGTAAAAGTCGAGTCGGTGTACTTGCCTCGCCTTGGAAGCACGAGAGTAGTACTGCATGGTTGTTTACCTGTTATATTTTTGTACAATTTGTTAGGGTTTTTGAAATAACGACGTTAGCTAACCATATCCATAAACTAACTAATGACAATATACTAACTAGTAATATTTTAGAAATTATATACGTTTTATAATTTCAGGCCAAATAAATAATAGTGAAAAATACTTTGACTATTTTAGAAATATTAAAACATTTTGCTAGCAAAAATTATAACTATATAAACCTTTTTAATTTACTAGAATTATTTAGCAAAATAAATAGCATATATTATTTAAGAAATATTTAATCTATATTTTTGCAAGAAAACCTTCATGTTTTTTGAAACTTCTTAATAGCTAACTATTTACTAACCATAAACAAATAATTTGAATTAGAAATATTTACTAATAAAATATGAATTTGTTTTTGTAAAAATCCTTATGGCAATATAATACTTAGGACAATAAATATATATACTAGGATTTAAATAATAACCAGTTTATACATATATTTCCTTTAGATGCATTTATTTAAAATATATTAACAAAACCATTTACTAACAAATATTAACTAAATACTTGCAACAAGAAATTTATCTAAAGAGCAAGACTAACCAGAGTCCAAATACTTACTGGACCAACCCTTCTCCATCCTAGCTACAAACCTTAATCCCAATAATTTAATTTACAACTAACATTAAGAACTTAGCCCAGTATCCATTTCACTAACCCAGCCCACATCCAAAAATATTAATCCAGCACATAACACAATTCTCTAATCTCTCAGCAGCAAGTAAAAGAAAAACCCTCTCACATTCACCTCATTCTTTAACCAGCACGCGCCCCAATGCTTGACTATTCAAAGTTTGAAGAGCCAACCCAAGCCGACCCTTCGGTTTTCGAAGTGGTACACAGCTCTCCGTTCGAAGATGCAACCAAAAAGTAGCAGACATAGCCAAGAAGACTAACCAACAGATTCTTTCTCTCTCATTCTCCACTTCTACACATCTCTTCCCAGCCGCTCACTAATCTTCTCCTTCCTTATCCAACCTAACCCCCAATAATCTCCTCTCTCCATCATCATCTTCTCTATACAGTAACCACTACTAACTCTAATAAAATTCTTCATTCCCTCCATCCATTCCCTCACTTCCTTCCTCTACTTCGAACGAAACTCCAACCCTAGATTTGAGAAAAAATTAGAAAAGAGGGGGTCGAGCAGATCGGGCGGGGCTTACCCGGCACGGAAGGGATGTTGCGGCGGCGGCGGCGACGATCTGGCCCTCAACAGCCGAGGACGGCGGGATCCGGCAATGAGCAGTCGGGCGACTCGGTTCGGTGCCTCCGAGCAGTGGAACCGGCGGTGTCGGCTCCGGGATGATAAAATTCCTCTACAAGGATGGATCTGACGAACCCGTGTCCGATCTGGACACGGTGGTGGAGGCTTCGTCGTCGGTGGTCGAGCCATCCATGGGTGACGGATCTGGATCTGCCGCTCGGCGAAGCAGCTGCATCCGTGCGAAGACCCGGCCGGTGGCGTGGCGACTCTCTGTTCTAGAGGAGGACAACCTCTACGACCTGTGGCGCTGCATCCAGACTCCAGGGTTAGGTCAATCTGGCCGAGCGGCTTCGAAGTTCGGGTCGAGGCGCTTGGGCGACCCGATATGGGTCACGGCGATCTGACGTCAGGCGGCGGAGATCTCGGTGGTTTTCGATGGCGGTGAAGAAGTTCGGCGCGACGGATCTGAGTTCGTCGACGGAGATCTGTCGAGATCTGGCGGATCCGACCGATATTTTCCTCGAGGTGGCTCGGTCCTCCCCGGTGGTGACTCGGTTGGAGTGGTGAAAAGGAGCAGTGACGAGGATATATGGTGGCTACGTGGTGATTCCGTTGTGGCGGTAGAACTCCGACTATCTTGTGGTGCCGCACGGCGGAGGAAGGCGGCGTTCGACCGGAGCAGAACAGTAGGGTGTCATTGTGATGTGTGTCAATGGTGATGGGACTGTGCTGTCAGGACTTTGAAAAACATGTAAAATATTTATAATAAAATATTGAGTGGCAAAGTTGTAATAGAAGGTAGATCTGGGGGTGTTAAATGGACTATACAACTAACTCCTAACTGAATTAGTTATCCCCAACTAACTATAGGATTAGTTACTGCTAATTAACTAAAATTAACCAAAGAAAAATTATATTAAATCTTTCTATTGAATTAGTAGGCCAAAAGCCCACAATCCTAGCCTTTCGGCTGGGTAGGCTGGTAATCTATCTAATAAATAATGTAAATTAATCCTTAGTATTAATACTCATTATTATCTAATAATGCTAACTAGAAATTATTAAAATAGTAATTATTACTAGTAATAATTATCAGGATTTATCTATAAATAGAAATTTAGATAAATCAAAATGTATAATTGAAGTTGTTACAACAGAGTGAACCCTTATTAACCAAGCTAATAAATTCAAATAATAATCCTTTAATTGAAATAAAAATAACAATATCACTACTTAAGGATCATATTGATATTCTAGAAAAAGTGTTATTATTTTTTACTTTTAAAAAGGGTACTTCAAAAGTAGAAAATTCTGAAATTCATTTTAAAAATCTATGAAACGAATTGGGTAGTTACACAAGGAGTGAAACTCCATGCTACAGTAGGGTGACTCCACCATGAGGTTCCCAAAAGGGACAATGGCTCGGCTATGCGAGCTAAGTCACAGCGGAGTAGCACTGCAAATAGACAGGTAGCCTAATACTATATGTTGAAATAAATAGG
Source organism: Iris pallida (assembly GCA_029216955.1). Classification (NCBI taxonomy): domain Eukaryota; kingdom Viridiplantae; phylum Streptophyta; class Magnoliopsida; order Asparagales; family Iridaceae; genus Iris; species Iris pallida. The sequence goes on from JANAVB010040818.1 coordinate 13,488,283, forward strand.
AGTGTAGTTAGCACTACAAAGGGGAGGAGTTCCTCATGTTACAGTGACACGACACCACGATGAGGTACCCGGTTAGGGATACAACCTCGGCCTTGCAAGCCATGTCGTTGTGGCGTAACACTGCAAGGGAGCCTAAGGCTTCATGCTAGGTAGTATGGCACTACAAAGAGGCGGTGACCTCATGCTATGGTAGTATGACACTACGATGAGGTTCCCGGAAGAGGTAATGCCTCGGCTTTAGGCTATGTCATAGCGGCGTAGCACCGCAAGGGAAGCGCAAAGTGCTTCATGCCATGTCTATTTAATAAAGAACTCACCTATAGTGTATGGACAAAAAGATATCAGGCCATCTCTTGAGGGTAAACTTGTAGACGTCCAAAATTATACACTAAAACCAGGCTGGCACAGGGCCTTTAATGTGTAGCCAGAAGCACATGTAACTACATTATATGAGTGGAAAAAATTTCAGCTATGGTACAGAATTCAAGGCTTAGTCCATTCTTATATTATAGTCTGTTGTTTGACCCATACGGAAAGATTCAAGTTGTCAGCGACATCTCTCCTAATACATGATGGACAGTTACTGTAGGGAATATTCAAACCCATATATCTAAAGAGATATATAGGGGATTGTTGGAGTTTGGCCTTTTATTTTAGTAGTCCCACATCGGCTAGGCCAAAGGAGTTGTATCTCTATATATTAGCTATGCTCTTTTAGAGATGCACATGTGGTATGAAGGTGCACATGGGTGTGCCATGTGGGGGTATTTTTCTAATAGGAAAAGGCTACATCAACAATGAAGCATTCATGCTTTTTGCTCTTGGGAAATTTATTTCCATTGGAGTTAGTCCCGTAGGGACTTAGCGACTCAGACTCAGACTCGGATTCGGGCTCAGGGGCTCATGAGGTATAATATGACATTTTGTTGGCACACTTTGCACGTAGCACGTGAGCATCGTCTCTAGGAGCATAGTGCGCTTAAGTTGTGCTCGTTGCACGAGTCTCATATGCAGCCGATTTCGCGTATTGTGCTGTTTGTGCAGGTTGTGCACGGTACGCAAGTTGTGTGCTGCACGGTTTGCGCAGGGTGCGTGCAGTGCACAAGTGGCGCAAATGGCACACATTGTGCGAGTAGCGCAGTGTGCGCATTGTGCGGCATGCACAGGTTGCGCACGGTACGTGTGGCACAAGTGGCGCTGTGCTTGCTGTGTACGCAGTGTGCTAGTTGCGCGGGTGGCACAAGTTGTGCGCGCTATGCGCAAGTTTACTCAGATCGTGTCTATACACGATTTGAGCAGTTACAACATGTTCGGGGCAGTTTTTCCTGCGTCTAGAACGTTCTGCTAACTTGACAGTTACTGCGCGGGCTTATATAAGCCTCTCTTCTCTCTCACAGTGAATACACAAGTAATAGAACAGTACAAAAGTATTTTTTAACACAAGTACAGTATTCAGAATTCCTTATGAATTCCTACAGACTTTGAGAGAGAAGAGTAGCGTTGCATTAGCGTAACTTAGCGCCACAGGAGTCCGCTGCCATCCGAGGAGTCAGAAGAGAAGAGTGTTCCAGAGTTCTCCGACGAACTTGCTGGTTCCTGGAAGCTATTCGTGTGGGGCGAATTAAGCTTTGAGCAACGGTGATCATTCACCCCAGCAGGCCATCTTCCATCTTTCGCTTGTCATCGCTGCTGCTGTTAGCATTTCGATTCGTACCTTATGTTTATAAGTGCTACTGTCATTTGCGACTGTTACGAAATCTTTTTAGATTATCGTAATCCAGAATCCTCCTAGGATCTCTGTTGTGCACCTTCTTTGAAGTGTTGCGTTGAAACGTTATTTTTACAATTGTTTCATTTTCTCAGTTTTCCATCAAAAATTGTGCCCCGACAGTAACAACAATAATACAATTCCTAGGATTTCTTTATTCCTCTGCCAGAGGCAACTATTTTAGCCCACTTCCCCACTTGTGTTTTTTCTTCAAGGAGAAACTTCATTCGTGTCTTTATCGGCTTACCTTGCAAACCAAATACAAATCTCACCTAGTAGATCCCCATTATCTTAGCTTCCCCAAACATTCTCATACCAATCTACTACTTCCACATTCTGTACCTTATATCCACACATACCCTTCATCTATACCCACATTTTGCTTGTTTCCCCTTCACATTATGGTCACTAATACTCGCAAGAAGGGAAGGTATAAGTGTCTTGAAATACTTATTCTACATGCCACCCATATATCCGATCTACAACATACATATATAAGATCTACCACTTTGACAAAATCGTGTAAAACCCCTATTTTTTTCTAATTTTATTTATTTATTATTATATTTATTTTTCGTATTTGTATGTCGCGCGCAAGGTTGCGTTTCGTAATAGCTCATCGAGTGCGAATATGTGCGAGGTACATATTTTTAGAAAATATTTTCATTATATAACAATATAGCCTTCAAATAATATGTGATAAATATTTTATTTTTATTTACTAATAGTTGTGAAAAGCATCGCATCTGGAATTGTCAACACTTTATATTTTTATTGTAAAGATGCTACTTAATTTTATTGGTCATTTAAAACTAGATTTATGCGAGCTATATGAATTTAATTCATGTATGAATTATTGATTTTTGAAATTTATAATTATAATTATATTATTTCGAAAATAATATTTGGAATTATGTGAGATTTAATATTTAGTTAAATTACGATAATTTATTTTAGAAAAGATTTTACTGAATTCAATTTAAAATAAGCTTTTAAATTTAAAATATGATTGAATCGGATTTGGATTTGATCGAGGGTTTCAAAATCGATTTGAACTAAATGATGGAATTATCCATCGGGGGTTTAAACTATACTAGTCCTTATCCAATTAGGAGCACCACCTCCTAAATAAGGAGAGGCTATCTGCTCTCTTTCCAACAACAAAATTTCACAACCTAAATTTCTCCACCAATGTTGTGCATCGTGTCTCTGTCCCCCTTCCCATCCACTATATTCTTTTCTTCTACATATACAATATTTCTCCATGCCGCGTCAGACAAATTCGGACATCCATCCGTGTCGTATCGGACACTTCCGACACGATGCAACCCATCCCCGATACGATCCCTAATCTAGCCGCTAGTGCCATTCTTCTCTGACTGCCCTCCTCCCGGTCCTTTTCCGTCTTATCACATCTGTGCCACCCGATCTTGTTCGACCGACCACCAGCTGACCCGAACACCGACCCATTATCCCCCATACCACCACCAATGGCAACACAACCACGCCACCACCAGGTCTGTCACCACTCCGGCCCCGGCTCCGGTCGTACCGATCACCCTGTAAACACCACCTACAGCCGCCGTCAACCACTGTCGTTCGACCCTGCCCCATCATCACCTTCCATCTCCGTCACTACCAGAACCCCCTCTCACCTCCACCAAATACACCACTACCACCCTGACGGATCCTCCTCATTGCCATCACCTCCGCCTCTCCAGCACACCCTCTCGGCCACAAATAGTTTGGCCAACCAACACCCACGCCTCCGCTTCAACCATCCCCGACCGCAGCTACCACCCAAAAAAATCACCCACCCCCTGTCACCCCCAAACCACCATCGCCATTGTCACAAAACCACAACAAAGAAAGAAAATGAAAAATCCTAACTCACCTCTCCGGCCACGCGCCCCGCGGAGCTCTCCCCGTCGCTAGGTCGCCGTCGTGTCGCCCGCTTCGACCCGCGAGCACCACCGTGCTGAATTCCTGCACGAATGCCATGACCAGACCGGTCGAGCACCGCTATCGCAGGGGACGAACCACCGTCGTGGACGAACCGCCGGTGAGCGGCAGCACAACGCGCTCTCGGTGAGCTCCCGGGTCCAGCTCTCTCACCCACGATGGAACCCCAACTCCGGTGAGTGACCGCCTCTACCGACCTCTCTTTATCTTCCCCGCTCTCCTCTCCCTCTCGATACACTCTCTCGCACCCTCCTTCCTCATCTCTCTCTACACTCTCCTTCTTCTTCTAAACTACTTCTCCCAGCTCTGTGTCTTTACCTATCCCTTTTATTATTATTTTTACTTCTCTATTCTGTTGTTTGCAAAAGGAAGAAAATAAGACAGCTCTACTGAGCTATTCACTTTGGTTATTTATTATTATATTTATTAATTACTAATACTATTGTGTTAAAAGTGGTATGAGTATTTCTAAATACTAAGTATCAATTATATAAAAATTATTTTATTATAATAATTCTAACTTGATTTACTCTTTCATTGGGATTTAAAGTATGCGTTTGACTTAGGAAAAAAAAATATATTATTATTTCATGGTATTTTAAATATAGTTTCAACCTAAAAGTATTATGACAAAATTTATTTATTTTTTATTTTTTTAAGTTGCTTCTTTAGATTTTATATTTTCTAAAATTATTTCATATACAATAATTCCTATTCTTCTCAAAGAATCATTTTGACTAAGTATAAATATAAGCTTTCTACACAGAACATTCTTTTGATAGAACTTAGAGTTTACCCCAAAACTATATTAATTTTTCAAAGTATTATCTTAAAATTATTTTACTAGTAAATGTACTCTTCAATTATTATAAATATTTTCTACAAATAGTATAATAGTTCACAAATCTCCTCAGTTATCGTCATTGACCACGACTGATCCCTCCTTCCTATTTTCATGCAATTTCGGACACCATACATATCAAACATGGCTATCGAACAAACTGGACTTGCCAGATCATCGCACCATACAGGAAACACACCAGACAAGATACCTTGCTATCTTTACTGCTTACATTTAGTTGCATCTTATTATTCATTTATTGTATAATTATTGTACTTTTATTTTAGTTATTTATTTTTCCTCTTGTATATGGGCCTAGAGTTAAGAGACTACCGTCAATGTAATGCATCTCATTAACTTGTCACGATTGTATCACGAGATGTGTGTGAGTTAAGAGTACATATAGAGGTCACTTGTGTGTTGGCTGATCCCCCGTGCGCATGCGTAGGAATAACTGTCAATAGATGCATGTTAGAAGACTTGACAATTATTAGGTATAAAACAGTATTGTGGAAGTGACACGTGTTGGTGTGTCGTGGTTACAATGCATGTATAGTACAATTGGGGGGAGAGGACAGCTATTAGCGTAGGGGCTACATTTACTTTTACATATATTTTGGGCCGATAGCGACTCGGATGAGCGCTACTTACTGCCCCAGGGCCGATAGTAACTCAGATGAGTGCTACTTACTGCCCATGGTCGATAGTGACTCGCATGAGCCCTACCTACTGCCACTGTTTATTTACTCTACTGATCCTACAGCCCCTGCATAGAACGTTGTCCTCAAAGTGCATATCACTTAGATGGTTAAGGACCCAGTTGTGTTATAGTTTTATAGTATTTACATTGCAGTTATGATGGCATGTTCTTCCTTTATCTTGTTACGTCCCTCTAAGGACCTGGTGATTTCTTCAGGTGTGTTTTGTGACTTTCTGCAAGTGCTCTAGCTAAGGCTATGACTTGCGCTCTATTCCGTCGAGATGTTGCTTTTGGATCGTCATTTCCTTCGCTCGACCAAATCACTTTCTTTGTATATTTCTTTCCTATTTAAATTAGTTGGTAGTGGATTTATCTCCGTCCAATGATTGTATACATGACAAACTCAAAGTTGCTTTTATATCATTATTTATCATCGTAGATGAGATTTAGTGTCTTGGCTTTCTACATTTTACAGCTTATGTATACATACGAGCCTTTCATTTACTCGTATGTATACATCTGGCATGATACGTTTCTAGTCCTTCTATTTTGGGACTGGGGCGTTACAAATCGACTTAGGTGGTTCGGACATATGCAATGCATACTAATAGATGCTCATGTAAGGAGTAAGGAGGAGTGATAGTATAGTCGTTAATGGAGGCATTAGGACTAGAGGTTGGCCTGGATGAACATAGTTTGAAGTGTTAAAGAAGGATATGTACTTTGTTAGCATCACATAGGCCATGGCCTTAATAGAGCCAAATGGAAGAAGATGATTCAAACAACCGACCCCAAATTTTTTTGGGATAAAGGTTTTGTTGTTGTTGTTGTTGTTGTTATATGTTTAACGTAACATTTACTCCCGACCACATTAATCATAATTTAAATAAGAATCCAACAAATTTCATCCTTTCCTAACTAAAGAGTATATTTTAAGCTAACTTAAAGAACTCACATAAAGATGCACATGCAGGATTGTGAACCCATTTCGGTAAATTACTTGAGTCCAAAAGTTCAAAAACATGAATATAACTCATACTTGTAAATAGAAGTGTTTTTTCTTCCAGTAGGATAAGGATATATACGTTGTGAAATGATATTGGTTAACTAAGCTTAAACGGTCATTAAAAATTAAGACTTGGGTTAATTTGATCAGGCTCGTTGGTACCTCCGTAAATTGATGCTAAAGTAGAGAGACAATTATAAAAGATATTTTTGATATTTTGATAGTTAAACTCAACTATAGTTCAATAAATGTAACTAGTAGACCTTCTTTGGTACTAACTAAAAGCAAAGGCCAATTTTAGAATAAAAATATTGTTGAGCTTTGTCACGCCCAAGTCCTAAAATAAATAGGACTAGGAACGCAATATGCCAGCTAATACGATCTAGAATAAGTTTTCAATTTAATGGACTTATGCTAGATGTATTATGCTGAAGAAGTGTACTAAACCTATTCTTTCACAACTATATCTTAATCCACATATAAGTAAATAAAGCAAGAATGAACGATATATAATATAGTCGGCTGCCCTATAATACACATGCTCAAGCAAACTCGAGAACAAAAATAAGTTTGCAAAGCTAGGCTAATAAGCAGAGTATATGATGATAAGAAATATATAAAATATGGAAGAATGATGAAATAATACTACAAGCAATACGTGAAGCATGACGACACAAACATACCATCCATCCATCTATCTATAAGTGCTTCGCAATAACCTTGAGAGATCACTAGGTCCTCAGAGGGACGTAGCAAGATACATAATGAACATTACATAATTTGAACTGAATAAATATAAACATGAAATAAATAGCTCGGATCACAATATGGTCCAGTATCCCGCCATCGAAACAGTGAACCACGCCTATACCAGATAAGAACAAGGGATGACAAACTATTCCACGATAAGGCACTATCCCATGCCATAAAATGAATAACTCGAACCACCACATGGTCCACTATCTAATCGTTGAAATAATGAACCACACCTACAACCAAACAAATACAAGGTGTGGCCCATTATTCCGTGAGAATACATTTTCCTCTGCTATGGTTAGCTATAATTACAGCATCTCACCGTACAATGTGAAAGTATGTTGAGAATGACGTTGGGCGTATGGGTAGGTAATAAGTAAATAGCACTGAATCACAGGCCAGCGTTGGATCACGAGACGATGCTATAAACTACGAGCTACGAGCCAAACAAGCAATTATAAAACTATGAGGCTCATGACTTCGTAGTCTCCTCCAGAGATTATACAGTCTAAAGGGGTTATCCCATACGCCTACTAGTAGTCTTCTCCGTCCATGAATGATACAAGTCATATCCATGACTCGAATAACCTATATCTCAATACGAGTCACTAAAGTAGACACAATCTAAATTCTACATGCACCGACACACGAACCGCTCGCACCGGTAGCTAGTCGAATGCGGAAGCTCCTGCTAACACAATGAACCCTCACTCACAGTGTCGTGTAATGCTACGTGTCATGGCATGGAAGTTAGACAACTTTTGGGAAACATCTTCTACACAACTAAATCACATACACCTATCATCGATGCCGTCATCGATATCGCCCAAGTCATACTCGAACGTACACCACTATAATTCTTACCAACAGAAAAGAAGAACAGACATAAATATTTAAACAGAGCAATTGATGGCAAGGTATCTTATCTGTAACTTCGGAAGCAAAGTAAATCATGGTCCGGCTCCAACTGTAGTCGGATGATCATTAACTCCTAAAATATAAAAAAATAAAATAAATACTAATTCTAAGATAACTTATCCACCATAAATATACATACTATTTATAGTGTCTATTACGTATACTAGCTAACTAGTTTACAACTACATATATACGCCATCTACATAAAGTATCGTGCCAACATAAAAATAATACTTCATAATTTAGAAATATTAATTTTAAATTATGAAATAATAATATAAATATTTCTGGAAAATTATCTAAATTTAATACAACCATCATATGTATACATATTTATGGAATAAGTAAAGATATACATATTCTAACTATTCTACATACACATGTAATCATGCTATTAGATAAAATTAGTATTTGTATGGACTAAAAATAGTAATTATAAATTCTATAATATTTCTTAAAAATATTTAATAATAATATTTAATCATAATATATATGGAAAAATATACTTTGACTAAATATATCAATTTATTGGCTTGATAGGCCAGCTTGTCAATTAAATCGAAACCAAATAAATATAAAACTAATATGTTTACATTCTAAAATAAATCTAAGTAATTTGAAAAATAATGGGAATTGATGTGAAAAATACACAACAAGGATCACATACTATGTATAGGTACAACTAGTCAACAACCATAAATAACACTTAACCATATATACCATCAATGCTACTATATATGGCACCATGTTATTTTAGGAAAATAATATTTAAATTCCCAAAATGTATACTTTTATTACTAGAAAAATAAACGTTAATTTCTGAATATATTTTATATATAAATATTTTTAGAAAAAATAAGTCTAACACAAACTAGTTCATAAATCATGCAACGATGCCATACGCGGTTCCGATTTGGAAAACGAATCGACATAAAATATAGAAAATATATATTCTAGAAATAATCAGAATAAATTAGAGAAAATATGATTTCCATCTTAATTAATCAGATTTGAATCATATTAAACTCTTATGAAGTTTATAGATCAAGTAGTCGGGTTACGGTGGACTTTTCGGTGTCTGAAAAACTAGTATCATGGAAACGATGCCATAAACGCATGAAATACTTGTAATATGAACCGTAAACATTATTAGATGTTTAGGAGAGAAGTTATATATATATTAACAATGATTTGTTCGAGATCAAACGGGTTTAGAAGTCGTCGGAAAGATTATCGCACCGAAATTGGTCAAATCTGAACCAACTTTAGTGCAACAAATACCACGACCAAACCGAGTGGAACGAGGTCAGTTAGCAATTGAAAATCAAATTAGACACATAGGGCTATCTATTAGTTTTGGTTTTAGGAGAAACAGATAAGAAAAAGTAGATAAAACCCATCGGAGAAGATGACCAACTGATGGTTCACACAGAATTGTGCTGCGAGAATTGACCGACTTGTAGGATTGATTCGGTGTTACTATAAGGGGTTGTGGACGTGTGAGGAATGACAAAATTGTAGAGGGTCGGTTAGCTTCACAACGAATATTCGTGGAGCGTCACGGAAGGTCGAAAAGGGGTCAAAACTGTCGTTACAGCACAAGGTGTCTCCGACGGCCAAGGCTAAATGCAGTTTCAGAATTTGCAATATGGAGAGTCGGGGTGGCTATTTTTAGGCGTTTAATATATAAAATTTTGGCCTCATATAATTTAGGATTAATATGGAGGAGGTTTGGATTGATTTGGTGGAGGTTTGATCAACCAATCAACTAATATGGCGATATGGGTTAGTGTATTTCCATATTTGGAAAGGTGGAAGATTGAGTTAAAGATACATGGGTTTAGTTCATGTAGGCTACTACTAAATATACAAAAATTAATTAAATATATCTCTAATTAGTTTTGGCAACCCTAGATAGGCTCCACTAAGTTGGGTAGGCTAGGTTTTAGTCCAAACAATTATTTGAATTGAATTGAACACCAAAAAGACTATAAATGAGGCTCATGTGCCATTTGAAAATAAGTAGTGGAAACTCAATATAGTGGGACACCATTGGTATGTGTGTAGTGGGCTCAAAATAGGTCAAAATTATATATTGGATCGATGTCGAGTCCCAAAATTAAGTTCGATGTTGGGTCATGGTTTACTGTAGATAGCAAATTGGTCTAAGTTAATCCAAAAGTTGTGCGACAAAAATAGAATACAGGGGAACATGTTTGAGTGAGACATAATATATCAAAATGAAGATAAACTTGTCTCAATCAAAACACATTAAGGAGATTTATTGATATTGACATTTCTTGTACTCAAAAAAGCAAAGCTACGAAAAAGGGTATTTAATGATCAACATAATACTGGAAAAAATATCTATCAATAACTATATCAATTAAAGTAGTAAAAATAAAAAAATAACTCTAGAAATCCAGGGGGCTTACAAGCTCCTTTTGGGTGGACCCTAAAGTAGGCCTCACATGTCATCTTTCGTATAAATTAATAGTCTTGGGACCAAAGAAATCTATTAATTTGGTGAACGTTAAGTAATTAGTAAATTATTAATTAATATAATCTATCGAAGTATCCTTATTATCTTAAATATTGTACAATGTATGTAATTTTGCGTTTTACGAATTAACAATTTTATGTACTTATTTAACCAAGTAAAATTCGTAAATCTATTAATTTTTTTAAAAAAATAATTTGAGTATTGTTCAATGTACTACACTATTCTATTTTATGAACATTTAACCAAGTAAAAAAACACTATATTGTTTCTCGTTTTATGAATTAATGATTTTATTTATTTGTACATATATGAATTCACAACAAGAAAAATACCATTTTATGACGGATAAAAATTGTCATATATGACAATTTATGAAGGTTTTTTTAAGCAGGCAACCGTCATGAACACGGGTGTTATAAAAGTTTAGAAAAACCGTTATATATGACTTACACTTATATGACATTTTATATATATTAAAAACGACATTAATATTATCATTATATATAACATATCTATCCTAAAGCGTTATGAATAGGTTATACATACATAACGCTTACTAAAATGATCCGGTTCTGAAACCATTCAGAAAGCGTTCATGAAACGTTATAAAAAGAACTTATACTTAACACTTTGTAACGTTCTGTTCTTGTCATTCACACACATATATATCACCTGTCAATGCTCATAATTCAATGCGATATAAAAAGCATATTAATTCCCGAGACAACAGAAATATAAAATTTAAATAACATTTGAAACATTTCATTAAAAATATCCAAATATCATATCATCTTAATTACATTTCAAAATATATCACTCTTTTTCCAACTTTTATTTCACCAACATGTCACTATTACATTTCAATATCAAAAAATATATACATCTTTCCCTTTTAGGACAGCCAGCCTCAAAATATTGAAACATCATTCACCAACACTAAATTATGACATCTCTTCAAAAGCCAACATTGTATATCCCTTCAAAAGTCAACACTTACGTACCTACAAATAAAGAATGAATAAATTAATAAAGAGATATTATGATGATATTTCCAAATCAGATAGAAATATAAATGTAAGTATTAAAGAACATATGAAATTTCCATTATATATAACATGTATCTAAATTTCTGTTTGAAATATTAGACGAAATCAATATATTTATATGTATCAAGTCTATATAGACACATGTATCAATATTCAAGAACATATGAAATTTAGATCATAAAAGCTAACAGACTAACCTGATTCATATGAGAACCAGAACTAAAAAGTCACATGATCTCAATATTACGTACCTGGAGCACCAAACTCATTTTCTCGTACTGTCAGTGTTTCTCGATAAAAGAATCAGCTCATCTATAAAAATCAGTGGTTTAGATATTTGGTGTGATGAACTAATAAAGGCAGAGAAAAGTGGGGCTCAGAGATTTGTAGAAATGTTGCAACATGCGTTTCATCCATGTTGACAAAAATATCAGAGCCAATCGAAAAACTCACTTGATACTCAAAGCCGTGATACTCAGAAGTTAAAAGCAGCATATAGAGAGCAACATAATCACAAAATTGCCCAGAGATAATTAAAGCCCAAACAAAATAGATTAAAAACCTTCCTGATACTCAAAAACAGAGGCAACATCATATATTTAGAGAGAAAGAACCAAGTATGAAGGGAACAACCAACTATAGTGAAACCACTAAAAACTTCTTGATACTCGAAAACAGAGGCAACAACATACATAAATTTCAGCAAACTCAGTCCTCATCATAGCCTATAGAAAAACTCATGTTATGGTTCAAAAGAAGTACTATTTCTCAGAAAAAAATATGTATGCACAGAGTACTCCCAATCGAAGGGGCTGCTTGGCATCATATAGATGACAAAATCACAAGAACTGGAATGCCAATAAAATAAAGGATAAGTGAGTATCAGAAAATTAAAGATTCATAACAGCTTTATTCATATCCTGTCACAGTTAAACTGAAGATTCATGATGCATATGGCTGCCAAGTTCATATATGATGCCTAGTTCATCTATCAGACCACATTCCACCTAGAAAAATTTTACTCCCAACCTTAAGTATCAGAAACCAAGCATCACAGATTAGAAGAGGATACTAAGAAACAAAACCAACATAGATTAGAAGAGGATACTAAAGCTGAGGATACAAACCCAACATTTAAGTCCTAGTTATTTCTATCCGAAGAAAAAACTTCAAGTCACTGATACACTGAAAGCTAGTGATATTCAAAGTAATCATAAAACAAAGTATAAAGAAATGGGGCTCAGAATTTATTACTTTGGCTCTTCAATAGATATTTCAATCTCAATTGTACCAAATAGATACTTCCAATCCCAAACAAAAAACTGATAGTCAAAGCCAACATACACTGATTCTAAATCCCAAACAAAAACTGATACTCAAAGCCAACATCATTGTCAAGATAAAAAAAATCAAATGCCTCTTGCCAAAGCAAAATTAGGTAACCATTCCTCATCATAGCCAAAAATAGACTAAACTGTCCAGCAACATATAGACTGATACTAACAAGTATCATCCCAAAAACTGCAATGAACTGGAATAACTAGGACCAATATACTCAATAAACTACACATGATATTCAATAAACTGAACATGACTCAAAAAACCCATACTTTTAACACCAAGGACTATAATAGCTTACCATGTACTCAAATATGAAGTACAACATGTCATTTTCTCTTATGCCCTCCTTGAGCTTTACATCGTTTAGATGATTCATCTTCAGCAAGGCTGTTAAAGCATAAAGGACCACATTTAATCTTCAGAGTGAAAATGGCATATATATAATGAAAAAAATTATAGACAATGCAATTACCTTCACTTCCTGAAGATTCATGCATTCTGCCCAAGGATGGTACTTTATTCTCATTTTCTTAACAATAACCTGTTAAAATCAAAATAATTGAACATTTTTATTTTTGAACAAGTAAAATCCTAGGATCAATTTAAGGTTAACTAGAATTCACACAATTTCACCACTCTGCTTATTTATAGCACACCACACACTTCCAAAAGTACTGCCGCCAACTTTCTTAATTATTTTGTAAATAGAGCAGGTTGCAAGATCTTGTCAGCAACAAAAAAAATAAAAATTTATATCAATTTCAAGTAAAAACAACTCACCGGTCCATCTTTTACAGCAAAGAGACACAAGCTTCCAGGAGTTATTGAAAAAAAATGACCATGTATGAGTCATGAATATCTGGGGACTCACGAGAGGCGTGTATAATGAAAACTTCTAATTGCACTGGAGAATTCAACCAACCCTCTAATCAAGATCCACCAATAATTAGACTTATAGCATATGCCAAAGTATGACCGTAAACCTTTCTGATGGACATAACTTGTAAATGCTTATATTTCCAATTTATGTGAGATTTGTCCTAGTCTGGACTCAAAATCCAGTTTAAATAGTAGTGCGGTTGAGATGCAGAAGCTTATCCTGGTTGGACTAATCCCTCTAAACCTGCTTTGTATAGCTTGAGGAAAACTGAAATAGATGATGATTTATCTCCTCCATGAAGTTTGTTTGAGGATTATAAATCATGGTGAACATATCACAAATATGAACACCATAATGATAAGAAAATTTAGAAGAATGCCAGAGACCCACAGTCTATTTTGTAGAAGGCAGTAATAAAAGATGAACAACATAATGATAAGAAAATTTAGAAGAATGCCAGAGACCCACAGTCCATTTTATGGAAGATAGCTGAACTATCATTTACATCTCTCTTCGATAAACTAGGCCTATAACTTGGATCAATCTGTATCAAATTGTAATGGCATATACATCATCAACAACACAACATTTGTAACAAAATTCAGATCACGAGTAAGATGTAATCAAGCATTAACAATCAGCAAGCCTGTAGAACCAAAGGCGCATATGTGCTATCATGAGGAACACAAGCTGGAACAAATGAAAAAACATAGTTTTCCATGGAGTACCAGCAACGCTCGCGTACCGGAGCTTAATAACCACTCACACAAATAGGGTAGCCTAGTTGGCAACTAATCAGATTGGCTGCTTTGTAAGATATATTGTTAACAACCTCAAACCAAAAGGGTTTAGACAATTACTACATTAGAAAAGATTTTTATCACTGATAATAGTTATTATAAATCAAACTGTGATCAGCAGAGAAATCTTCAGAAAACAGAACTATCAACTAAAGTTGACTGATAAAATGTTGCAATACGGATGATCAACTAAAAACATTAAGTGAGGTATCTAATGTATACATAATAGACTTCCAATGCTATACCAGCACTACATCACCATATGTGAGCTAACCGATCAATCACGCTGAAGATAGCCTAATTGTCCATTATGCGACTGACTAATTGCCAACCAAAGATGTTCCAAAAGGAACATAATAATGTATCACCAACAAGAACACCAGAAGTAAGAACAAGCTGACATCTCATGTAAACCCCCTATTTCCCATAAAATTTATTTCATTTTTTATTTTATTTTAAAATATTTTTGTTATTATATGAGTGGATAATTTTGATATATAAGTTTGAGGGTGGTATTAAATATAAATATTGTAGATGTTAAATAATTTGCATGGTATAAAAGTTGGTGAGTTTATATAAAAGCATATATAGAGAGCTTATAGATTTTATATGTTAAAAGTTAGTTGGTTTATAGCTTGGCAAATATTTATTATTACTGATATTATTTTATCTAATATAAATTGTAGTATTTATATTATCAGTAGCTTGGTTTGTGATTTAATATTTTATTTAATAGACTTGTCATGACCATAGTATGTAAAATTGCACAAAATATTTATTACATATTTTAAAACTATGTTTAGATTATTTTAGATTTTATACCTAGACCATTAGGAATTTTTATAATTATTTGTTAGATTTTTAGTGACTATTTTTACTTAAGGCTTAAATAGAAAAAAAAGAAAAAAAAGAAAAAAAAACTCAACTGGGAACTTCTTGCGAAATTCTCGCGAGAAGCCCAGGCTCAACTTCTCGCGACCTCCTCTTTATGCCAAACCGAGTGCCGTATATATATCGACTGAACATAGGAAAGCATCGAAACCCTAACCCCATCTCCTGAACCCATCGCGACATCATCGAAGACCCTGCGCGTGCACGTGCGTGCCGCCGCAGTGGCCGGTCGGCCATTGGCGGCCGACAGCAGTGCGCAGCCGCACACAAAGACAACAGCAAATGTGGGTCGCAGAACCAACTTCATTACCCGAGTTCTCCACGTACGGTGGTTCGTTTTGCGAATCACCTTCTCTGGTACGTTCATAAAATATACGACTATAATTTTATTTAAATAGATTATAGTATAATGTGCTAGTTCACCAAGACAATCGACGCGAAGTCGAGGAAAAATCTGCTCGAGAAATAGAGCATTAGGCTGTCCAAACCCTCAGTTGGGAAGCCAGATTCTAAATCACTCAGTAGGGTTTTCGAAAATCTAATTAGAAACAGTCCAAAACAACATATACAAGAACAAAACCTAGTTTGTAGATTGTAACTTCATTGCGTACACAGAAAGTTATTCGATTATAAAAATCAGTGAAAAACTAGTTCTCAAACTAATTTTTTTAGAAAAATCTCCCGATACGATGTGCGTTACGCCAAACCAGGTGACGTGGTCAGAAACCGAAAGTATCAAAAGAGTCATATCAACTTCGTGGACGTGTGGGCTTTGACAAAATTTAAATTTGCTGCGTGTGCGCGACGAATTTGATGCGTATTCGTCAAAATTTACATTATCGATCTATTTGCAGATTTTCCAATTACTTGGTGCACGTTCGTCAAATCGAGACGAAACTTACGCCAGCAGGACCGTATCATTTTTTGGTCCTGTAAGCCAAGTTTGGTCTGATTCTGAGAAGGTCGACTGGAACGCCTATTTGGCGGGCCTACGACCTGCTCCAACGGGCGAATTTGTGCACGGCTCATCGGAATCCAAAATTGGACATAGCATTGGGTTCGTCTCCTCAAATTGGACCTGTAGACATATAGTTTGACGACTTTAGAGGTCGTAGATTCTGGCACGTATTTCGGTGTAAAACGGGTCCGACGGTAGACTTCATTTTGTCCCAAAATTATAATTTTTCCCCTGTTCCAGAATTGGACTTTTGGACAGGCATTTCCTAAAAATATCTTTTATTCCAAACACGTTCATGGTGTTTATTTCAGCATCCGAGGACTTATGCGGGATTTGGCTTTCATCGCTTCACTATTCTGACGGTTCGAGCTATTGGACGTCGCCCTTTTGCACACAACCTCAGGCAAGATACCTTGCCATATTTACTACTTATATTTAACCTGCATTTTTGTTATTGTATATTACTGTTTACTTATTTTCAGTTATTGTAGCTGTACCATTATTACAGTTCCTGATTTATTGCCTGCTTAGTGATATTAGCTTTGTTTTACTTATTATCCTTTGATTGCATATGGACCTAGAGTTAAGGGACTACCGTTTGTAGTGTATCGTATATACCTTAACACAGTTGTACCACGAGTATGTGTGAGATGAATAGCATGTAGAGGTCCTTGCGTATTGGCTGATCACCCGTACGCATGCGTTAGGTCTAACTGCTGATAGAGGCGTGTTAGGAGACTTAGCAGTTAGTAGAGGTAGATGATCATAAATGCGACTTTCTAGGTACATTGGTTAGGGAGAACAATACCCGACGTATGGGATTCTTTGCAGTTCCCTGATTACCAGTGCGCTCCTCCGTAGACGCAGGCTCCAGGTGCCCTCTGACGTTTCATTAGCGTTATAGACGTACCCCCTTACACTTGATGCCCTCTGACGATCTTCGGACGTTACGGACGTAGGCCCCTGGTGCCCTATATGGGGACTATGTCAATCCTATTTACAGCCAGGGCTTATGCGTCGAAAGGATTGTTTCTCAACTGCATGTTCACTTTAGTACGGTTAGGTAACCCTAGTAAATGTCATGTCAACCCTATTGCATTAGTAGCTTGGGACAATACCGCATCACGAAATAGTGTTCTACCCTTTGTCCTTGTTTGGTTTTAGGGGTAGTCTACTGTTTCGATGTTGAGATATTGGATCTTGTTACGATTGGGACTATTTTACTTTACTTGTAATTTATGACATATTATATATATTCAGTTATGTGGCATGTTCTTTATGTATCTTGTTACGTCCCTCTGAGGACCTAATTATCTCTCCAGGTGTGTGCTTTGTGACTTTTCGCAGGTGTTCTAGCCAGGACCGTGATCTTCTCTATTTCTTCGAAGAGGATTGCTCTTGGTTCGTCTTGCCATTTTTTTTGATCCTTTCCTTGTATATTTTTTTAATCTAAAATAGTTGGTAGTGGATCTGTCTCCGCCCAACTACATGTACAAATAACAAATTCATAGTTGATTATATTATTATTCTTTATTTTGGTGGATGAGATTTAGTTATCATGGTTTACTGTATTTTACAGCTTATGTATACCTACGAGGGTTCCATACATTGGAGAATACTTTGTATGTATATAGCTGGCATATTTACGTACTTAGTCCTAAGTACTTTGGGACTGGAGCATTACATGTTTTTGTGGTGGCCCATGCAGGTCAAGTTCATCACTTTGGTTACGTTACTGTACCGATGTGAGCCTGCAAATAGGATTAGAGTATAGAATCTCATCCATAAGCTTGACTTTCTCTCTTGATTCCAAATCTCGAACTCTCGTCCGACTACCTTGACTTCCTTCTGCTTGATTTCCTTTCTACCATAAACCTTAATTTTTCCTTCGTGCCTGATAAAGAGGTTAGGAAGATAACTCATACTAGTTACACATGTTATATATCTCAATCACCCTATTAGTTAACTTATATAAGTGGGTAGTATGCCTCCCGACCTATCACCCTGTATTCTTATAACCCACTAATGAAGTATAACTGGGTGGCACTGAATATATGTTAGTGTAGGAAGATATGTTTAGCTAGAAGATAGAGTTTAGTAACCTATACCCTATTGGTCAACCAAGGCCTGATACCAGAGACAGTAGGACGATTGTATAAACAGGAACACCGAACACAATAGAGATTATTATAAAACTTGAACCACTTATAACTGTTTTCATCATTATTCTCCGTACTTATACTTTGTACTACCATGAATGATGACGATATTTATAGCCTAGTTTTGTAAGCTTATTCTTTACCGAGCTTGTTCTGGACATATGTATACTGGGACGTCCACAAGCATATTGTCTAACTAGAATCAATGTATTATGGTCTGATCAACCATAAATGCACTTGGTTCGCTCTTTATATGATTATCCCACGTGGATTAAGATATAGAGGTATCTAGGACATCAACCGTGACTGTATTGACAGTTCCTTTTGAAGTATACATTCGCCTTTGAATCGCATAATTGTATTCAATGACATCTTTTTTGAACTCTTTATTACTTTTGTCTTTCACTGATTGGAAAGACGAACTCTTGTATTTGATAGATAGATACAGAGAATCCTTCAGGGCCATGATAGTTGTATACACAAATGTAGCTGCCAATCGGCCAGCCATGTGACTATAACCTTGCTTTGAGTTATTTGTCCTCCCTTCGACCCTAAAACTAATGTCATGACCTTCTAGCCACTTAAGTTTAAAATGAGTAGGATCTTACCTTGGTTAAAACCCTAACCTAGGAGACTATCTAATCTATAGGAATCAATTATTGTGAGCCTCAATTATTCATCTTGATTCTTGGCTTAACTAGCAACGTGTATGCCTTAACTCAACCCTTACTTGACTAGGCCCCCACAGTTTAGACAAGAGAGAAATAGACCAAAAACAAGGACAAGCCTTTGCAAGGACTATGGTAGACACCCATTCCAAGAATAGAGAGTGATGCATGAGCACTACATTCGATACCACTAGAACTCTTATAATCATAGTCTGGCAGGTTTAACACAAATAGAAATTTATGACCTAGTTGTTAAGATCTTTTGTTACCCCTATCGATAACTATCGTGTACTATGGACGAGTGGATCATTCTATTATTGACTCGTATATCATGGTAAGAAATCATTTTTTATTTATTAGAATTCGTTGTACAATCCTCGAATTTGATTCATATCTACCGTATCACATTATCCATTACATTGTGCCTTATTCTTTATTATCAAAAGTCGAGGCACGATATCACAACTTTAAAATTTTCTAAACTCATTAATCCTAAAACGATGCCTTAGCTTCTAGATTGAGTAGAGTGTAAGTCTCCTAAATTTTAGGATATAGTAGTATTACCGATTGGTTAGAATAAGTTGATCTCCATTAGGATGATAATTAGTGACTTATCAACTCCCACTTTCTTTTTAGATCTTTTGGTATCCCTTACCGTGATAATAATATTCGGAGCACGAGACTAGCGTTTACTTTCAACAAGTTGCACATACGAGACATAGACGACTCCACCTTCATGAAGATATATCATGTCCTACCAAAACACATCTTCTTGTACTCTATTTTTATGATACGACTTTCGTGTCAAAAAGGCTAGCTATAACCCCTACCATAATACCATTGTCCTTTCTGACTTCAATTAGAGACTCAACCTCGACTCAAATCTTTTGACCCAATACATGGTTATGATTTACTCGAAGCCCACTACGCACATGCCACTAGGGTGCCACTCAATTGAGTCTTTTTGTGCTACTTAAACATCAAAGTCACGGAAGATACATCTTCAAGACTTACAGAACTTACATAACCAACTCGGCTGACAAATGGCCCAACCACTTGAGTTGAGATCTATTCGAGGTTGCCCTAACCTAATATGAATGGTTCAGATAGATGTTGGGCTTTTGCCCGGCCAATCCAAGGTTTAAATCAATCAAAGACTGGTTCCAACGGAACTAATAAATCATTGGGTTATAAGGTTTATTTTTATTCATATCATTTTTGGTACCTCAACGTGACTTCGATATTTGGAGCACCATACTAGCCATTTCCTTCAACCAACTTCACCCTCATGAACTAGACGAGCCATTCTACTCACATGACATACATGTCCCGCACAAACAAACCTTATTGTGCTCCATTTTAATTTTACCACATGTAGGACACATTCTTCCTTTAGAACAAACCATATATGCCATTTTGGTTCCAATTGAATTTTAACCATGCCAATATCGACCCATCCCCTTAATTAGACTAAATACACATGATTCATGCAAGACCCATCACACTTATGATACATGCTGCACAACCAAGCAAGCCCATGCCCCTGTACAACACCAAACACCGACCTCACACGTACTGGTCATTATTACTTAAGGATTCCAAACACTTACCTAACCATGTACTATAGTAAGGTCTTCTGCACTTTTTATAGATTCTTACCCCTAGAGTGACTATGTTTAATTGCAATAACTTTCTTGTAGTAGCTATTTGATCAAGAGCGCTATAGTAATATCTAGACACACTTAGAACCCGTGACTGTGGTCAATAGTGCCTAATATTCTGGTGTCCTCCTTAGAAACTAGTCTTCTTAGAATCCTTGTAACAATGATATTCATGGTTGGCAAATTTCTATAAGTTGGGTAAAATCTTAAACAAAGAATACCATATCTTGTAGAATATAACCTTAAATCTGGATTTCTTTTTTAATTACCTCCTCCATGCTCTTGAAAACCAAGTATTATTTCCATGTTAGTTTCCTTCAATCGTATTGCGTCGCGACCCCTACCGTAAATTTAATTTCGAGGACGAAATTTTTATAAGTTGGGTAGGATATAAACCCCCTATTTTCCATAAATTTTATTTCATTTTTTATTTTATTTTAAAATATTTTTGTTATTATATGAATGGATAATTTTGATATATAAGTTTAAGGGTGGTATTAAATATTAATATTATAGATGTTAAATAATTTGCATGGTATAAAAGTTTATGTTTATATAAAAAAATATATAGAGAGCTTATAGATTTTATATGTTAAAAGTTTGTTGGTTTATAGCTTGGCAAATATTTATTATTACTGATATTATTTTATCTAATATAAATTATAGTATTTATATTATCAGTAGCTTGGTTTATGATTTAATATTTTATTTAATAGACTTGTCATGACCATAGTATGTAAAATTGCACAAAATATTTATTACATATTTTAGAAATACGTTTAGATTATTTTAGATTTTATACCTAGACCATTAGGAATTTTTAGAATTATTTGTTAGATTTTTAGAAACTATTTTTACTTAAGGCTTAAATAGAAAAAAGAAAAAAAGAAATTTTTTTTAATAAAAACTCAACTGGGAACTTCTCGCAAAATTCTCGCGAGAAGCCCAGGCTCAATTTCTCGCGACCCCCCCTTTATGCCATACCCAGTACCGTATATATATCGACTGAACATAGGAAAGCATCGAAACCCTAACCCTATCTCCCGAACCCATCACGGCATCATCAACGACCCCGTGCGTGCGCGCGCGCGCTGCCGCGTTGGCCGGTCGGCCACCGGCGGCCGACAGCAGTACGCAGCCGCACACAAAGACAGCAGCAAACGCGGGTCGCAGAACCAATTTTTTTGCCCGTGTTCTCCGCGTAAGATGGTTCGTTTTGCGAATCGCTTTCTCTGGTACTTTCATAACATATACAGCTATAATTTTATTCAAATAGATTGTAGTATAATGCACTAGTTCACCCGGACAATCGACGTAAAGTCGAGGAAAAATCTGCTCGAAAAACAGAGCAGTAGGCTGTCTAAACCCTCAGTTTGGAAGCCAGATTCTGAATCACTCAGTAGAGTTTTCGAAAATCTAATTAGAAACAGTCCAAGACAACATATATAAGAATAAAACCTAGTTTGTAGATTGTAACTTCATTGCGTACACATGAAGTTATTCGATTGTAAAAATCAGAAAAAAATTAGTTCTCAAACTAAATTATTTTAGAAAAATATCCCGATAAGACGTGTGTTCCGCCAAACCGAACGACGTGGTCGTGAACCGAAAGCATCGAAAGGTGCGTATAGACTTCGTGGACGTATGGGCTTTGACGAAATTCAAGTTGGTTGCGTGTGTGTGACGAATTTGATGCATATCCGTCGAAATTTACCATATCGGTCTATTTGCAAATTTCCTAATTACTTGGTGCACGTTCGTCAAATCGAAATAAAACTTGCGCCAGCAGGACCGTATCATTTTTTTGGTCCTGTAAGCCAAAGTTTTGTCTGATTCTGAGAAGGTCGACTGGAACGCCTATTTGGTGGGCCTACTCCAACGGGCGAATTTGTGTACGGCTCATCAGAATCCAAAATTGGACATTTTGGACACACACAAAAAGAAAAAGAAATGCTGTCTTTTTTATTGGCGTAAGGCACCACAAATCGAGTACGCTTGAGAGATCATGCGCTAAGGATCCCCGAGTACAAAAAAATTATGGGGAATGGGACGATGGAGATCGAGCGACAATTGCTCCTTTACTCCGTTGACACTCTGATTACAAAAGTGGGAGAAAACCTAAGAAAATTGCTAACTCTTGGCTCACTATCAAGAAGTACAGCAATTTAGCTGTTGAAATTGCTCTCCGATCTGTGTTTTGAATAGGTATGATACCCCTTTTTATAGTCGTTCTTGTGCTGGAATGATGTTATGCGCCCACATGAGGAAACATACTGGTTTTCATGTAGAAGCATGGTCCTACTTTGGGCACATAGTGTGTAGACGCATGCAGGCTGCGTGATCATGGTGCTGACATGGCCGTATGCTTCGGTGCACGACTGCTCGTGGAGACTGACATGGCTGTATGCTTCGGTGCACGATTGATCGTGGGTTTGACCGAGTCGGGAGCTATTCTGGCTTGGGCGCATAGCCTGAAACAGAGCTATGTGCCCCCTTCTGGAGGAGCCTAGAGTGGGCGCATGGGCGTATAGTTCACACTGGTGACTTGGGCGTATATGTCTTCACTGATGACTTGGGCGCATATGTCTTCACTGGTGACTTGGGCGCATATGTCCTCATTGGTGACTTGGGCGCATATGACTTCATTGGTGACTTGGGCGCATATGTCCAGTCTGCTAAAAGTTTTATGCTTCTATAAGACCCCCTTCAAAGTTTTTGATACTTGAACGAGTTCGAAATACTTTGAAATAAGCATGGACCGTCTTCTCGTGATGCATTGGGCGCATAGCATGGCTCTCCCTTTGGGCGCATAGAGTTTGGCCAGTCTGTCAGAGAGATGGCTGTTGAGATCTTCCTCGAAAATCTGAACTAACAGATTCATCAGGGTGGAATTTGAAGAGGTCCATCCTTCATGCGTTGTCCATGTCAGCATGTGGCAGTCGCATAATGTGCAAGAGACTGGGTCTTCACGTGGGCGCATAAGTTGTAGTAGGCACATAGTACACAGTGGGCGCATAGGCACATTGGAGTAGTGGACGCATAGTATATGGCCCATGTCTATAAATAGGCTTTTGAAGAGAGAGAAAGTTCATTTATTCTCTTTTCTCTTAGAATTTTCAAAAAGACTTTTCATCTCCTCTCTACACTAACCATGTTTCCCAAGGCCGCCAAGAGATCTGCGAAGGGCAAGGGGCTGCACCGAGTGGCTCTCCTCATGCGACAGCGTCCTCGCCAATCCAAGACCCGATCCTGGGTGAGGCTGTGCCTCAAAACTAAGTCTTGAGCGTTAATTTGCGACGCTCAGACTTTTTCTCTGCCTGGACGCGTGGGTCCAAGGCAACACGCTTCTGTGAGCATTCATATGCGCCCACAGAAGCATGTGCCAATGCTGAAGTGTATTGTGCGCCCACATGTTGCTGTATGTTATGCGCCCACATGCTGCTGCATGTTATGCGCCCACATGATGCTGTACGTTATGCGCCCACATGCTGTTTTGGGCGCATATCCCTTTGGGTTCGTAAGATTCCTCCAGCACTTAGTTTTTTCATGTAGAATCTGAGTCTGACTTTCTCTTCTGTCCTTGCAGTTAACATTTTTGTCCCAAAACTTGGTAGAATCCCTTTCGGCTCTGCTTGCCACATCCTCGGCACAAGTCTCATTACCAACATGGTCAGCAATGTTCAGGCCAAGACTAGTCATGACCAACCTACGGAACGGACGATCTCCATAATTGAATAGGATAAAACCTTTCTGAAGCAGATAATTAATGATGAGAAGCTCTTGCTCGGAGGGACACACTGTTTGAAGAAGTCGTACTTCCTGTTCTGTGATAGTATAGGATTCGAGGACGACGAGACGATATATCTAGAAGACCCTCTGGTAGTTAAGTTAAATGACCAAAGAATAGGATTGCCATCGATGAGGCACCAATACCCTCTATCAGCGTTTGCTGATCTAGCTGTGCAGAGGCAGATGAAATGAGACCTGACCCCTGAACTGCATGGGGTTGTTTCTAGCAGGATCTAATTCAACTCTGGTGACCGGAAGAAGGATACGTTCAAGTGTGTCAAGGGTTCCACGTCCTACTCCATGAAGGGGCTGCAACCTGGTGTCATAATGAACGATGTCCCGACTGATCTTCACCCCTATGCTGCTGAGACTCTCCAACTTTATGTTGTCAACGAAGGAGTCGTATCCGGGAGAGAAGCTGCGGATGAAAGGTTGGAGACATTCTATCCCATTCTGGAGTGATCTTACGGGATGGGTGCTCTCGACTTACGAGGCTACACTAAAAGCTGTCAGTCTTCTTTATGCTGTTAGAGCCACCCAATATGGCATTAAGGTTAACTGGCCAGTGTTTGTCTCTTTGGCAGAGTTATACAACCATCACACATGCACCTTCTTCACTTCGGGTGGGGAGATGGGTTTGGCTCTTCACGAAATGCAGGTGATATCCAAACTTCCCTGGAGGATGGAGCCATATGCAGAATACGTCCCCTGTGATGCAGAGCTCTTGGATTTGGAAAAGGAGAACTCCGAGATGATGGAGGTCTACAAAGAGTTACTCTGTCAGTTTTTTATTTGTCACCAGATTATGAAGAAGGGTAAGACTGGGGGGTCCCTTCCGTATACGAGGGCCTGGACTAACTATGTTTTTACCAGAGAAGAAGGGGACAGCTCAGTCTTCTTCTCGTCTCGTAAGCCCTTGACGAGCTCTGAGATAGATCAGTTGATGGCAGATCACAGAGCTGTAGATGCCGAAGATAGTAATGATCCTAAGGGAAACTCCTCGATTTATCATTTCTTCTGGCAGGCCGAGTTCAAGATGTCAGAAAAGGTGGTGCTAGCTGCTTTCCTGATGATATGGCTTCGTGATTGCATAGTTCCTGGTGGTTCAGGGTCTATTGAGAGAATAAGCCGGGGTATGATACTTTCGGCTGTAAAGCTGGCCTCTAGATGCCAACTTGCTCTGCTTCCAGCGATGGTCTGCGCCATCCAACGAGGTTTGCGATATTTTATTGTGAACGTGATAACACCCGATGACAGAAAGGACTTTCCTATGACTGAGTTTTCCTTTCACTATCTGATGGGATGGCTGGTGCTGCATTATCCCAGATTGATGAATGCCGGGCTGATGGCAGACACTTTGGCGGGGGATGCCTTCCTTTGAAGATTCAGAGATACGGATTGGACCGTTACAGGGGTACCTATTTGTAGGAGGGCTTTGAGTTTTCTGTAGAACTATGAATTCTTCCGAGCTGCTTTGCACAACATTTTGGCTACAGCCAGCTTTACTTGGGCAATCCCAGTCCTCATCTCCAGTCGATAGGGAGTCTGATTGACGGGGCACGTGCATGGGACTACTACAACGCTGGATGTACGGGGGCAGTTTTTACCTTGCCAGAAGATGAACCTGACACCCACATGCTCTTTGCTGCTGCTAAGTTCTATATTCAGGTCAATACCCTTCCTTCTCGGTATGACCGTGAACAAAGTTTTATATCAAGGACTAGGTTTGCCCCTACTATTGCTGATATAGGACGAGTGCACGCAATAGGGAGTAACAGAAGGGAAGGCGCCGCACCCACAGTTGAACCGGCTGCAGTGCCGCAACAAAGAGTTGTTGTTGAGGAGCCTATTGTTACAGCACCTCAGAGAGAGGATACTGAAGAACCTCTTCCCGACATTTCTCATAAGTGGAAAGCTTCCACCGAGCTAGTTCCACAGCCCAAAAAGAAGAAGGTAGTTATTTCCCGGGGGAGGAAGAAGGTCGCAGACGTGGGTGCCGGCTCGCCTCCTTCCAGAAGATCTTTCTGGCAGACGGCATTGCAGGCCGTTACCATTCGGGAGGTAGATCCCTTCATAGACTCCATAGCTATTTTGATCAAGCCTTTAGAAGCTTTCTCACCTTACATTTATCCTTCGCACAGGACCCTGAAGTTGTAGCTGAGGCAGGTGCCTCCTCATCTGAGGAAGTGGACATGACAATAGTGTCCCCTATTCATCCTCGACCGATGGATGTGGGTGGGTCTTCTTCAGCTGTAAGGGTTGAGCGACGGGATGATCAGGGCGAACGCCCAGACCATGACGACAATCAAAAGATCAGTCCCTCCTATGACATTTCTTTGGGGGATATGTCTGCGATAGGAGCTGTGATGCTGGACTTGGATGAAAATCAAGTCCAATCGGGTCATTCTCCCACGGGTACGTTATCTTTGCGCCTCTCTTCGGATGAGATTTTTTGACTTTGATTTTGCGTGTTCCTCGTGAGGCTGACCACGATTGTATGTTCCCTTGTAGACAAGGAGAAGGAATCGCTTGTGAAGATAGCCCCAGGCATTTGGGAAGAAACAGAGGTTGTCCCCGGCTCCTCTAAATTTGCTGGTGCGGAGGGATCCGTTAGTGAGTCGGCATCGGCTGCAGAAGGAGAGGTTGAACAGCCTACTGAGGGGGCTGTTGCTGAATCTGCTTTCGTTCCTGCTGGGACTATGGAAGATACCAGTCCTGAAGCCGTTCGAGGCCTTGATATTGTTCTTCTTGAACAGCCTGGGCCTGCTCTCGGTTTCCCTGAAGCCAATACTAATGACGTAGCCTAGGCTGGCACTGAGCATGTCGAAGGTACGAAATTAGAACACTTTCATATTTTCTCCTTTTTGGTTACTGATATATATATTATTTTCTTGTCAAGTTCGGCTTCTTGTCAGGTATCCCTTCCTGGGATGGAAGAAACTCTTCAAGCATCCTTCCCGACGACCTCCACTGAAGATGACGAGATAGCCCAGGAAGTCGTCAAAGCTTTCTATTCTGTACTGAAAGTAAAGCTTCCTGGAGTCCTGAATCGAAATGCTGTCTTTGGCCCTGTGAAGGCTGTTGCCGAATGCCAAGTGGTGGCCCTTGAGAGCATTGTCGGCTATGAAGAGCGGGCTAATACTCTAAAGAATGTTCTGAATGATCTGGAGGGTCAGGAGGCCAGATTTCGGGATACCAAAAAATGGAGCCCGACGTCGCTGTTCCGTACAGAAGACGAGGCTTTGATCATGGCTCTCACGGAGGAGAAGGCTACTTTCCAGGCAAGGAAAGATGCCCTCGTTCAAGAGATCAGCGAATTGGCTGATCAGTATGGTCAGGTCAATGCTGCAAGTGAGGCACGTGCTACTTCGAAGAATAAACTGGCTGTGCAGATTACTGAGAAATATAATCACATCGTGCAGATCCAAAGCGAGATTGCTCAACTGGAAGCCAACTTGAGGACAGCAACATCTGAGCAGGAGGACTATTTAGCTCAGGCTGCCATGACCGCCACCACTTTCGCCCATTTAAAAGAACAGCTGATAAAGTTGGAGGGAGAGCACATGAATCTAAACCTCTTCCAGGATGAAGCCACTCGTCAAGAAGAGGTGTGCCGCCGAGCTACCGCGAAGTCTGAAGCCGAAATCGCGGCTCTAAGGGATAATATCAATCGACTATGTATCCCTTAGATTTTTTTTTGTAACTGTTTCTCTTAGCCGTCAAGGCTCTTGTATCCCTTTTTTCTTGTCTCTTGATAGACGTTTAAATAAGGAGTAAAGAATCTTTTGGCTTTCAAAATTCATGAATGTGGTTTTCTGAAATATCGGAATTAGAGGTAATGTGGACGTAGTAAGGATATTTCTGGTAGATATTCCGCTGGAGAATTTGATGTGGACTCATTATCCATTTTATATTCAGGGTTCTTGAATATAGATAATAAGTTGAGGAAAGCTGCTACTAGAGGTAATATGGACGTAATAGCAGAGGATGTTCTATATCTGACCGGAGGTATTACGGACGTGGAAAGATATATAACATTAGGTAGGAGTGGATAATTCTGAGGTAATATGAACGTGATTATCTTTAATGAATTCTTTGCTCAAAGGTTATATAGACGTGGCAGAAAACGTTTCTTAATCATTCCACTTGGGAAATAATTATCGAAAAATAATTCAGAGGTAATAGGGACGTGACTTGTTTTCGTCAAACCGAGTTTGGGCAGAGTCAAAAACGAAAATGATTCTACTGGAAAAATATTTTAGAGGACCTATTATCCAAGGCGTATTCAAGACTCTTAAAATATGGATAATAGTTAGATGATTTTTCGAATCACATAAATATCGTACTGTACATTTACATGACTAAACATATATGAACATTATTTTCAAAAGATTACACATAATATTTCTTCAGGAACTTGCCGTTGATAGGCATCACGAGCAAGTTGCCATCAGGCTTGGTTAGTCGGTATGTACCATTAGAATACACTGATTTTATAACGAAAGGACCTTCCCATTTAGGCTGGAATATTACTTTGTCTTATGCGTCATGACAATTGGTCTTCTCACTGCTAAGACTAGATCACCAACTTGGAAGATTCTTTCCTTCACCTTTTTATTGAAGGCTCTGGAAAGGTGTGCTTGGTATAGCTCAATACACTGCTGAGCTAACAAGCATTTTTCATCTAGCGCTTCGAGCTCCTGTAGTCGCAGACGATAGCTTTCTTCGGTAGTCAACCCACTGGCTAAGGCTACTCGGAGAGAAGGAATCTGGATTTCTAGGGAAAGAACTGCTTCGCTCCCATAAACTAGAGAGAATGGCGTACTGCCTGTTGGAGTCCGAACCGTTGTACGATAGGCCCATAGACATTCACCGAGCTTCTCATTCCAATCGCGTCTGTTTGAAGACACAAATTTCTTAAGAAGTTTAATGATGGTTTTACTGAAGGCTTCTACTAGCCCATTAGCCACTGGATTGTAGGCTGTAGAGGCTACATTCTGGATTCGATTCCTATCGTAGAACCGATAGAATGCATGGCTTACGAATTATGGACCATTATCATGGATGATCCTGCGAGGTAGGCCGAAGCGGTAGATAACGTGATGTTTGATGAAACTGATCACGTCCGACGCCTTCATTTCGGTGAGTGGTATAGCTTCCGCCCATTTAGAGAAGTAATCAGTTATGGCTAGGATGAACCGATATCCTCTGGATGATGGCGGGCTGATTGGGCCTATGACATCCATGCCCCAGGCTTCAAAAGGCCAAGATGCTGTCGTCGAGTGTAGAAACTCTGAAGGTTGATGAATGAAATCGGCATGGAACTGACAAGCCCTACACTTCTTTGCATATTCAACAACATATGCTATCATCGTGGGCCAATAATAACCCATTCGTCTGAGGCGATCTTGTAATTTGGGGCCTGGTTGATGTGTGCCACAAACTCCGTCGTGAGCCACCCGGAGTGCATATTTAGCTTCTGTGTCGGAAAACATCGTAACAGTAGCCCGTCGTAAGAGCGTCGATACAGCATCTTGGTAGCCGTGTCGTAGTAAAATCTGAGGGATCGCCTTTGGATAGACACTGCTTCCTTTGGGTCCTCAGGGAGGATTCTATAGACGACGTAGTCTATGAAAGGAAATCTCTAGTCTTTAATGTCGACGTTTGTTTCCGTTGTGTAACTGTGATGAATATGCAAGACATCTTTTACACATAATAGTTCTCGACCAGATACTGTGATCGACTGTTGAGTATTGGTAGAAACGGTCAAGGAGGCAGCAAGACTGGCTGAAGCATCTGCTTCTATATTCTGTAGTCGAGGCACATGCTCGATGAAGAATCCAACGAAAGTAGACGCCAACTCGATTGTCGCTTTGTGATAGGGGATGAGATCTTCGTGACGAACTTCATAGTCCCCTCGGACCTAACTGACTATTAGCTTAGAATTGTCGTAAGCTTCTAGATAGTCAACTCCCAGTTGTTTTGCCAGTTGCAGGCCAATCAATAGGACATTATATTCGGCCACGTTGTTGGTACAGGATTCCATGAAAGAATATGTACGATGTATAACCAGATGGTCGGGTGACACGAGCACGATGCCTACTCCGGCCACGATATTTCCTTTAGGTCCTGTTCTTGATGCACCGTCAAAGAACATTCGTCAAATGGGGATTTATTCAGTTGCGGTATTAGACTCCACTACTTCATCGGGGATTTCGTTAAAGAGTTTGGAAGATTCTGGCACCGAATGAGCTGCTAGGAAATCAGCTAATGCTTGGCCTTTTACTGCCTTCTGAGGAACGAACAACATATCATATGGAGTCAACAGTATTGCCCATGTAGCTAAACCGGAATTAAGAGAACCCAGTTTAGTCATGACTATTCTGAGTGGATTGACTTTAGATATGTTGTGGATAGTTTGCCCAGACACATAGTGGCGTGTCTTCTAGATAGCAAATACCAGTACAAGGCATTCCTTTTCCACAGGTGTGTATCTGTGCTCGGCACCCACCATTGTGCGGTTGAGGTAGTAGATTGCCTGTTCATGTCCTCCTTCATTCTTCTGAGCTAATAGGGCACCAAGGGAAAGGTCCATAGCGCAGACATATAGTAAGAAGGCCTTCCCCACTATTAGAGCTACAAATACTGGGGGGCTTGTGAGATACTTCTTGATGTTGTCAAATACGCGTTGACAATGTTCAGTCCAGACGAAAGATACGCCTTTCTTCTTGAGCTGAGCGAACGGTTAACATCTTCCATAAAGGTTCAAAATGAATCGTCTGATGTAGGCTAGCATTTCCTGCAGTCCGCGTAGCTCTTTGAGGTTTCTTGGAGGATGTATTCGATGATAGCCTTCACTTTCTCTGGGTCAAGATGTATACCCTTTGAAGTGATGACAAAACCAAGGAACTTGTCGCTGGAGACTCCCAGAAAAGACATGGTTTGATTTATCTTGAGTTGGTGTGCACGTATTAGTTCGAACACTATTCTCAAGTCTTGGAGGTGGTTGCCCTTTAGACGACTTTCAACTGCGATATCGTCTACGTAGCATTCCACTATTTTGTGCAAATGATCGTAAAAAATTGTGTTTATAGCTAGCTGGTATGTCTCCCCTACTTTTTTTAATCCGAAGGGCATCACCGTATAGCAGTATACCCCCAACGGTGTTCGAAAAGATGTGTGCTTTTCATCGTCGAGGAACATCTTGATCTGGTTGTAGCCTGAGAACCCATCCATGAAGGACATCCGCTCGAAGCCGCAAGTATTGTCGATCATTACGACGATTCCGACCAGATATCCTGGAGGCTATCAAGAATGAAGTCAAAAAGCTTATTGCAAGTGGATTCATTCGTGCAGAACAACATCCTGACTGGGTCGCTAATATTGTTCCAGTCATGAAAAAGAACGGTAAAGTTCGAGTCTGTCTAACATTCTCCGTAATGCTGCTGCTTCACTGGCTTAGCTTTAGACAAAATATTTAGGCGGTACATGACGACTTTAGGTTCCAAGCCTAACATGTCTTCATAGCTCCATGCAAAGACGTCGATGTATTCTCTTATAAGATGTATAAGAGATTGTTGTTCATTGCCAGATATACTTTTGCTGATGAAGATTGGTTTAAAAGATGATTCATCTCCTAAATTGACTTGGACGACTTCGTCTTTGGTAGGTAGTTTACGTTGTTCGAAACGCAACTCTCACCTAGTATCCATCTTTTGAGCCTATTGTTCAAGCTCGATCGATTGGACATCGTCTACAATTTGGTCAACTGACACCATGTTGACGGACGAAGTTGCTTTGAACATGTCTTCAATGCTGGAGTATAACTCCCATAGGCAGGAATCAGAAGAATGAGAACAATGATCTGCTTCGGTGTCTAATCTTCCAGGAGTTGTTGGAGGAGTGACATAACCCAAGCTAACACCATTTTGTTGATAGTAGTTCTCAGGTTTGCCAGGAGGAATAAAGTGACGTATTGGCAACCGTCATCCCTAGCCGTAGTTTAGCCCCTGGTCGCTTTTTATATCATATCCCATGTTCTGGATGATATTCTTGGCTTGCCAACTATATCAAAAAAGTTGCATTTTCCCAGAGTCATAGTCAGCTTCAGTGTTGTGATTGGGAGAAGTAGATTCTGGAATAAACTTTCTTTCGCCAATAATTCGACCGAAGATGATTAATTCTTTACCCTTCTTTCTAGCTAGAACGATGAAGTAGTGGATATCTTCTGGCCAGACTTTTTCCCGTAGTTGAGGCATCGTGATCGGCATACAGAGGTGTGGTCCCATGCCGTTCTCTAGAGCGTATATCGTATCTATATATTAGTTTACAGATTGGTAGACATCGGAGTAATTCAAAGATAAAGCTTTATTAAGAAAATATGCAAGTTCTTATTTAGGTATAACATCATCCGCTGAAGGTACATTATTATGAGTATTGATATACTCATTGAGGGGATCATCATCTGGAAGAGGAGCCACAGTCTTGGCCAGGTTCACCACATAGGATAATTTTTCAGGATTGGGAGGACGGACTTCAGCAGGTTCCACCCGAGGTGTCTTGCGGAGAGTGATGGTCAATGGTTTGACCTTATCAGGGTTCTTCTTTTTCATCCAGATTGTGAGAGGCTTTGGAGTACTTTTTGGAGTAGTACGTCCTTCGACTCGGACAATCAAGGGACCATCATTGGAGGATGAACTTGCTTCAGCTTCATCGTCAGCTTCGTTGCCGTCATCCTTGGAGGGCTGAGATTGGTAAAGTACCGAATCTCCATAGTACGCTTCGATGCTCTTAAAAGGATCAACATCGGCAAACTTCGTCTTTACGACGCCATCCTAGTTGACGTACTTGAATCACTGGTGAAGTGTGAAAGGGACGATCATGTTCTCGTGTATCCACGGATGTCCCAATAAGACGTTGTAGGATACACTGGCGTCGATTACATAGCAAGAAACCTCCGTTCAAAGATCACCAATCTGGCACTTGAGATGGATCTTCCCCAGCAGGTGGCTTCTCTCAGCAATGAAAGCCATGATAGTTGTATTAGTTGCAGATAGCTTGTGCAGAGGGATCCCTAGAATCTGGAGTAAACTTCTAGGAATGATGCTGAGGGAGGAACCTGGATCGATGTGCATCCAATCCACCTTAATCGCCCCGATATACCCTGTATAGTACAGAGGTCTATCATGATGATTATTTTTGAGTAGCATGTCCTCCTGTGAAAAGGTGATGTTGGGCACCACTTCCATAGTACTGTGGCAGTAAGGACAGGAGACAGGGTCTTCAGTTGGAGCTTTAACTTCAGCGAGATAAGAGTCGACATGTAGTAATGTCTCACTTAAGGCCTTTCATATTTCTTTCAAGAGTCACAATAGATCGAACAGAGACAACCTGGTAGGTGTATTAGCCAGCTGTGCTAGTATGTCAAAGTTGTAAGTCCGATCTATGCCTTCGGGAGTTGGCGTCTTCAGAGACTTGTCAAATCGCATCTCCTTCTGCTTGGCTTTTTCGGCAGTTGAAGGCTTAGACTGACCGACTTTTGAACTTGTAGGGGCAGCAAAAGCTTGAGAAGGTACTACTTCTTCTTGTGCAGAGTCGTAAGTCCTTAGGTAAGCCTTCTCCGGTCGCGTCTCGCTAGATATAACTTCATAGATGGAAGAAGACACCATATGGCATGACTTGTATTTCTTGCCCCTCTTTGCTTTGGGAGATACCACCCCCTGCGTCATTTCTTGCACAAGGTTCGGATGGACCCACATGATCTCACCACATTCAGTCGTGAGTGGCACCAAGGTTGAGTTGCGAGCTGGCGGCAGGTTAACGACTTCCATTATTGCCTTGGGGATCGGGACTACGTCGTCTGGGACTTCTATGGGAGAAAAGTCACCAAATTGAAGAAAGATCATGTTAGAAGATACAACCTTGTCTTCATCTTCGAGGTTGATCACTTGGCTGTCGATAAGCTATTGTATCTTCTTCTTCAGGACGATGCAATCCTTGGTAGAGTGGTGCACATACTGATGATAAAGACAGTACTTGAGATTGTTGAGTTGGTTTGCCTCTGTAGGATGTCGTGGTGGAGGTAACATCATCTTATTACCCTTTGTCAATGTGTGAAAAATGGTAATAACATCTTCTTCGTCAAAGAAAAAAGTCTCCTTAGGTTTGTCAGAGGCGTCCTGAGAATTGGAAGCTCCCTTGGAAGTGTCGACCTTCAAGACTTTTTTCCCTTTTCCTCCACGGACGGGGATAGTTTGAGGATGCTTGCCTTTGTCTTCAGATTTGGGTGTTTTCAACCCCAGTAATTCCAAATTAGGGACGTCATTTTAGCAGCATCAGCGGCCCGAATGAAAGCGGGCTATGTATCATACTTATGTATACCCAGACAAAACTTTACATAAGAAGGAAGTTGTGTCGACAAGTATCCATAAGTTCTGAGTCTGGTATACCAAAGGACATCTTCAATGCTACTCGTCTGAAGCGTTCGATGAAGGCAATGACAGACTCCGTCCTCCTTTTGCTTGGTCTCGATGAGGGTGGACATACTAACATGCATGCCACTCTCGTAAAACCTGTTGAGGAATAACCTCTCCAAGTCTTTAAAAGAATTGAAACAACCGTTTGGCAGACTACAGAACCATTCAAAAGCTACCCCCTACAAGGTGCTAATAAACAACTTTGACAAAAACGGATCGTCCCTGGGTAAATGTAGAGTCTGTATGTTGAAGTATGTTATGTGTTGGCTAGGAGAAGTCATCCCGTCAAATGAATTTAGTGTCAGCGGCTTGTAGTTAGGAGGACAAGTAGCATTCTCCTATTCAGGAGGATAGGGTTGAGATATCCCCATCTTTTGAAGCTCGTCTTTGTGTGAGATAGTGTCGAGACGGGCAACAAGAGAATCAATTGTATCCTGTTGATTGATCAGGTATTGAGAAACGACTACTCTATGGTTGTCAGGCGTTGTTGGTGAAGGACTACCCGCAACATTTATAAGGATTGGAGGAGGCGCAATGGAATAATACTCCTTTTGTAATGAAGGAGGGTTGTTGCTATGAGCTGGACTAACGTGTATCGAAATATTTTATTGAGGTGGAGGAACAGCCCCAGCATCTTGGACCGCCATGATACTGGTAAGCATATCAGTGATCTTAGCAAATTTTGTTTCAAGACCCTCTAGCCATTTGTTGGTCTGATCACTGGTTTTTTAGGTCTTTCTCCATCCGCCATGTATGTGGATAACATACGAGGACGAACAGAGGCAATAGTACAACTGGTGCTGATACTGTCTGTCTCTGAGTTGACAAGTCCTTCATCTTTAGGTAGGGGAGGCAGATAGTCACCGTCAGACTCGAAGAGGTCATCGTCATCTGGAAGGCTACCCCCAGTATGAAAGTCATCTGCTTCAGACTCTGAGGGAATACTACCCCAAGCTTGGGAGTCCGGCCTCATCATCTATACGGAATCTCGTCCTCGATTGAGTACCCATATAGACTCCTTCAGATGTGACAGCCTGCTGGCTATCTGTTGGCAGACTTCTTCTTCTTCTTCTTCTTCTTCTTCTTCTTCTTCTTCTTCTTCTGTTTACAGAACTGAGAGAAAAAGTTGGGTTCGTAGTCTACCTTCTTTGGTTGGGGCTCCTATAAGGGGGGACCCCTTGACGCCATGTTGGATGAAACACACAGCGGCTTTTCATCGTCAGAGCAATGCAATCGTCGAAACATGGACTGCCTCTGAGGCACTCTCGTTGCTTTGGAGCAACAACAGTTGATGACAATAGTGGTGCACGGATGTACATCATGAATTGCTGCGTCCTCCTTCACTTTACGCTTATTGATTTATCATATCGCATAAGTCAGCGGAAGGGAGTTTTGCCTTAAAACCTATGTCACATGCATCGTCGAGCTTTGCATATGGATTTATAAGAGAGTTGGCGTATCCAGACTTAGTTCACGTGCAGGGGCAACCCCTACACCTACGTTCTGTGATGACCTTGAAGACAGTCCCGTACTATACACGTTGGGGCCTGCCTTTTTGCTGTGGACGCATAGGCCCTGGAATCTTCCTTTGGGTGCATCCTTTTTGGCAGCATGTCTAAGCTTCCTCGATTCGGGCACATAGTATGGGTCAGTTGAGCTTGGGCACATAGCCTTGGGCGTATGACCCTGGATGCATAATCTGTCGAAGACAGAAGTCTTTTGGCCAGAATTATGCGCCCACACACCCTCTTGGGTGCATAGCTTTGGGCGGATGCTTGGTGGAGTAGTGCTATTTTGTCCCAGCTTTGCCTCCTTTATTTTTGAGCCTCGCTGAGTTGGTCCAGTATGTCGAACACTTCGATTCTCGGCATCATAGTATTTTTTTCTGTCATGTCTCGAGCGTTGAACACTCTGTTGTTGGTTGCACAAGAGAGGTCGCTGGACTAGTAGAGCCCGAAATGGTGTGAGCCTTCTTCATTTGTGGAGCTTCTATGGAAGAGCCATGCGCCCATAGAGGAGCTCTATGCGCCCATGTGACAGAGTCCTTCAGTTGCATATCTGCTATGACACTGGCAGGATATGCACTGCGAGCCTTCGGAAGCCAGTTCTTGTGAGACTTGTTTGGCTTTACTGATTTTAAGGGAGTAGAGCCGTCCCTCGAGAGCATCTCTTCGAACGCCTGGTGATCGAACTTCATGATCAACATCTTCTGAGTGATCTCCACTTTGTCGGTATCGGATTACGTTACCACCTTCTCGTCAGAGGAAAAGCTAGTCTCCAGCAGAGTCGCCATTTTTATGGACACACAAAAAAAGAAGAAGAAATACTGTCTTTTCTTTATTGGCGCAAGGCACCACAAATCGAGTACGCCTGAGAGATCTTGTGCTGAGGATCCCCGAGTACAAAAAAGAATTCTGGGGAATGGGACAATGGAGATCGAGCGACAGTTGCTCCTTTACTCCGTTGACATTCCGATTACAAAAGTGGGAGAAAACATAAGAAAATTGCTAACTTTCGGCTCACTGGCAAGAAGTGCAACAATTTGACTCTTGAAAATGCTCTCCGTTCTGTGTTTTGAAGAGGTATGTGACCCCTTTTTATAGTCGTTCTTGTGCTGGAGTGATGTTATGCGCCCACATGAGGAAATACACTAGTTTTTATGTGGGTGCATGGTCCTGCTTTGGGCTCATAGGGTGTAGGCGCATGCAGGCTGCGTGATCGTGGGTTGGTCATGGTGCTGACGTGGCCGCATGCTTTGGTGCACGGCTGCTCGTGGAGACTGATGTGGCCGTATGTTTCGGTGCACGATTGATCGTGGGTTTGACCGAGTCTGGGGCTATTCTGGCTTGGGTGCATAGCCTGAAATAGAGCTATGTGCCCCTTCTGGAGGAGCCTAGAGTGGGCGCATGGGCACATAGTTTACACTGGTGACTTGGGCGCATATGTCTTCACTAGTGACTTGGGCGCATATGTCTTCACTGGTGACTTGGGCACATATCCTCATTGGTGACTTGGGTGCATATGACTTCATTGGTGACTTGGGCGCATATTTCCAGCCTGCTAAAATTTTCATGCTTTTACAGACATACCGTTGGGTTCGTCTCCTCAAATCGGACCTGTAGACATGTAGTTTGACGACTTCAGAGACTGTAGATTTTGGCACACATTTCGGTGCAAAATGGGTCCGACGACGGACATCATTTTGTCCCAAAATTATGATTTTGCCCCTGTTCCAGAATTAGACTTTTGAATAGGCGTTTCCTAGACATATCTTTTATTCCAAACACATTCGTGGTGTTTAATCCAGCATCCGAGGACGTATACGGGATTTGCTTTCATCGCTTCAATATTCTGACGGTTCGAGCTATTGGACGTCGCCCTTTTGCACACAACCTCAGGCAAGATACCTTGCCATATTTACTGCTTATATTTAGCCTACATTTTTGTTATTGCATATCACTGTTTAGTTATTTCTAGTTTTTGTAGCTGTACCATTATTACAATTCCTGATTTATTGCTTGCTCAGTGATATTAGCGACTTAACAGTTAGTAGAGGTACATGATCGCGAATGCGACTTGATAGGTATATTGGGTGGGAGAACAATACCTGACATATAGGCTTCTTTGTACTTTTCTGATTGCCTGTGCGCTCCTCCGGAGATGCAGGCTCCAGTTGCCCTCTAATATTTTTCCAGAGCATTATGGACGTACCCCCTTGCACATGATGCCCTCTGATGATCTTCAGATGTTACGGACGTAGGCCCTTGGTGCCCTCTATGGGGACTATGTCCATCCTATTTATAGTCAGAGCTTATGCGTCGAAAGTGTGGACACATACAAAAAGAAGAAGAAAATGTTGTCCTTTCTTTTATTGGCACAAGACACCACAAATCGAGTACGCTTGAGAGATCCTGCGCTGAGGATACCCGAGTACAAAAAAGAATTCTGGGGAATGAGACGATAGAAATCGAGCGGCTGTTGCTCCTTTACTCCGTTGACACTCCGATTACAAAAGTGGGAGAAAACCTAAGAAAATTGCTAAGTCTTGGCTCACTGGCGAGAAGTGCAGCAATTTGGCTCTTGAAAATGCCCTCCGTTCTGTCCTTTGAAGAGGGATGAGGCCCCCCTTTTATAGTCGTTCTTGAGCTGGAATGGTGTTATACGTCCGTATAAAAAAACATGCTGGTTTTTATGTGGACGTATAGTCCTGCTTTGGGTGCATAGGACGTAGGCGCATACAGGCTGCGAAACCGTGGGTTGGTCGTGGTGTTGACATGGCTGCATGCTTCGGTGCATGACTGCTCGTGGAGACTGACGTGGCCGTATGATTCAGTACACGTTTTGATCTTGGCTTTGACTGAGTCAGGCTTGGGCGCATAGCCGCGTCTCAGGCTATGCACCCTCCTTTCGGGGGGCTAGTCTTGGGCGCATGAAACTTCACTTTCTGGGTGCATGAAGCTTCACTGACTGGGCGCATGAAGCTTCATTGACTGGGCGCATGGAGCTCCACTGACTGGGCTCATGGAGCTTCACTGACTTGGGCGCGTGGAGCTTTACTGGCTTGGACGCATGGGGCTTCATTTGCTAAAAAAATTTCATGCTTCTACAAGACCCTCTTCAAAGTTTTTGATACTTGAACAAGTTCAAAATACTTTAAAAGAAGCATGGATTGTCTTCTCGTAATACAATGGACGCATAGGACATCTCTCTCCTTTGGGCGCATAGTATTTTGGCCAGCCTGTCAGAGAGATACGACTGTTGAGATCTTCCTCGAAATCCGAACTGACAGATTTGTCAGAGCAGAATTTAAAGCGGTCCGTCCTTCATATATTGTCCACGTCAGCAAGGGACAGTCGCATAGTATGCAGAGAGCTGATCCTTCGCGTAGGCGCATGGACTGTAGTGGGCGCATACAACGCGATAAGCGCATGGGCGCATACAGCAAGTGGGCGCATAGGGGGTGGCCCGTGCCTAAAAATAGACCCTTGGAGGAGAGATAAAGTTCATTATTCCTTTCTCTTTGAATTTTTCAGAAAACTCTTCGTCTTCTTTTTTTGAGAACTATGTCTCCCAAGGTCGCCAAGAGATTCGCGAAGGGCAAGGGGGCTTCGTCGAGTGATTCTCCTCCTGCGGCAGCGTCCTCGGTAGTCCAGGACCCGATTCTGGATAAGGGCATGCTTCAAAAACAAAGTCTCGAGCGTTAATTTGTGACGCTCGAACTTTTCTTCTGCCCAGGCGCTTGCGCCTAAGGCAACATACTTCTGTGAGCATTACTATGCGTCCACAGAAGTCATACGCCAACACTTTGGTGTGTTATGCGCCCACATGTTGCCATATTATGCCCCCTTTTAAGCTGTGGCATGTTATGCGCCCACGTACTGTCCGTGTGTTATGCGCCTGCATGTCTTGTTTTGGATGAATATCCCTTTGGGCATATAGCCTTTTGGGCGCATAAGAGTCTTCAGGACTTAATTTTTTTACAGTTTCCTGAATCTTACTTTCTTTTCTTCCCTTGTAGTAAACATATTTGTCCCAGAGCTCGGCGGTATCCCTTTCGGTTCCGCTTGCCATGTTCTCGGCACGAGCCAATATGGTAAGCGATGTTCAAGCAAAGATCAATCATGATCAACTTACAGAGCGGGCGATTGCCGTTATTGAACAGGAGAAAACCTTTCTGAAGCAGATGATAAATGACGAGAAGCTCGAAGGGTCGCACTGTTGGACAAAGCCATACTTCCTATTTGGTGACAGTGTAGAATTTGAGGACGACACGACGATATGTCTAGAAGAGTCTTCGGTAACTACGTTGAATGACCAAAGAATAGGGCTGCCATCAATGAACCGCCAATACCCTCTGTCGGCATTTGTTGATTTAGCTGTGCAGAGACAAATAAAATGGGACTTGACTCCTGAAT
Source organism: Iris pallida (assembly GCA_029216955.1). Taxonomy (NCBI): domain Eukaryota; kingdom Viridiplantae; phylum Streptophyta; class Magnoliopsida; order Asparagales; family Iridaceae; genus Iris; species Iris pallida. The sequence goes on from JANAVB010040818.1 coordinate 13,529,320, forward strand.
TGCCTGGGGTTGTTTCTGGCAGGATCCAGTTCAACTCTAGTACCCGGAAGAAGGACACATTCAAGTATGTCAAGGGTTTCACATCTTACTCCATGAGGGGGCTACAACTGGGTATTGTACTGAACGATGTCCCGACTGATCTTTATTCCTATGCTGCTGAGACTCTCTCCAACTTGATGTTATTGAAGAGGGAGTCATATCCAGGAGGAAAAATGCAGCTGGAAGGCTGGAGACATCCCGTTTCATTCTGGAGTGACCTTACTAGATGGGTGCTATCGACTTATGAAGCCACCCTAAAAGCTATCGGTCTTTTCTATGTCGTCAGGGCCACTCAGTATGGCATCAAGGTTAATTGGCCAATGTTTATCTCCTTGGCAGAGTTTTACAACCATCATACGTGCACCTTCTTTACTCCGGGCTGGGAGATGGACTTGGCTCTTTATAAGATGTAGGCGGTATCCAAACATCCCTGGGGACGGAGCCGTATACAGAATATGTCCCCAACGATGTAGAGATCTCAGATTTGGAGAAGGAGAGCTCTGATATGATGAATTGTACAAAGAGTTACTTTGCTATTTTTTATCTGTCACCAGACTACGAATAAGGGTAAGATCGAGGGGTCCAATCCGCATACAAAGTCTTGGACCAGCTATGTTTTCACCAGAGGAGGGGGAATGACCCAGTCTCCTTCTCATCGCCTAAGCCTTTGACAATCTCTGAGATAGATCGGCTGATGACAAGTCGCAGAGTTGCGGATACCGAAGATAGGGACGATCCTGAGGCGAGTTTCCTGATTTATTATTTCTTCAGGCAAGCCGAATTCAAGATGTCAAAAGAGGTGGTGCTTGCCGCTTTCCTGATGATATGGCTTCGTAACTACGTAGTCCCTGGCAGTTCAGGGACTATTGAGAGAATCAGCCGGGGGATAATACTTCCAGCTGTAAGACTGGCCTTTGGGCACCGTCTTGTATTGCTTCCTGCGATGGTTTGTGCCATCCAACAGGGTTTGTGTTATTTTGTTGCGAAGGCGATGACATCTGGGGGCAAGAAGGACTTTGCTAGGACTGAGTTACCCTTCTATTATCTGATAGGGTAGCTGATACTGCACTGTCCCAAATTGATGAACGCTGGGCTGATGATAGATTCTTTGGCCGGCGATGCCTTCATTCGGAGGCACAAAGATGTTGATTGAACTATTACAGGGGTGCCTGCTTGCAGGAGAGCTTTTAGTTTTCTGTAAAATTATGAATTCTTCAGAGTACCGCCTCCATCTGGTAGTGGTCGCACGGGAGACACCCTAGTAGATGAGGGAGCACTCACTACTAGCCTCCCTATTGGAGCATTCCGTTGGCTCCAGTCGATTAGGCCTTTCCATTTGGTACTTAGGAACATGAACCACGCTTTCCTATAGCCTTACTTGCCAAGCCGCTTTGTACGGCAATTCGGCTATAGCCATCTTCTCTTAGGCGATTCCAGTCCTCATCTCCAGTCGATAGGGAGTCTGATCGACGGGGCACGTGCATGGGGCTACTATAATACTGGATGTACCGAGGCAGTTTTTACCCTGCCCGATGATAAACCCGACACTCACATGCTCTTTGCTGCTGCCAAGTTCTACATCCAGGTCAATACCTTTCTTTCTGGGTATGACCATGAGCATAGTTTTGTATCGGGGACCAAGCTCGCCCCTACCCTTGCTGAAATAGGACGAGCACGTGCAATGGGGAGTAGCATGAAGGAAGGCGTCACGCCCACAATTGAACCAGCTGTAGCGTCGCAATAGAGAGTTGTAGTTGAAAAGCCTATCATTACAGCGCCTTGGAGGGAAGACACTGAAGAACCTCTTCCTACCGTTCCTCATAAGAGGAAGGCTCCCACCGAGCCGGTGCCATGACCAAAAAGGACGAAGGTGGTTGTTTTTCGGAGGAAGAAGGTTACAAACGTGGGTGCCGGCTCGCCTCCTCCCAGATTGTAACACCCAGTTTCTGGAATGAGGGTATTTTTGAAATTTGTAATTATAATTATTAATTATTGATATTTATTTCACATTATAATTTTTGGTAATTTTTTAATAATTTTTAAACTATTTAAAATTGCCTTAAGTCATGGCTTGTGATTTTGAGGTCTTGCTAGTGTAACCTGAGAGACTGCATGACCTAGAGCCTAACCATGTCATTAGGATGATTTAATTATCATTTTTAGCCTAGGGGTAATTTGGTCATTTTGACTTATTTGAATTATTTGATGATTTATTGAATTGGTGAATTCTAGGTTGACTTGACTTGTTGAGACCTAGTGAACTAGCCTAGAAGGTAACCCTAGCCATGGTGACCTAGTCTAACTTAGGTTAACCTACTTTTAGTCATTAGAAACTAATTTTGGATTAGGAGGATTAGTTTAAGTGAATTTAAGTCATGGCTTATGACTTCATGACTTGATTAATCATAACTTAAGCCCATGGGCCAATTTAGGAAACCCTAACCCTAATTCCTTCCTTTATGATCAGCCATAGGGATCCCCACCCTATATAAATACTTATTCTCTAGGGCTTGCCTCTTTCTTTTATTCATTTCAACATTGGAATAGAAAGGTATTTGTTCCCCTTCCAAAAATCTCCATAAATCTATTTTTATTCCTTTTTGCCATCAAGAGGAGAAATCCCCCATTTGAAGCTTTTCCAAGCTTTTTGCATATATAGGTAAAACCTTTTAAATTGATTTAAATTTCGGTTTTCTTTACATTTAGGGCTAGATCAAGGAGTCCCCTGGGTGTCCCCGAAATTTGGGTAGATTTCGTGTCCGTTTGGTGTCCATATCGGACACGTGTCTATATGTTATTTAAGGTGTTTGTAGAAATGCCTCAATGGATTGAATGTTAATGTTTTTCAAAACAAATTACATATTTGGAAAGCTTATTATATGTAGATTATGTTTGTATATGACTAAACACAATTTGGGTTGGTTTTCGTGTCCAAAATTGGACACGAACGCGTGCACGAGGACACCGTGCAGTGCCCTGCTGCTCGGGTACAACTACGGACACGACACGAGCTCTAGTGAGCTAAAAATTGGTGGACACGGGGGCCTAGTGACTGACACCATGCACGTAAAATTTTAGAGGATTTCATCGAGTGGTTTGAGAGATTTTCAACCCGCACTAGCCACGCGTTGTCGCGTGCAGGCGGCTGAGCACGCACAGACACGCACAACACGCGGCCTCGTGTCCGCTGTAGACACCACGTGGACACCTCACAGGGTGTCGAACGTGTAGCCTGACACGTGGGATACACATGGACATAACCACGTGGCCACACGTGTCGTGTGCTGTGTCCACGACGACTCGAAACCCCTGCACGAGGGTTATGTACACTGTGTGCACACCACATATTTGTTTTTTGATTTGGACACGTTTGTATCCATTTGGTTAGACACGAAATGACTCTATGACACGTGCACGTGTGTGTCTTGCTTTACCAACTCTCTATTTACAATTTTTGATGTTTAAATTGATTTTGAAATCCATTAATTCCCTAAAAAAACCTGATACCGACTGATACGCCTTAACTGGATTAAATTCTGAGTTTGATTCGCATTTTTACCTATTTTAATGATGATTAAATGATTAGATAGTTTCACCAACATATGTATTAGGTTAATGAAATGTTTGATTATGATGGGTGTTCGAGAAATTAGTTTTGAATGAAGATTTTCCATTTTTTCTGATACTATATGCTGAATTCCTGATTTCTGAGATGTAGGAGTGATTTTTAACCAAATTTCCATGATAAATTGCAATATTATTTAATCCCCTATATGTCTAAGTGATTGTATATATGTTAGACTTCATGTTAACGAAAGAAATAGGATCGAATTCATGATTCCCACATGTGGACTGATACGCACTGATACCAAATGTGCTGAATCAAATTTTCTGATTTTAATTTGTTTCTAACTGTTTTAGATGCTGGAATTAGTCCACATACATGTGTGTTGAATGATGAACATGTTAATTTCGATTGTGTTGATGCAATGGGCTATTGGAATTGATTTTTGATATACTAACTACTAAGGGTTTAATTGAACTGTCAATGGTTCTTCCAAAAATCTGAGAAATCGAAATGTGTTAATGTCTTTGAATGATTAAATGGAATGTTGGTTCACAAATGCATAACTGAGATTTAAATTACATGTGGAGTTTCATGTTGGCATGGGACTTGGGTTCGAATGGTTGAATTGATGTGTAAAGTATTGTATAGACTGTTAGTTAACTGATATGCACTGATTTACCTACTGTCAGTTACCTTCATTCCTGAGAACATATTTTTTTTGGCACTGGTTTTTCCTGAGTTTAGACACGCTATCCTAATTATCCCCTGTACACACACACGCATGCCTAAAACTGAGAACAGCCTTGACCCTCACCTTAACAGCTCACACACTCCATATTACACTCACACATTTACACACACATAGTCTTAACTAATCACTAAAACCTATCTACTAACTGTCATATACCTACTCACAGTTTTTCTGAAAATAAATCTCTGTTTTCTCTTATTATTCCCTGTTCTAACTGAACTGTTAAATGTTTGAACTGTCATTCCATTTGAATCCTGAGAATTCCCTTTACTGTACTTTACCAAATCTTTTCTTGTATTCCACTCATCCCCATTGTTCAGTCTTATGGTTTGGTTCAGTTTTGGAATTTCGTTTTGAATTGGCATTTGTGTTTACTGTATTGTGCTGTTATTTTGAGTTTCCAAAAATCTGATGTGGTGTTCACTGTTTCCCATTTAGTATCTTGATTCTCCTAGGCCAATTTTATAGTCTACACTATTATTCCCTGTCACACACAGGACACCCCCTTATGTTTCACTGGCACAAACCTTCCCTTAGCCCATACACACATACATAGGACAACACACTACACCCTCTATTCTATTCTGTCAATTATTTCCTGAAACCTAAGTCTCACACAGCCCTACATCTCTCACACACACACACACACAGTCTACTCACTCTCTCACATTCCTATCACACACACATATGAGAACATCCACACACACATTATGTATATATATATATATATATATATATAAAATATATATATATATATATATATATATATATATTTTTTTTTTATGTGTCCGGGCATCCGCGCACTAGCCCGTGGCAACGCCACCCAGCCGGCTAGTGCGGGAGGGGGGGCTCGATCCCGGGTCTCCCCGCCGAGAGCCCCCCCCTCGTGCCACTTGCGCTACGAGCGTATATATATATATATATATATATATATATATATATATATATATATATATATATATATATATATATATATATATATATATATATATATATATATATATATATATATATATATATATATATATATATATATATATATTTCCTAAAAAAAATATATAGATATAGATATTTCCTAATCTATTTGTATGTGTATTTACATGTATATACATGTATGTTTATTTACATATATATATATATTATGTGGGTAATAGTTATACTAGCCTATGTGTAATGTATGGTGGTTTATGAGGCAGGGATCTCATTAGCCATGTGTATTTGGCCCATGGCCTAGGTAGTTGGCCATGGCATGTGGTGGATACACTTGTGTATCACTAGGCTAGGTGATTTGTGTAGTATCTAGTTAGTTGACCTAGAATTGACTGGTTGAGCCTAGGTTTGACCAACCTAGACTAGTTCGACAAAGTTTAACTTCGTTTGACCTAGTATGACCTAGACAATCGACCAGGTTTAACTTAGAGTTGACTTTGACCTAGATTGATCTAGAAGTAATGTAGATTGCATTATAAACATCATTTACCTTGTTTAAACACATTATAACATGTATTACTCTGTTTAGGACATTGTGACTCTGGTGCAGACATCTGACATTACACTACTCTTTTCAGAGTATCAGGCGAGTACATTCTCTGATAGTTCTCTCATTTACTTGTCAATTACTGTACTTCAGTTCTAGTTAGTTGTATGCGATTCTCTGTTACAACACGTATGGATATTTTGGATTCATGCATACGACACACATTTATTATCTGGCCTCTATTTACTGGAATCATTCTGGAATTATTTACTGGTATCTTCATATTACTGGCTGGACTCATCTTGAATCATTGTGTCAGAATTCTAGATTCACTTGCTGGGAGGAGAAATACTAGAGTAAGACATGTAGACATACCCCATTTCTGGAATCACCCTTTGCTGGAATCAAACTGGAATGATAGCCATCTCACACCCGGCCAGGTGTGTGATGTGCCGGATTACCTATAGCCATTTAAATGTCGATCTCGATATTTTAAAACACACTGCTAGAGTATAGGCTGGACTCACACTGGAATCATTGATCACTATAACTGGAATCGTCCCTTACTAGATTCATCTTGTATTAGATTCATCTTGTACTGGACTTACATTGGAGTTACACTTGTCTACATTGTTGTCTGGACTTTATATCATATTACCCTAGTTCAGCTAGTTCTATTTTTACAGTCTTCATTGCTATGATTCTTCTCTTGTTTAGTTATTTTCTTTTCTTGCACTTTATCTGTCTTTCTTACCATCACCTGAACATAAACTGCCATATTCATCAATACAACTGTCTATAACTGCTTTATAGTTCTCTGTTATTTACTTGGATTTTCTAGATGAGATGTGCTCGTTCCTGTCCTGACTGGACCTGTTATAAATTTTACAGATGATTGCCCTGAGAATATTTGCCCTACTCATTATGGACCTGACGAGGATTAGCTACCTTTGGCCCCGACACTCAGGAGTGATCGGGATTTAGTTTAGTAGACTTGCATTTTTTTTCATTAGAGCTTGTTGTATAGAATTGAGACTTGAGATGTATTTGAGATTGTTCGAGATGTTGTTATTATTTCAGTAGTTATTGTTGTCTTCAATTTCTTAGTTATATTTCTGTGTTATCTTATCGTGCTTAGACTGTGATTGAGTTACACCATATCTTATACTTGTCCTCCGTTCGGAGTTGATCATGATGAGTACATTATATACTGCATGAGTTGATGGTTAGTTAGAGACTTAGAACAGCGTTCTACCGCCGACACTACGGCGTAGGCTGGGCGCTGTTACGTACTCGTACCCTCACAATGGATGCGGGTCATGACACGTTTTTAGTGGTGGCCCATGCAGCTCAAGTTTATGTAGTGGTATTTGTAGGTCCTAAAAATCAAGTTGCACCCATCAACAAAGTTATCAAAATCAAATTATACATCCTTCAAGTGAACTGCGCAGAAGACAGATTGCGCAACCATTCGATTGTGCAGGATGAACTGCGCACTCATCCAAGTGCGCATGCTGACGTGGCCTTGCCATCATTACCTGACAGAGAATCAGATCTTCTGACAGCTGACAGTACGGAGAACGAGGAAACTGTTCGTTTATCGTACAGCACAGCGCTCGAGGACAGTTGTACATGCAGCGCAATCTGCCTGCAGCACAGTCCATCTCAGCGCCGTCCATCCTAGTACAATCCGAAGCCAGCGTAATTCAAGTGGCACACTCCATCAACTGACAAAGTACACGTGGCCTTCATGCCATCAGACTCATTACGTGGTAACCGTCTGTACACGATCATGCACATTTTAATTAAATAATGCCATGTGTCCAAGACAGTTGGCCCACGATCAAGTAACTGCCAGCACAATCTGACGCCTGCGCAGTCCAATACAGCACAATCCAACTTGCGCAGTCCAAAATAACTACAAAGTAGTTATTTCTAGAACTCTATAAATAGAGTTTCAAGTCCTTCCTAGGGGGGATCACATATATACACACAGAGATCAGAGATCATAACCAGAGATCAGGAGTCCTTGCCAAAGTGCTGCTACAATCTTCAGAGGCTACCGTCTTCAAAGTTCACATCGTCCAAGGGATAAAGCGATCGTCATTCAGATCGGATTCCTATAGTTGTACTTTCCCAGAATTCTTGTAATCTCTTTACAAAGTTTGTTGAAATAAAGATCAGCTTTTGTTTTTGCAAACAAAATAGCAACACTGCTGGGGACGACTTTCTCCTCCAACGAGGAAGTGACAACTCAATGTGACGTTACGTCTATCGGAAGACGCAGAAGACGCTGGTTGTAAAGGTCAACCAGACGGCCTACGAAGCCATGATCAACTCCAGGACCACCCCTCGCACTACGACAACTTCTGCCACAAGCAAAGTGCGCCCAGTGTGGATCCCCAAGACTGCTGCGCAGTCTGTTGATTCTGCCACCAAGACTGCTGTGCAGTCTAAGATCTCTGCTGCTAAGACTGTTGCACAGTCTGTTGTCTCTGCTGTTGCACAATCTGCCTCTACTACTCGTGCGTAGTCTGCTGTTGCCAGTGCACAAACCACTTCATATGCTGCCCTGTCAAAGTGCAAGACTCCTGTTCCTCTGGCGCAGTTGGCAGCAACTTTGCCTGCGCAGTCCACTACGCCAGCAACCAGAGTGCAACCCAAGCACTCTGGCAACAAGACTCCTGCTGCGTAAGCCATTCTGACTGAGGCCAGAAGACATTCTGCCAGAACTCCTCATGCGCAATCTGCCAGTGCGCCATCAACCCATGTGCAAGCTATGCCTGCATAATCCAAGAGAGACAATCCTTTGGCTAATCTCTCATCTTCTCACAACAAGAGAAAAAGCTCTGCTACTCTTCTCAAACACCATGTTGCTCCTGCACAATCCACTGGGGGTAGTCTTTTGGCTTCTCAAACTTCCTCGTCCCATGACTTAGAAGACAACAGAGGGAAACGCTCTTTAGCTAACCCTTCTTCACTAAACAAAGGAAAATGCCCTTTGGTCTTTTCTCAGTCTTTCTCGGTTTTTACCGTAGAAGATCAAACTGAATGTGCCCCGGCACCAGTCAGTACAAGAACCCTTTCTCAAAAGGATTCTTCTTCTCTCCTTGCTAAAGGGAAGTGTACTTATCAGAGAGGTATTCTGCCTACTCCGGTAGCAGAGTTCCAAGATCTCCCAACCCTCAAGATCTCCCGTTCAAGACAGGAAAAATTGTTGGTGTCTCAGACAGAAGCCCCTGGGGGTGATTTTGCTGATTTAAGAACTTATCTCAATCGACCAACTTCGGTGAAACGCAAACAACCAATGCCAAAGACCAACCAGCATCAGAGGCAAACTTCCAGGATCAAGAATCCGGACACCTAAGCCAATGAAATGAGTACTTCCCTGTACACTCAAGGGATAAAACATTTGAAGAACCGGAACCATGTTTCGAATATTGTCAAAGAACGTGTCCCTCAAACTTCTTCTCGTCCCGTGGCTGTTCCCGATCTCCGAGAACATCTCAAGCAAAAACGGGACAATATTCCAACACCCCCAATACAATCACTTGGACACCATTGCAATCACAAGGTTGTCATCAAGTGTTGTTGCCAGACAACCAGACGATCTGTCTTCAATCGTCTGAACTTTTCAAACTCTGAACTTATGTTGGAAGATGAAGACGAGGTTTTGTATGCCTCCGTCAACATGACTTCCAGAGACACTGGGGTAGAAAGTGCTCCAAGCACGGCAAGCCTCGCAAGCCAAGTCAACGGTATTTGGATCTACTCCAAGAATCCTCTGAAGGGGTATTCCAACATACCCGATCCCGAAGCTGAGACACAATCGGTCAAAGGAATCTTCAAGATCCTTCTGGTCATTCCCTTCCTTCTCACTCAGGAGATGATTCTTTCTCTGACTATGACGCATACAGTGAAAGCTTAGAACAGATAGTGTCCTCCACTGTACCCAGTGAAGTGACAACTTATGTTGTCAATGAAGACCCAGATGCTTCCAGTTCGGCTAGTCAAGAACAACGGATAGCCGCACTAGAAGACAAGCTAAAGACCATGGCCGAAATGGTCGCAAGTATGCACTCCATCATTGTGGCCCAGCATACAGTACCACCGACCGTACCTCCTACAAATCCTGAAATCATAGCATCGTCGGTGCCCGTTAATACAGGGCTGGGGGTAGCATCTCTTCAAGTACCTCCTGTACAGGTCCAACCTACACCCAGTCAATCAGGTGCTGGGGGTAGTGCTTACCACGTTGTTCCTCCCCCTAACACTGTGACTCAGCCTGCTCCTTCTACATCAGTGGAGGATGCCAATGAAGCTGTCAAGCTCCTACACACTCAGTTCGAGGCCTTCAAGGAGAAGGACAACTTGCAGAGGTTGGAGATCAAGCAACCCTACCTAGTTGAATGGAAGGAAGTCCCGTTTCCTCCTAAGTACAAAATCCCAACAATCTTGCTGTTTGATGGCAGCACTTCTCCCAGTCAGTTCATTAACCACTTTGAAGTTATGACTGTCCAACTCCAACCAAATGACGCTCTTCTTACCAGAGTATTCGTCGGCATTTTAGCCGGCATAGCATACGATTGGTATAGAAGCTTGCCTGATGGTTGTATTACCTCTTTCTCTGGCCTAAAATAAATCTTCCTGGAACGATTCTATGAGGGGATCAACGACATAACTATGTCAGCCCTCAATAAAATCAAACAAAGGCACAATGAAACTGCTGAGAGTTTCATTGAAAGGTTCCTCCGGGAAGCTTTAAAAATGCTTCCTGGAACTCCAGCCGCTGTCACCATAGACACCTGCAAGGCAAATCTTTTGCCTATCATCAGCATGTGGACAATGTCTACTCAATTCCAAGACTGGCCATCCTTCATTGTCAACGCTAAACCAGCTGAAGTTAGCGTCGACAAATTCAAGCAACTAGGGGTACAAATGTCTAACCCCGACCGGGATGAACACCAGACATCGGGTGGCAACAATCGCCAGAACAACCGCAAAGGAAAAGAAATTTTGAATATCAACTTGACGAATAAGAACAAAGAATCTTTGGCGGTCAACGTAGCTCAACCTACGTCCACTTCTACCCCTTCAGCACCTCCACCAAGAGAACCTCGTCCGAAAGTGGAGTACTCTTTTGACGAGAATGACACAGTGAGCATCTTTAATTGCTTGATCAAAAGCAATAAGCTCCAGCTCCCAGATCTCAAGAAGCCCGATGAAGTCGGTAAAACTGATCATCCCAAGTACTGTGTCTATCACAGGTTCATCGGATATCCCACTCGAGCATGTTATGTGCTCAAAGGCAAAATTTAAGAGCTGGTCAACGTCGGTGTTGTCACTCTGCAGCAAGACGAGAAGACTGTTACCGCAAACATGGTCTCAGTCCAATTTGGTGACTTCCCGCCCCAGATGGTACAGTACGGTGTCATTTCCATCCCCAAAGATACTCTCGAGATCGAGAATCTCCCTCCTCCACGAGGTGAAGGTCTCGTCCCCTTGTCTCTTGACGATGGCAAGATTATGTGGATTCATCCAGATCTTGCTTCAGAGTTCGAACTTCCCTCTTCCTCCAAGAAGAAAGATCGTTCCAAAGGCAAGACAAAGACTTGCAATATGGTGTCTTTTGACCCCATAGTTGATGAAGAAATTATGTTGGGCACCAGATCAAGGAAAGCCTATCTAAAGGATTACCCCGAAGCTCAAGAGAATCCTTCTTCTTCTTCTGAGCCTGCTACAGTGAAGCCTGCTTCCACTGAGGATATTCCTACTGCATCTTCACCGGTTGTAGAGTCTATTCCTCCCAAGCCGACGGTCGCTGACAAAGGCAAACAGCAAGTCCGCTTCGACAAACCTTTGAAGAAGTCATCTCCCTCAGGACTTGAAAAGCCTTACGATTTTGATATTTTAGCTCAATTGGCCAATACACCGGCCCGGCTGTCAATCTTCGAGCTCTTGCGCCTCTCTAAAGAGACCCGGGAAACTTTGAGTGAGGCTCTCATGCAAGCTAAAACTTGTCTAGCCCTTCTGAAGAAGCCGAAAGCAGAGCCAGTCTCTTGCCTCCATTGTCATAGTGTGTTGGAGTTAATTCTAAACATAACTTTCACGCAAGATGACATGTTGATGGAAGATAACAGACACGACCGTCCTCTATACTACACAGGATATGTCGACTCAATGAAAGTCGATCATATTCTGATAGATCCGGGGTCTGCTCTCAGTATTATGCCGAATACAATGCTAGATGCACTGAAGATCCCAGTGCATAGTCTTTCCAGTACAATCACCACTATTCTCGGGTTCAACCAGGGAAGGAGTGAACCTCTGGGCAAGATTCGCCTAAAACTCCAAATAGGAAATCTTCGTACAAAGGTGACCTTCTACATCATTGACAATCATAGTTGTTCCTACAATGCTTTGCTGGGAAGACCATTTCTGTATGAGCACAACATTGTCCCTTCGACTCTCCATCAATGTTTTAAATATGTTGATGACAATGGAGAGGTGCAAAATGAGGTTGTTGATCTCTATCCTTTCAAAGGCATCGAAGCATACTGCAACGATGCTCGTATGTACAAGGACGAATTCATGAAGGTTGTCCTGTCTTTGGACACTGAAGAAGAGCAAGAAACAGTGCCTAATGACACCCTCATCATTTCTGTCAAAGGGCGTGTTTCTCGTCCTCAGTCTTCTAAGCCACTGGCTATTCACTTGCCAGTCCAGAAGCAACCAACTGATGATGATCAGGATCAAAGGGAGCTCACCTCTTCTGAGCCGCTTGTTATAGATTTATGTCGTAACAAGGACAAAAGGCAGCTCACCTCTTCTGAGCCACTTGTTATTGATTTATCTCATAACAAGGAAAAAAGGGAGCTCACCTCCTCTGAGCCGCTTGTTATCGACCTCCGTCGTAACAAAGCCAATCCTCCTCCACGTTCTTCTTCTTCCCCTCTTGTAATCAATCTGACTAAGCCTGCTAAGGCTAAAGGTCCTGCTGTAAATACAAATGTACAAATCAATGAAAAAGCATCTACTTTCCAGTATACTGATGTTTATCATGCTAAATGCTATTTGGATATGTTAGATAGCTATCAGTCATTTATGATGGGAGTTGTACAATCTCTTCAAACAGAAATCTCATTTGAAGATCCAAAAAATTCATATCGTGTTGTTCCTGCTCGTAAGAAAGGCGAGAGTCCAATACTTTTTAGTAAAGGACTGGAACAACAATTCAGCTATACGGATGATAGCAAAAGTAATGACACGGGACATCTTCAACTCCGTCGTTACAGTCAACAATCAAAAGACATCATCCGAAAGATGGGTCATGACTTCAAGAGCGGCCTCAACTACGGTAAGGGTAGAAGAACTTCTATCCGTACGGCTGTGCCAAAAGGAAAGTCAGAAATATACTACAGCAGGACCAAAAGAGGCCTCGGATATGCTTCTCCTCCGGTATTATCCCCAGCAGCCTCTGAATCCGATAGCGAGGAGCGCTCTAATTCTTCTGATTCTAGATCATGGGATTCTGACATCAGCATTGGTCAAGTTCATCGATTGACTGTATCTTCTAACATAGTCTCCGTCGAACTTCCAGAAGGCAATGACGAGGATATTGAAGAAAGTCCCGAAATAGATCCTTGGGCTCAACAGATGGACACCCAATGGGAACTCCGATTCGAACAAAGGGAACCTCGTACTGAAGATCAATTAGTTCAAGTTGATGTAGGAGAGAGCGGATCACCTCGTCCAATATTCATCAGCAAGAACCTTCCAGAGGCAGATAAGTAAAAATTAATTCTTCTTATCAAAGAATACGTTGATGTCTTTGCCTGAAGCTATGAAGACATGCCAGGTCTAGATCCCAAAGTTGCTACTCACAAACTGAACATCTTGCCTAATACAAAACCGGTCAAACAGCAACAACGGCATTTCAAGCCAGAAATGATAGATGCAATCGACGATGAAGTCAAGAAGCTCATCGCTTGTGGCTTTATCCGAGAAGAATAGCATCCTGATTGGGTAGCCAATGTCGTCCCAGTTCTAAAGAAAACCGACAAAGTTCGAGTCTGCATCAACTTTCGGGATCTTAATGAAGCATGTCCAAAAGATGAATTTTCTTTCCCTATCACGGACGTTATGATCGACAACACCTGTGGGTTCGAAAGAATATCTTTCATGGACGGATTCTTCGGATACAATCAGATTCGGATGAATCCTGAAGATGAAAAGCATACTTCTTTCTGCACTCCTCGCGGAGTCTACTGCTATACTGTAATGCCATTTGGTCTCAAGAACGCTGGTGCAACATACCAACGAGCCATGAGTACCATCTTTCGAGATCATCTGCACAAGACTGTCGAATGCTATGTTGACGATATTGCTGTCAAAAGTCGTCTAAAGGAAGATCACATCCAAGACCTGAGAACTATCTTCAATCTTATGTGCCAACATCAACTCAAAATGAATCCCACCAAGTCATTCTTGGATGTCTCTAGTAGCAAATTTCTCGGCTTCGTCATTACCTCTAAAGGTATACACGTGGATCCCGAGAAGATCAAAGCCATTCAAGAGATGCATCCTCCACGCAACCTAAAAGAGCTACGAGGATTCCAAGGTCGACTTGCGTACATCAGGAGATTCATTTTGAATCTGTCTGGATGCTACAGACCATTCACTCAACTAATGAAGAAGGGTGTATCTTTCGTTTGGACTGAAGAATGTCAACGAGCATTTGATGACATAAAGCGGTATCTCATGAACCCACCAGTCTTGGTGCCACCGATCTCTGGCATACCATTTTTAATGTATGTCCGTGCTATGGATCATTCATTGGGCGCTTTACTTTTCCAAAAGAACAAAGAAGGCCACGAACAAGCTATCTACTATCTCAGTCGTACTATGATTGGTGCTGAACACCGTTATAGTCTAGTCGAAAAAGAATGCCTAGCTCTTATGTTTGCTGTTCAAAAGACTCGGCATTACATCATTGGCCAAACTATTCATGTCATATCCCGAGTTAATCCTCTTCGGGTATTGATGAAGAAGCCTAGCACACTCAATTCTCGGCTGGCTACATGGGCCATTATGCTAGCCCAATATGACATGGTATATGTTCCTCAAAAGTCTGTCAAAGGTCAAGCACTGGCGAATTTCTTAGCAGCTCATCCTGTTCCGGAGACATCTAAGCTTTATGATGAAATTCTAGACGAGACATTAGAATCTAATACAATCTCCGAAGAATTTCCTACTTAGCGTCTATTCTTTGACGGTGCATCCAGGATTGGACCCAATGGTGCTATTGTCACAGGAGTTGGAGTTGTCCTTGTTTCTCTAGACGGGTCAGCTATTCAAAGAGCATATTCCTTAGATGAGCCTTGCTCCAACAACGTGGCAGAGTACAATACTCTACTCATCGGTCTTCAGCTAGCCAAACAACTTGACGTCGAGTATCTTGAAGTCTATGGTGATTCTAAGCTAGTTGTTAATCATGTTAGAGGGACTTATGAAGTTCGCCATCAAGATCTAGTACCTTACTTTGAAGCGGCAATCAACATGGCTACATCATTCAAGGCCTTCTTCATTGAATATGTACGCCGAGCTTGCAATACTGAGGCTGACGCTTTGGCCAATCTTGCAGCAATCTTAGCCATCCCTATCAAAAGACAGCAGGTGGTGGTCATCTCTAATCGAGAATTGTTCTGCGTTGAAAACAATCGTAATATTGAGTTCAGTAATCTTATTGAAGTCAATGTTATCAATGAAGACTGAAGAACTCCTTTCATCGACTTCGTGGTCCATGACATACTACCTGAAGATCCTAAGGAGGCTACGAGTATTCGTCGACGGTCTCTACGATTCTACTACAATCAGACCACCAAAACTCTCTACCGGCGAACTTATGATGGCTTACTCTTGCGCTGTCTTGCTGGTGATGAAGCAAAGCAAGTACTGCGTGAAGTTCACGACGGTGTCTGCGGAGCACATCAACCTGGTCCTAAACTACAGGATCGCATCCGACGTATGGGTTACTACTGGCCCTCTATGGTATCTGATGCCATCGAATATGCGAAGAAATATCGAGCTTGTCAAATCCACGCAGATTTCATTCATCAACCATCAGAATTTCTTCATTCGACTATTGCTTCCTGGCCTTTTGAAGCTTGGGGCATGGACATCATCGGTCCCATCAATCCTCCTTCTCCTAGAGGACATCGGTTCATACTAGCAATAACCGATTACTTCTCCAAATGGGCCGAAGCTATACCATTGGCTGAAGTCAAGACCAGTAGCGTCATCAACTTTGTCAAACACCATGTCATCTATCGGTTTGGTGTCCCTCGAAGAATCATCCACAACAATGGACCTCAATTCATCGGTCAAAAGTTCACAAGGTTCTGTGACGATCATCGGATTGACAATGTCGCTTCGACAGCCTACAATCCTGCTGCTAATGGCTTAGCTGAGGCTTGGGCACATAGCCATGTCTCAGGCTATGCGCCTTCCTTTCTGGGGGCTAGTCTTGGGCACATGAAACTTTACTTTCATGGTGCATGAAGCTTCACTGACTGGGCACATGAAGCTTCATTGACTGGGTGCATGGAGCTCCACTGACTGGGCGCATGGAGCTTCACTGACGGGCGCATGGAGCTTTACTGGCTTGGGCGCATGGGGCTTCATTTGCTGAAATTTTTTCATGCTTCTACAGAAAGGATTGTTTCTCAACTTCATGTTCACTTTAGTACGGTTACGTAACCCTAGTAAATGTCATGTCACCCCCGTTCCATTAGTGGCTTGGGACAATATCGCATCACGGAATAGTGTTCTACCCCTTGTCCTTGTTTGGTAGTAGGGGTAGTTCACTGTTTCGATGATGAGATATTGGATCTTGTTATAATTGGGACTATTTTACTTTACTTGTGATTTATGACATATTATATACATTCAGTTATGTGGCATGTTCTTTATGTATGTTGTTATGTCCTTCTGAGGACTGGTTATCTCTCCAGGTGTGTGCTTTGTGACTTTTCGCATGTGTTTTAGCCAGGATCGTGATCTTCTCTATTTCTTCGAAGAGGATTGCTCTTGGTTCGTCTTGCCATTTTCTCGATCCTTTTCTTGTATCTTTTCTTTCATCTAAAATAGTTGGTAGTGGATCTGTCTCCGTCCAACTACATGTACAAATGACAAATTCATAGTTGATTATATTATTATTATTCTTTATTTTGGTGGATGAGATTTACTTATCATGGTTTACTGCATTTTACAGCTTATGTATACATACGAGGGTTCCATATATTGGAGTATACTTCGTATGTATACAACTAGCATGTTTACGTACTTAGTCCTCAGTAATTTGGGACTGGGGCGTTACATATTTTTGTGGTGGCCCATGCAGGTCAAGTTCATCACTTTGGTTATGTTACTGTAACCCCACCTTCCCGAATAAATAGATTTTGATTTTTTATTAATACTTTAAAATGATTGTTTTATGAATATATTTGGGATATGAGAATTTTCTAATAATATTATTTTGGTATAATATAAAATTTTCTAATATCTTGTATTCTAGAAATAAATATTTTATCATGTGATAGTACCTTTTTGGTTTTATAAGTAGGAGAAATAAATGTTCATTAATTAGTAAGATTTATTTCTCTCTGTGTGATAAGCAAATGTTTAAACTTATTTTTGAAATTCAATTTCGTTCTAGTCATGTTTCCCTCCATTTTCTTTTCTTTTTCCCCAAGTCTCTAACAACCTAACCACTTGTAACAAATTTTCTAACTGAATTTATTTGTATTTTGCAATTGTGAAAAGGGGAGGGACTTATGTGTTAATTTCTTTGGGTGGAAGGACTTCTATGAAAATGTTCTATTGTTTTGGGTTTTTCTGCAAAATATCCATTCTCATCTATTTAATTTCTTCTTCTCTCTCTCCTCTCACATTTCCATTTACATTTCTTTTCCCACTGTTAGAATCGAGCAGAGAGCTCGAGCTTCCCCAAACAAATTCCTCCCTGCCCTAATTTCTGAGGAACCCGGCGACTTTCTCGGCGGCTCTCCGACTAACTCCAGGCGGCGACGAAGTTCCTTTCTCGGCGGCGCTCCGACTAACTCCAGGCGGCGACGAAGTTCCTTTCTCGACGGATTCCGATGAACTCTCGGCGCCGATCAGGCGGACCCCCGCCACAACGACGGCGAGTCCACAGCTGCGACGGCGAAGTCGATCATCTTTTCCGACAACAAGCTTCTTTCTCGACGTTCCATTCCGCGAGTTCGACATCGGCGGCGACGAGCTCGATGGGCCATCCACCGCAGCGATCGGGGATTCGATCATCTTCTCCAACGTCGATCTCCGATTTCCTCGGCGTTGTTCCACTGCGACCTCGCTGTGACATCTCTGCGACGACGTGGTGAGTCTTAATCTCAACCTTCATTCAGATCTGGAGATGATTTGTGTGTTCTTGATAACCGATCTCTTTTTCTAGTTCAAATCGATCGGGATCGGTTCAGTCATCCTTTCCGACATGGAGTTCGACAGCATCTATTTTATTCCAGCACTCGAGATCTCGGGATCAAGCCATGGTTCTTTGTTATTGGTAAGTATCGGTTCAATAGAACAGACTTCTTTGTTAATCTAGTGATGGAGTGAATGGATGCTAGATTTTATGATCGGAGGAATTGAATCGATCCCTTTTGTCCACATGTAATTATTTTCAATTCAACTCTACTGCACCCCAACTATTTGTTATAATCTTTCAAGCAGGTCTTGACTTGTATCGGAATAAGTGTGGAATCGGATCGGACACAAATATTGGCGTCTTACACTGGATTGCAGTTTGGCTTCGCCCAGGTATCATTTCACCCTTCTGATGTTGAAGTTTTGTAGTGTACATTTAGGATTGATGATGGGGTGTCGGGCAGGGATCGATCGTGATCAGGGAAATATCGAAATTATTTCGTGTCCAACTATTTAATGTCCATTGTTGGGGGTGTCGGGAGCTAGTGATAAGCTGGAGCTGAAGATTGGCAGAGACGGGAAGCCATTTGTATAGCTTGCTGCTGAGATTTTGTGTTGTGTATATTTTGTTAAGTGGTTGCTGGGTTGTGTATACTTGAGTGAAGTAGCTGGACTGATTTTTGTTAAACTTTAGTTTTTATGTATTTGAATTTGGTGGGAGAAAACTGGAATCAAGGGAGGCTCTGAGTTTATATTGCTGGGTTTGGGCGGCTACTAGCAGGCCCTAGCTTAGACCAGATTTGGACTGGTTGGTAAGTCAAATAGAGGGCTGATCAGGTTTAATTAGAAATTCAGTTTGGACAAGACCAAGTATGATAGGTTTGGGCTTGTGTTGGTATTGTTTTGTGTGTGTTTGACAGAAGGGATTATTTGTGTAATGGCTCATTAGATAGTTGGTCGTTTGTTTATTTCCCTGGATGGTATGTTGTGGAGTAATCGTAGGTAGGTTGGATAAGGAGTTGGTTTAAAACCGTAAGTTGTTGTTGGGCTTTAAGTGTTTATTTTTGGTTGTTGATTTTTGCTGTGGGCTTCAAAGCCCCATGTTAAATTTTCCATCTAAATCAAATTAGGCTGGACTTAAAGACAGTATATTACTTCTATCTATTAGTTTAAATTGGACTGGTATAATGTAGTATAATTATATACATATGCATGTACATTAATAAAATACATGAATGGTATTTTATACTAATAGTGATAATAATTTTGGTGAATAGATTATTTAATAGTATAATAATATATGTTTACCTAAAGGTAATAATTTCCAAAATAATGCCTTAAAGTATTTTTCCAAATAATATATCCTGATTAAGAGAAAAACCTAAATTGCTAATATTATAAATATTTTCCCTTGAATGAATTTTACCTTAATGATAGTTGTTATTGATAAATATTATACCCTAGTAATTGTTAATATTTATTTTAAAACTATTTTACTGGTATTGACTAAATCTACATTATCCTTGCTATAATATCCTCTATAATATGTTGGTGGCAAACATTCTGGTATGGTTTCAAACAATAATAGTGTTATCTAAATAATATTTTACTAAGTTCTCCTAGCCAGTCAGGAAAATTATAGTTAGCTTCTTAATAATAAATGGTGGCTTGATAAGTAATTAGATTATTTAGTTAACCTGAGATAGCTGGTGTAGTATTAGAACTTAACCAACATGTACTTATTATCATGTGGACATAGAGATTATTCCTTATTCTCGATCTTTTCCAGAGCAAGGCAAGTACACCGACTCGAACTCTATACTCTGTATTTTCTGTCTTGCTTCATGTTCTCATGTTGACACGTTGTACACACGATTGTTCATTGTTCATTGTTCACTGTTCATCGTTCATCGTTCATAGTTCATTGTTCTTACTTGTACATTGGGGTGGGAAAATACTACAGATATGTGACCAATCCTATTTTAGCTAGGCATTGACTAATAGCTTAGGTCTCACACTGTGCACGTGAGACTCTAAGCCGTACCATTGTTCATTGTTCACTGTTTACCCAGCCGGTCACATATTCTGATAGTTATTTCAAATGCATGTCACACTGATAGTATAGTTCATTGTTTCTGGATCCTGTACTATAGTTCATCGTTTATTTCCTGTACTACAGTTTCATATTCCTGTCTGGTACTATGGTTCATCTTGTGGTTCTTTTCATGCATTTCAGTTTACATTGTTTAGAGTTTCTTGTCGGGGTTGTACTTTGCTCTTTTTCTGACAGGATCGTTGCAGGTTGCTTGAAGATGATGTTCCATCTTTATTGGGCCAGAGCCCGAAGCCAGGATAGAGTTGTACCTCAGGATGGACTTAGAATTTCAGAGTTATAGTTAGACCTTTTCTTAGATTTATTTTAGAGGATTTTATCATGTATTATATTGAGAATTTTAGGATTGTATAATTTTTATTCATGTTATCGAATTTATCTCCGGATGATATTGTATAATAACTTGTGGATTGTGGTGATTCTGGGAACATGTATTGTAGCTGTGATGTTTTATATTTCTTGTATCTTAGAGTTTTCCTTAGGATTGTACAGCTTACTTCGTTGTGTCCATCGACGAAGGCTGGGCGTGTCCGACTCGTGTCCGATTATTCGGGAGCGGGTCGTGACATATTTTTAGTGGTGGCCCATGAAGGTCTGTCCTAATGGCACTTAGGCTATAAAGTGCTGTTGGGGAACCTGTTAGACTAAGGAAAACTCATCACAGCATATGATCCGTGGGAAATGGTTATGGTTATTGTTTTACTAAGGTTGTTGCTATCTTATAGTTTAGGCCTAATCTAACTGGTTTTCTATTTTTCAGAGTGGTTCAGATACGCAACGCCAAGGATATTGATTCTCATGCGCTCGAGGCTTTTAAGATTATCTATCTAATATATTTTACTAGTATAAATATTTGATTTATAGTATTTGAGCTTTCATTAGATTTCCTCTTAATATCTAGAATTTCTAAAACCTTCCTTGTTGCCATTCGAGTCATTGTTTCTTATTTAAGATTTGTTATTGTAGCCTCCTTGTCCTACTAAACTCCTCGTTTTCTAAAGAACAGATAACTTCACTTTCCATCATGATCAGGACCTAGAACTCGTTGAACTTTCATAAAATTCTTTGAAATTCCTATGGATAAAGTTGAGAGAGTATTCGATGATCTACTATGACGTGGCAGATGCGCACTGCAGTCATTTATCTGAATTATGAAGACCGCGGGTTCATTGCAGCCAGCTGCGCACTGGCGAGGCATGAACTCTAAGTCAAAATAATTTCAGATATTGATAGGTCCTCGAATATTATTGAAGCTATGTCCTAAATCATAAATCTTGATCTCTTGAGTTATTTCGATAATATGGATAAAGTTGATAGAAATATTCGGTAAATTAATATTATTTAAATCATTGAGCCAAAGGTTCATTGCAGCCAGATGTATACTACACTGGCGGGGCACGAACTCTAGGCAATGTGATTTCGGATATATATGATTTTCGGATACTATTGAGACTACATCCATGTTATATACCATGCTTGATTTTTTATCACTATTGACGGCCTTACTAGAAATTATCCTGAATTGTTTTGATTCTTAGTTTTATTTGAATGTCGTAGCAGTGGATCCAATTTTCAGAAATCATTTTGCTACCCTAGGTTTTCTATACAAAATTCTCTTGATTTTTCTTGAATTTATTATGATCAGGATAATGAACATACCTATATGATTTTGATTTCTGGATGGTTTTGTCCTAAATATTTTTTTCATAATTTTATGACTACGTCATTTTTGTGCTATTTCTACTATGCGTAAAATTTGATTTCTCATGTCTACATTTTTTTTTTTACTTTGATCATTATTAGAAAATTGTGATTCTACTAGTCGTACTTAAAATTGATGTTAGGTCTTAATCGACTTTAATCATTTTTCAAACTTTTCGTATTGGTTATTCTTCATTATATTTATCGTGCCATCTGAAATTTCGAGGACGAAATTTTCTAAGGGGGAGAGATTTGTAACCCCACCTTCCCGAATAAATAGATTTTGATTTTTTATTAATACTTTAAAATGATTGTTTTATGAATATATTTGGGATATGAGAATTTTCTAATAATATTATTTTGGTATAATATAAAATTTTCTAATATCTTGTATTCTAGAAATAAATATTTTATCATGTGATAGCACCTTTTTGGTTTTATAAGTAGGAGAAATAAATGTTCATTAATTAGTAAGATTTATTTCTCTCTGTGTGATAAGCAAATGTTTAAACTTATTTTTGAAATTCAATTTCGTTCTAGTCATGTTTCCCTCCATTTTCTTTTCTTTTTTCCCAAGTCTCTAACAACCTAACCACTTGTAACAAATTTTCTAACTGAATTTATTTGTATTTTGCAATTGTGAAAAGGGGAGGGACTTATGTATTAATTTCTTTGGGTGGAAGGACTTCTATGAAAATGTTCTATTGTTTTGGGTTTTTCTGTAAAATATCCATTCTCATCTATTTAATTTCTTCTTCTCTCTCCTCTCACATTCCATTTACATTTCTTTTCCCACTGTTAGAATCGAGCAGAGAGCTCGAGCTTCCCCAAACAAATTCCTCCCTGCCCTAATTTCTGAGGAACCCGGCAACTTTCTCGGCGGCGCTCCGACTAACTCCAGGCGGCGACGAAGTTCCTTTCTCGGCGGCGCTCCGACTAACTCCAAGCGGCGACGAAGTTCCTTTCTCGGCGGCTTCCGATGAACTCTCGGCGGCGATCAGGCGGACCCCCGCCACAACGACGGCGAGTCCACAGCTGCGACGGCGAAGTCGATCATCTTTTCCGACAGCAAGCTTCTTTCTCGACGTTCCATTCCGCGAGTTCGACATCGGCGGCGACGAGCTCGATGGGCCATCCACCGCAGCGATCGGGGATTCGATCATCTTCTCCAACGTCGATCTCCGATTTCCTCGGCGTTGTTCCACTGCGACCTCGCTGTGACATCTCTGCGACGACGTGGTTAGTCTCAATCTCAACCTTCGTTCAGATCTGGAGATGATTTGTGTGTTCTTGATAACCGATCTCTTTTTCTAGTTCAAATCGATCGGGATCGGTTCAGTCATCCTTTCCGACATCGAGTTCGACAGCATCTATTTTATTCCAGCACTCGAGATCTCGGGATCAAGCCATGGTTCTTTGTTATTGGTAAGTATCGGTTCAATAGAACAGACTTCTTTGTTAATCTAGTGATGGAGTGAATAGATGCTAGATTTTATGATCGGAGGAATTGAATCGATCCCTTTTGTCCACATGTAATTCTTTTCAATTCAACTCTACTGCACCCCAACTATTTGTTATAATCTTTCAAGCAGGTCTTGACTTGTATCGAAATAAGTGTGGAATCGGATCGGACACAAATATTGGCGTCTTACACTGGATTGCAGTTTGGCTTCGCCCAGGTATCATTTCACCCTTCTGATGTTGAAGTTTTGTAGTGTACATTTAGGATTGATGATGGGGTGTCGGGCAGGGATCGATCGTGATCAGGGAAATATCGAAATTAGTTCGTGTCCAACTATTTAATGTCCATTGTTGAGTGTGTCGGGAGCTGGTGATAAGCTGGAGCTGAAGATTGGCAGAGACGGGAAGCCATTTGTATAGCTTGCTGCTGAGATTTTGTGTTGTGTATATTTTGTTAAGTGGTTGCTGGGTTGTGTATACTTGAGTGAAGTAGCTGGACTGATTTTTGTTAAACTTTAGTTTTTATGTATTTGAATTTGGTGGGAGAAAACTGGAATCAAGGGAGGCTCTGAGTTTATATTGCTGGGTTTGGGCGGCTACTAGCAGGCCCTAGCTTAGACCAGATTTGGACTGGTTGGTAAGTCAAATAGAGGGCTGATCAGGTTTAATTAGAAATTCAGTTTGGACAAGACCAAGTATGATAGGTTTGGGCTTGTGTTGGTATTGTTTTGTGTGTGTTTGACAGAAGGGATTAGTTGTGAAATGGCTCATTAGATAGTTGGTCGTTTGTTTATTTCCCTGGATGGTTGAAATGTTGTGGAGTAACCGTAGGTAGGTTGGATAAGGAGTTGGTTTAAAACCGTAAGTTGTTGTTGGGCTTTAAGTGTGTTTTTTTTGGTTGTTGATTTTTGCTGTGGGCTTCAAAGCCCCATGTTAAATTTTCCATCTAAATCAAATTAGGCTGGACTTAAAGACAGTATATTACTTCTATCTATTAGTTTAAATTGCACTGGTATAATGTAGTATAATTATATACATATGCATGTACATTAATAAAATACATGAATGGTATTTTATACTAAGACCATCTCCAATGGTGATTTCTAAAATTGAGTTCTTATCCTACATGGCATTGTACTTTAAGGAGATTTCTATCCTAGTTGGAAGAGTTTCTACATAAAAATTATAGACACACAAAAATGTTCTCCAATGGTTCTCCATTTCTATCCTATGTGTCATATAGTAAAATGACCAATTTAATGGTGTGGGGCCCAATAATAATTGTCATGAGAGAGGAGAATTTCTATGAGAGTTTCTACATGTAGAACCCTCCTATAAAGTTTCCATCTTACATCATTGCCACCTAGGATAGAAATGGTGATAGAAATCACCATTGGAAGAAGTTTTTTCTAAAATGGATTTCTTCCATAGAAATAGGGAAGATAGAAACCCCCATTGGAGATGGTCTAATAGTGATAATAATTTTGGTGAATAGATTATTTAATAGTATAATAATATATGTTTACCTAAAGGTAATAATTTCCAAAATAATGCCTTAAAGTATTTTTCCAAATAATATATCCTGATTAAGAGAAAAACCTAAATTGCTAATATTATAAATATTTTCCCTTGAATGAATTTTACCTTAATGATAGTTGTTATTGATAAATATTATACCCTAGTAATTGTTAATATTTATTTTAAAACTATTTAACTGGTATTGACTAAATCTACATTATCCTTGCTATAATATCCTCTATAATATGTTGGTGGCAAACATTCTGGTATGGTTTCAAACAATAATAGTGTTATCTAAATAATATTTTACTAAGTTCTCCTAGCCAGTCAGGAAAATTATAGTTAGCTTCTTAATAATAAATGGTGGCTTGATAAGTAATTAGATTATTTAGTTAACCTGAGATAGCTGGTGTAGTATTAGAACTTAACCAACATGTACTTATTATCAGGTGGACATAGAGATTATTCCTTATTCTCGATCTTTTCCAGAGCAAGGCAAGTACACCGACTCGAACTCTATACTCTGTATTTTCTGTCTTGCTTCATGTTCTCATGTTGACACGTTGTACACACGATTGTTCATTGTTCACTGTTCACTGTTCATCGTTCATCGTTCATTGTTCATCGTTCATAGTTCATTGTTCTTACTTGTACATTGGGGTGGGGAAATACTACAGATATGTGACCAATCCTATTTTAGCTAGGCATTGACTAATAGCTTAGGTCTCACACTGTGCACGTGAGACTCTAAGCCGTACCATTGTTCACTGTTCACTGTTCACCCAGCCGGTCACATATTCTGATAGTTATTTCAAATGCATGTCACACTGATAGTATAGTTCATTGTTTCTGGATCCTGTACTATAGTTCATCGTTTATTTCCTGTACTACAGTTTCATATTCCTGTCTGGTACTATGGTTCATCTTGTGGTTCTTTTCATGCATTTCAGTTTACATTGTTTAGAGTTTCTTGTCGGGGTTGTACTTTGCTCTTTTTCTGACAGGATCGTTGCAGGTTGCTTGACGATGATGGTCCATCTTTATTGGGCCAGAGCCCGAAGCCAGGATAGAGTTGTACCTCAGGATGGACTTAGAATTTCAGAGTTATAGTTAGACCTTTTCTTAGATTTATTTTAGAGGATTTTATCGTGTATTATATTGAGAATTTCAGGATTGTATAATTTTTATTCATGTTACCGGATTTGTCTCCAGATGATATTGTATAATAACTTGTGGATTGTGGTGATTCTGGGAACGTGTATAGTAGCTGTGATGTTTTATATTTCTTGTATCTTAGAGTTTTCCTTAGGATTGTACAGCTTACTTCGTTGTGTCCATCGACGAAGGCTGGGCGTGTCCGACTCGTGTCCGATTATTCGGGAGCGGCTCGTGACAGTTACTGTACCGATGTGAGCCTGCAAATAGGATTGGAGTCTAGAATCTCATCCACAAGCTTGACTTCCTTTCTCGATTCCAAATCTTGAACTCTCGTCCGACTACCTTCACTTCCTTCTGCTTGATTTTCTTTCTACCATAAACCTTAATTTTTTCTTCGTGCCTGATAGAGAGGTTAGGAACACATGTTATATTTCTCAATCACCCTATTAGTTAACTTTTATAAGTGGGTAGTATGCCTCCCGGCCTATCACCCTGTGTTCTTATAACCCATTAAAGAAGTATAACTAGGTGGCACTGAATATATGTTAATGTAGGAAGATATGTTTAGCTAGAAGGTAGAGTTTAGTAACCTATACCCCTTTGGTCAACCAAGGCCTGATACCAGAGATAGTAGGACGACTGTATAAACAGGAACATCGGACACGACATAGATTATTGTGAAACTTGAACCACTTATAACTGTTTTCATCATTATTCCCCGTACTTATACTTTGTACTACCATGAATGATGACGATATTTATAGCCTAGTTTTGCAAGCTTATTCTTTACCGAGCTTGTTCTGGACATATGTATACTGGGGATGCCCACAAGCATATTGTCTAATTAGAATCAATGTATTATGGTCTGAACAACCATAAGTGCACTTGGTTCGTTCTTTTTATGATTATCCCACGTGGATTGAGATATAGAGGTATCTAGGACCTCATCCGCGACTGCATTGACAATTCCCCTTGAAGTATACATTCGCCTTTGAATCACATAATTGTATTCGATGACATCTTTCTTGAACTCTTTATTGCTTTTGTCTTTCACTGATTGGAAAGACGAACGCTTGTATTTGATAGATAGATACAGAGAATCCTTCAGGGCCATGATAGTTGTATACACAAGTGTATGTAAACCCCTAAATTTTTACTATTTATTTTTATAAATTTGGTACTGATTTTTTTTTTATTTTGTATTTATACGTCGCGTAGTAGCATTGTACGTCGCGTACGAAATTTCGTTTCCGTAATTGCTCGACGAGTACGAATATGTGCGAGTGTACATATTTTAAGAAAAATATTTTTATTATAATTTTTTTTAAGGAAAGTACATGTTCAAATAAATATAATAAATATTTTATTTTTTTATTAAAGAGTTATTTTGTTCGTCGTTTAAAAATAATAGTGATTTAGAAAATTGCGGTTTATATGAAATGTATTCCAAATATTTTGCAAAATTAGAAATTTGTTTATTAATATATTTTATTATTTAAAAAGCTATTTTATAAGTTAATATTTAAATAATTATCTTGATTTTCGAAATTAATTAATGCTATATTTTAATATTTACGAAAAAATATTTAAAATTTTGTTTTATTTAATATTTGAATTATTTAGTTAATTTAAATTGGAAAAGATTTTATAGACTTAAATTAAATGAAGGTTTATCGATATTTGATTAGGATTGAATCGGATAATTTTTTTCGATTTAAATTAATGGAGGACTTATCCATGGGGATTTAAATAATCCCAATCCTTATCCTAATAGGAATTCCCACCTCCTATATAAGGAGAGGTACTCATCCATAATTTCTACCATCCACATATGTGCATCGTGTCTGTGCCCAGCTTCTTATTCCATCCTCTACACATATTTTTCTCCGTGTCGACAATCCCGACACAAATAAATCCTACGACTAATACTGCCATCCATCCTCCCCGTCGTCTTCGACTCTGCCATCTTTCCCTGGCCTCCAACGGCCAATACTCGCCTACATCATCCCTGTCAACCCAACACCGTCTACTCGACTTCGACCGAACCCAACCACAGCTGCCCCAAAATTACTATAACCACCATCCTCGACCATCCTCACCACCCCAACACGTGTGCCCAACCCCCATTGCTCCTCCTCGCCTCCTCCTTCCTGTCAAACCCACCATCGGCCGAGCCAACGTCGCACCCCTCTTTCCAGACAACCGATCCTCCTTGGCCGCAGCCCTCCCACCGTTGGTCAACCCGACACAACCACCGCCATCACCATGACTCATGCGGCCAGACCCCGGCCTCTTCCCAGAACCACCACCACCCGGCCAGAGCAACCACCACCCTCATCTTTCCCGACCAGCCATCGCCATTACCATAACCGTGTCCAGCGCCACCACCAACAAGATCACCATCACAAACTCCAGAAAAAGTAAAGAGAAGGAAAGGGGAATCCTAACCTACGCCTCGACCTTGTGGCCGCCATGGTCGGGCTCCACCTTCCTGTCGCCGGCACCTGGCCGTAGCCACCTGCGTGGCTGGATGCCGTGTGGATCTGGAACCATCGCCGCCTCCGCGCCAGGCGCGCCGCCCTCTGCGCCGACCACTCCTCCGCAAGCCGTACGCCCATCCGCCGCGCCGGAGCCACCCCGGTATGCCCCCTTCCCGCACTTCCTCTCTCTCTCGACTGCTCACACTCTCTCCGTTTTTTTTCTCTTTCTTCTTTCTTTCCCTCTTCTAATAAGAAGATAGCAGTTGCTGTCATATGTAATTTATTAATTATTATTATTATCAATATTATTATTACTATTTTATTTATTATTATTATTATCATTGATTACTATTAATAATTGGGAAGATTATTATTGTTATCATTATTAATATTCTTAGATATATTCAAAATTTTATTGTTATTTAATTAATATATAAGTAAAAGAATTTTTATATGAGCTTTTTATATTAAGGTACATGTTCTTTTCGACTCTTCTATTTTAAATAAATTCATATAAGGTTTGTAAATAAGTTCTAATAGATATAAAATATTTCAAAATAATATTGTAAATAGTTTTCAAAAATTATCTATATTTAACTAATAAATATAGTTTGTGCCTTGGCCTTATATTTATCAGTTAAAATAAATTATATATATATATATATATATATATATATATATATATATATATATATATATATATAAAATATATATATATATATATATATATATATATATATATATATATATATATATATATATATTTCTTCACAACTATGTTTTGCTAATAAATTGTAGTCTTCATCTAGAAAACATCTTTTAACAGTTTTCAGTTAAAATAATTCTTTTAGATTTATTATCTAAAGATATATTTAGCTAATAGAAATCTATTTTTCTTTTCAATCATCATAGTATAAGTATTATCCTACGCCATTTTTCCTTATCATCACAAATTATGACTAATGACACGTTCATATTTCCTTGGACCCTTACGCATCGACCATGGCTATTGGACTATTGGAACATGACAAAACATCGTACCATCAGGCAACACAGCAGACAAGATACCTTGCCATCTTTACTGCTTACATTTAGTTGCATTTTATTTTAGTTATTGTATCTATATTCCTTATTTATTATTTTCTTTTTGCTTGTGGACCTAAAGTTAAGAGACTTCCGTCAATAGAATTCATGTCATTGACTTTGTCACGATTGTATCACGAGTTGTGTGTGAGTTGTGAGTATCATGTAGTGGTCACTTGCATGTTGGCTGATCACTCGTGCGCATGCGTAGGAATAACTGTCAATAGATGCATGTTAGAAGACTTGACAGTTATTGAATATCAAACGTGTTATGGAAATGACACGTGTTGGTGTATCGTAGTTACGATGCATGTACAGTATCATTGGGGGGAGGGGACAACCATTAACGTAGGGGTACATTTATTTTTACACACATTTTGGGCCGATAGTGACTCGGATGAGCGCTACTTACTGCCCCGGGCCGATAGTGTCTCGTATGAGCGCTACTTGACGGCCATTCTCTATTTACTCTGCTGATCCTACACCCTATGCGTAGAACGTTGTCCTCAAAGTGCATATCACTTAGATGGTTAGGGACCTGTTGTGTTGTAGTTTTATAGTGGTTATATTTGCAGTTATAATGGCATATTCTTCATGTATCTTGTTACGTCCCTCTGAGGACCTGGTGATCTTTCCAGGTGTGTGTTTCATGATTCTTACAGGTGCTCTAGCTAAGGCCATGACTTGCGCTCGATTCTATCGTGATGATTGCTCTTGGACTCGTCGTTTGCTTCGCTCGACCAAATCAGTTATTTATATTTTTCTTTCTTATTTAAACTTGTTGGTAGTGGATATGTCTCCGCCCAACGATTGTACCTTAAACATTCAAGTTAATTTTATATTATTATTCTTTTTTTTGTGGATGAGATTTAGTTTGTCTTGGATTACTGCATTTTACAGCTCATGTATACATACGAGTTCCATATATTGGAGTAAACTTCGTATGTATGCAGCTGGCATGGATACGTACCTAGTCCTAAGTATTTTGGGACTGGGGCGTTACATATTTCTGTGGTGGCCCATGCAGGTCTAGTTTGTCATTTCAGTTACATGACTGTACCGAACGGGCCTGCAATATAGGATTAGAGTCTCGAATCTCTTCCACCTATTTGACATCCTTTCTTGACTTCGAATTTCGAACTCTCGTTCGACCTCCTTGATTTGCATCTTGCTTGACTCATTCTACCGTAAATTCTTAGTTTCGTGCTTAGTGACAACTAGGAAGATGACTACACTAGTATATGCTCATAGGTCAACCACATGGCTAGAAGTATTACATTGACAACTAGTATACATTAAGATCCTATTCGAGTTATAAAGATAAGGATGAGAGGAACCATATTTATCTAGAGTATGAACTTAAGGATTAGTTAATTCCAAGTTGGGTAGTAGCAACATTAATAATTTCGAAGGATTTTAGAACTTTATTTGGATCTACAAAAGGATAGTGGGATCCATATACAATTGAGAAATGAAGTTGATTTGATTTTTTTGAGTTTTGATTTTAAAGGTCTTTGAAAAAATATTTATGATTCATTCGATTATAGCTATACATCCTTGAAGGGATATAAAGTAGTTGAAAATAATTTTTAAATTTAAATGCTGCTATAAGATTTATGAGGGCGGTTGATAAAGCTTGGTTTTAAATTGGGTTGTATGGTTCAAAATTAATAAGTTCGTAAATTTTTGAATTTTAAGTTTGGAGTAAGGTTATTAATAATTTTGGTTACAAATATTTTGAAGGATATATAATCAAATTGAGGATCTACTTTAAACTCTTGTATGAATTACGATTGCTAACTCCTATTGAAATTTTGAGCTTAAGATTGGTTTAATGACAGAAGAAGAAAAATATATAGATTTGATTTGTGACACAATAAAGGTTTATTCGAGATTGATGAGAAATTTCAAAAATCTTAAGTTATGATTTTGATGTGACTAGATAAGGTGGAAATGTTAGTTTATGATACATTTTGGAAAAAAATTGTTATGATAAAGGTTATCTTAAGGTTGATTAAAAGAAATTTAAAATTTAAGTTATGAGTATGATTGGCAGCTTAGAAAGATATTTTATTAGATTATTTGGAGAAATTATATTGCAAAGTTTTGAAGAAGTCAAAGTTTTAGATTCAAAAATGGATAGGCAACCAAGATAGATAAAATAGTCCACATTAATTGCCATATCACTCATGACCATGATAGCTGTATATACTCAAGTGTAGTTGGTCATCTACCAAATCCTATGGTTATATTTCGATCTTGACTCACTCAAAATTTTCTCAAATCTAGATTTCAATCGTGACTTTCAAACCATTTGAAACTAGAGAAATAATTGGATCGCTCTTTGATCATACCCCATCAAGTGGCTATCATATCTCTAGAAACTACATTCCTAACTTATTTTACCTTGATCTACTAGAATCTGAATTATCTTTATATCATGCTTTAACTTGGTCATAATTTATGCGTAAACCATTATCTCATGAACTCCCACTTTCTATTTTAAATTCTTTTGTGTCCTCTACCGTGACTTGGATATTTGGATCACAACACTAGACTTTCCCTCTAGCAAATTCTATGTGCAAGACCTAAACGAGCCCACCTTCATGTAGGTATATCACGTGCCACTAAAACACGTCTTCTTGTACTCTACTTTCATGATATGACCTTTGGGCCAAAAAGACTAAACTGTAACCTTTACCATGATATCGATATATTTATCAACCATGGATCCCGACTCAATTCATTCAACCCGATATATGATTATGTTCTACTTAATTCCTTAAATGCTTAGCATGTGCTTATTGTTAACCAGTACCTTTTATTTTTGTGCACTATCTTAAATTGCTTAGGCCCATAAATTTTATTTTCGTGCAATAATTAGTATTTATTATCCAAACCCTATCTTGACCATTGAGCCTAACAAATACTTTCTTCTAAATCGTTTTGATTTTTTCTTCAAAATTTTTTACTTTGCTCTGATATTTTTCATGCAACCTTGCTCTTGTGATTCCTTGGGCTTAGATAAAGATTTGATCATGACACCCTTTGGTTAGACATGGGCTAGATTGGAAGGCATCACAAAGGAGATTAGTGGCTTAATCAAGTAAAATGATACGTGATTATGAGACATTAGTTAAATATGCTATTTGATTAAGAGGTGATATTATGTTTTGGGAAGATCAAAGGATAGTATATTTGCGAGTGCCACAAAGGTTTGAGATTAATCCAAAGTGAGATGAATTTTATGTTTGGTGCATAAGGGATAAAACTTTCTTTACGTTGAGAAACAAGTATAAACTTCCTAGAAGAGTTTGACTTTTTAACTTAATTGAAATTTCAAAGGGAATTAAAGCTTGAGGAAAGATGCATGTTTATGTTGGAAAAAAAAGGGGGTTAGAGATTCACCTGGTATTTACTTTTGAGGCGATTATGAACAACAAAGGCTATTTGGGGAAAAAATATAGGGAATATAAACTTGGGGATAGAATTTTGAATTTTTTTTATGATTTAAGATTTGATCTTTCTATGATGGTTATAAATACAACTTTCGTGATGAAGATAGAAGTGGATTTTAAATTGATTGAAGGATTATTATGAAGGACAAAATTTGATTTGAAAAAAAAGGGAAAAAGAAAAAGAAAAAGAAAAAGAAAAAGAAGAGACTGTATAAAGTTGCTATTGATAAGATGATTCAAGATATGACGATGAAATTTTGAATCAAGAGTATCGAGCTAGTATATTTTTGAGATTGGAAAATTGTTGTATTTTGTGAGCTTGCACGTCTTGGATAAATGATAGTCATTTTTAATTTAGACAATGATTGGGATGCCATGAGATATCTCCTAAACTATACCAAATTTTTATCTAGATTATTGTTGTTCAAATTGCTTGCTGGATTCCGTTTTCAAATCGTCGCTTAAACTTTTTATCGATAAACTCTCGTGCCTATGATTTTACCATCTTGACTAATAGTACTGTTATAATCTAGTTTTGCAAGCTCATTTGTTTATCGAGCTTGTTCATGACTCATGTTATTGAGCGCGCTCACTAACATGTTGTCTAATCAGAACCGGTGCATGATGGTCTGATCAACCAAGTGCACCTTTGTTCATTTTTACCTATTGTTCTACGTAGATGGGACCTAATTAAAACGTGGCCTCTAGAATCCCATCCACGACTACCTTGACAATTCCTTTGAGATTATTCGGTCGTCTTTGAACCACGTATTTTATAATATCGGCTCTGAACTCTTTATTGCTTTCGCTTTCACCTATTTTGGAAGGACGAAGGCACTTATGCTAGAATTCCCTCTAGCCTACCTATCACTTATGACCCATGTCATCCAATGTGACTATATCTTCGTCTTAAACTCCTCGCCCTTTCCTCGGCCTACATTTATTATCACCATTCAAGTTAGGAGTGAATCATTCTCGTAATCGTGCCCTCAACCCTACCTACTCCTAAATTTCGAGGACAAAATTCTTATAAGTTGGGTAGAATGTAAACCCCCTAAATTTTGACTATTTATTTTTATAAATTTGGTACTGATTTGTTTTATTTTGTATTTATACGTCGCGTAGTAGCATTGTACGTCGTGCGCGAAATTTTATTTTCGTAATTGCTCGACGAATACGAATATGTGCGAGCGTACATATTTTTAGAAAAAATATTTTTATTATAAAATTATTTTAAGAAAGTACATGTTCAAATAAATATAATAAATATTTTTTTATTATTAAAGAGTTATTTTGTTCGTCGTTTAAAAATAATAGTGATTTGGAAAATTGCGGTTTATATGAAATGTATTCCAAATATTTTGCGAAATTGGAAATTTGTTTATTAACAAATTCTGTTATTTATAAAAGCTATTTTATGAGTTAATATTTAAATAGTTATCTAGATTTTCGAAATTAATTAATGCTATATTTTAATATTTATGAAAAAATATTTAAAATTTTGTTTTATTTAATATTTGAATTATTTTGTTAATTTAAATTAGAAAAGATTTTATAGACTTAACCTAAATGAAGGTTTATCGATATTTGATTAGGATTGAATCGGATAATTTTTTTCGATTTAAATTAATGGAGGAATTATCCATGGGGATTTAAATAATCCCAATCCTTATCCTAATGGGAATTCTCACCTCCTATATAAGGAGAGGTACTCATCCATAATTTCTACCATCCATATATGT
This sequence comes from Iris pallida, assembly GCA_029216955.1. Lineage (NCBI taxonomy): Eukaryota > Viridiplantae > Streptophyta > Magnoliopsida > Asparagales > Iridaceae > Iris > Iris pallida. The sequence continues at coordinate 13,564,334 of JANAVB010040818.1, forward strand.
GCATCGTGTCTATGCCCAGCTTCTTATTCCATCCTCTACACATACATTTTTCTCCGTGTGGACAATCCCGACACAAATAAATCCTACGCCTGATACTGCCATCCATCCTCCCCGTCGTCTTTGACTCCGCCATCTTTCTCTGGCCTCCAACAGCCAATACTCGCATACATCATCCCTGTCAACCCAACACCGTCTACTCGGCTTCGACCGAACCCAAACACAGCCGCCCCAAAATCACCACAACCACCATCCTCGACCATCCTCACCACCACAACACGTGTGCCCGACCCCCATTGCTCCTCCTCGCCTCCTCCTTACTTCCCGTCAAACCCACCATCGGCCGAGCCAGCGCCGCACCCCTCGTTCCAGACAACCGATCCTCCTTGGCTGCAGCCCTCCCACCGTTGGTCAACCCGACACAACCACCGCCATCACCATGACTCATCCGGCCAGACCCCGGCCTCTTTCCAGAACCACCACCACCCAGCCAGAGCAACCACCACCCTCATCTTCCTCGACCAGCCATCGCTACTACCATAACCGTGTCCAGCGCCACCACCAACAAGACGACCATCACCAACTCCAAAAATAGTAAAAAGAAAGAAAGGGGAATCCTAACATATGCCTCGACCTTGTGGCTGCCATGGCCGGGCTCCACCTCACCGTCGCTGGCGCTTGGCCGCAGCCACCTGCGTGGCTGGATGCCGTGTGGATCTGGAACCATCGCCGCCTCCGCGCTAGGTGCGCCGCCCTCGGCGTCGACCACTCCTCCGCAAGCCGTGCGTCTATCCGCCGCGCCGGAGCCACCCGGTAAGCCTCCTTCCCGCACTCCCTCTCTCTCTCTACTGCTCACTCTCTCTCCGTTTTTTTTTTCTTTTTCTTCTTTCTTTCCCTCTTCTAATAAGAAGATAGCAGTTGCTGTCATATGTAATTTATTTATTATTATTATTACTTATTATTATTATCAATATTATTATTGCTATTTTATTTATTATTATTATCATTGATTATTATTAATAATTAGGAAGATTATTATTGTTATTATTATTAATATTCTTAGATATATTCAAAATTTTATTGTTATTTAATTAATATATAAATAAAAGAATTTTTATATGAGCTTTTTATATTAAGGTACATGTTCTTTTCGACTCTTCTATTTTAAACAAATTCATATAAGGTTTGTAAATAAGTTTTAATAGATATAAAATATTTTAAAATAATATTATAAATAGTTTTCAAAAATTATCTATATTTAACTAATAAATATAGTTTGTGCATTGGCCTTATATTTATCAGTTAAAATAAATTAAAAAAATATATATTTCTTCACAACTATGTTTTGCTAATAAATTGTAGTCTTCATCTAGAAAACATATTTTAACAGTTTTCAGTTAAAATAATTCTTTTAGATTTTTTTATCTAAAGATATATTTAGCTAATAGAAATCTATTTTTCTTTTCAATCGTCATAGTATAAGTATTATCCTACGCCATTTTTCCTTATCATCACAAATTATGACTAATGACACGTTCATATTTCCTCGGACCCTTACGCATCGACCATGGCTATTGGACTTTTGGAACATGAGAGAACATCGCACCATCAGGCGACACACCCGGAAAGATACCTTGCCATCTTTACTGCTTACATTTAGTTGCATTTTATTTCAGTTATTGTATCTATATTCCTTGTTTATTATTTTCTTTTTGCTTGCGAACCTAGAGTTAAGAGACTTCCGTCAATAGAATGCATGTCATTGACTTTGTCACGATTGTATCACGAGTTGTGTGTGAGTTGTGAGTATCATGTAGTGGTCACTTGCATGTTGGCTGATCACCCGTACACATGCGTAGGAATAAATGTCAATAGATGCATGTTAGAAGACTTGACAGTTATTGAATATAAAACGTGTTGTAGAAATGACACGTGTTGGTGTGTCGTGGTTATGATGCATGTACAATATCATTGGGGGGAGGGGACAGCCATTAGCGTAGGGGCTATATTTATTTTTACACACATTTTGGGCCGATAGTGACTCGGATGAGCGCTACTTACTGCCCCGGGCCGATAGTGTCTCGTATGAGCGCTACTTGACGGCCATTCTCTATTTACTCTGCTGATCCTACATCCCCTGCGTAGAACGTTGTCCTCAAAGTGCATATAACTTAGATGGTTAGGGACCCGTTGTGTTATAGTTTTATAGTGGTTATATTTGCAGTTATAATGGCATGTTCTTCATGTATCTTGTTACTTCCCTCAGAGGACCTGGTGATCTTTTCAGGTGTGTGTTTCATGATTCTTGCAGGTGCTCTAGCTAAGGCCATGACTTGCGCTCGATTCTGTCGTGATGATTGCTCTTGGACTCGTCGTTTGCTTCGCTCGCCCAAATAAGTTATTTGTATATTTCTTTCTTATTTAAACTTGTTAGTAGTGGATATGTCTCCGCCCAACGATTGTACCTTAAGCATTCAAGTTGATTTTATATTATTATTCTTTTCTTTGTGGATGAGATTTAGTTTGTCTTGGATTACTGCATTTTACAGCTCATGTATACATACGAGTTCCATATATTGGAGTAGACTTCGTATGTATGCAGCTGGCATGGATACATACCTAGTCCTAAGTATTTTGGGACTGGACGTTACAGTGTAGCTGCCAATCGGCCAGCCATGTGACTACAATCTTGCTTTGAGTTACTTGTCCTCCCTTCGACCCTAAAACTAATGTCATGACCTTCTAGCCACTTAAGTTTAAAATGAGTAGGATCTTACCTTGGTTAAAACCCTAACCTAGGAGACTATCTAATCTATAAGAATCAATTATTGTGAGACTCCAATTATTCATCTTGATTCTTGGCTTAACTAGCAACGTGTATGCATTAACTCAGCCCTTACTTGACTAGCCCCCCCCACAGTTTAGACTAGAGAGGAATAGACCAATAACAAGGGCAAGCCTTTGTAAGGACTATGGTAGACACCCATTCCAAGAATAGAGAGTGATGCATGAGCACTACATTCGATACCACTAGAACCCTTATAATCATACTCTGGCAGGTTTAACACAAATAGAAATTTATGACCTAGTTGTTGAGATCTTTTGTTACCCCCATCGATAACTCTCGTGTACTATGGACGAGTGGATCATTCTATTATTGACTCGTATATCATGGTACGAAATCATTTTTCATTTATTAGAATTCGTTGTACGATCCTCGAATTTGATTCATATCTACCGTATAACATTATACATTACATCGCGCCTTATTTTTTATTATCATAAGTCGAGGTACGATATCACAACTTTGAAATTTTCTAAACTCATTAATCCTAAAACCATGCCTTAGCTTCTAGATTGATTGGAGTGTAAGTCTCCTAAATTTTAGGATATAGTAGTATTACCAATTGGTTAGAATAAGTTGATCTCCATTAGGATGATAATTAGTGACTTATCAACTTCCACTTTCTTTTTAGATCTTTTGGTATCCCTTACCGTGACAATAATATTCGGAGCACGAGACCAGCGGTTACTTTCCAACAAATTGCTCATACGAGACATGGACGACTCCACCTTCATGAAGATATATCATGTCCCACCAAAACACATCCCCTTGTACTCTATTTTTATGATGCAACTTTCGTGTCAAAAAGGCTAGCTATAACCCTTACCATAATACCATTGTCCTTTCTGACTTCAATTAGAGAGTCAACCTCGACTCAAATCTTTTGACCCAATATATGGTTGTGATTTACTCGAAGCCCACTATGCACATGCCACTAGGGTGCCACTCAATTGATTGTGCTACTTAAACATAAAAGTCACGGAAGATACATCTTCAAGACTTACAGAACTTACTTAACCAACTCGGCTGACAAATGTCCCAACCACTTGAGTTGAGATCTATTCGAGGTTGCTCTAACCTAATATGAATGGTTCAGATAGATGTTGGGCTTTTGTCTGGCCAATCCAAGGTTTAAATCAATCAAAGATTGGTTCCAACAGAACTAATAAATCATTGGGTTATAAGGTTTATTTTTATCCATATCATTTTTGGTACCTCAACGTGACTTCGATATTTGGAGCACCATACTAGCCATTTTCTTCCAACCAACTTCACCCTCATGAACTAGACTAGCCATTCTAACTCACATGACATACATGTCCCGCACAAATAAACCTTCTTGTGCTCCATTTTAAATTTACCATATGTAGGACACATTCTTCCTTTAGAACAAACCATATATGCCATTTTGGTTCCAATTGAATTTTAACCATGCCAATATCGATCCATCCCCTTAATTAGACTAAATACACGTGATTCATGCAAGACCTGTCACACTTATGATACATGTTGTACAACCAAGCAAGCCCATGCCCCTGTACAACACCAAACACCGACCTCGCACGTACTGGTTATTATTACTTAAGGATTCCAAACACTTACTCAATCATGTACTATAGTAAGGTCTTCTGCACTTTTTATAGATTATTAATTCTTGGCCATAAATCCTTCATTCCCTACATGCTTCAAACCCACTTCTTAGTTTTCCATGTTATACGAGGAAAGAAATCCTTCTGAACTGACACACCTTAGTTATATTCATATAAGGGGTCCCTACCATCTTGTCGGAAGCATGACCCCTAGAGTGACTATGTTTAATTGCAATAACTTTCTTGTAGTAGCTACTTGATCAGGAGCTCTATAGTAATATCTAGACACACTTAGAACCCGTGATTGCGGTCAATAGTGCCTAATATTCTGGTGTCCTCCTCAGAAACTAGTCTTCTTAGAATCCTTGTAACAACGATATTCATGGTTGGCAAATTTCTATAAGTTAGGTAGAATCTTTAACAAAGAATATCTTATCTTGTAGAATATGACCTTAAATTTGGATTTCTTTTTAATTACCTCCTCCATGCTCTCGAAAACCAAGTATGATTTCCATGTTAGTTTTCTTCAATCGCATTGCATCATAACCCCCCTATCGTAGATTTAATTTCGAGGACGAATTTTTTATAAGTTGGGTAGGATGTAAACCCCCTGTTTCCCATAAATTTTATTTCATTTTTTATTTTATTTCAAAATATTTTTTTTATTATATGAATGGATAATTTTGATATATAAGTATGAGGGTGGTATTAAATATAAATATTGTAGATGTTAAATAATTTGCATGGTATAAAAGTTTGTGAGTTTATATAAAAATATATATAGAGAGCTTATAGATTTATATGTTAAAAGTTAGTTGGTTTATAGCTTGGCAAATATTTATTATTACAGATACTATTTTATCTAATATAAATTACAGTATTTATATTATCAGTAGCTTGGTTTGTGATTTAATATTTTATTTAATAGACTTGTCATGACCATAGTATGTAAAATTGCACAAAGTATTTATTACATATTTTAGAAATATGTTTAGATTATTTTAGATTTTATACCTAGACCATTAGGAATTTTTAGAATCATTTGTTAGATTTTTAGAGACTATTTTTACTGAAGGCTTAAATAGAAAAAAGAAAAAAAGAAAAAAAAGAAAGAAAAGCTCAAATGGGAACTTCTCGCGAAATTCTCGCGAGAAGGCCAGGCTCAATTTCTCGCGACCCCCCCTTTACGCCAAACCGAGCACCGTATATATATCGACTGAACATATAAAGCATCGAAACCCTAACCCCATCTCCCGAACCCATCACGGCATCATCGATGACCCCGTATGTGCGCACGCGTACCGTCGCGGTGGCTGGTCGACCACCGTCGGTCGACAGCAGTGCGCAGCCGCACACAAAGATAGCAGCGAACGCGGGTCGCAGAACCAACTTCTTTGCCCAAGTTCTTCGCGTACGGCGGTTCATTTTGCGAATTGCCTTCTCTAGTACATTTATAACATATACGGCTATAATTTCATTCAAATAGATTCTAGTATAATGCGCTAGTTCACCCGGACAATTGACGCGAAGTCGAGGAAAAATCTGCTCGAGAAACAGAGCATTAGGCTGTCCATACCCTCAGTTTGGAAGCCAGATTCTGAATCATTCAGTAGGGTTTTCGAAAATCTAATTAGAAATAGTCCAAGAGAACATGTACAAGAATAAAACCTTGTTTGTAGATTGTAACTTCATTGCGTACACAGAAAGTTATTCGATTGTAAAAATCATAGAAAAATTATTTCTCAAACTAACTTTTTTTAGAAAAGTCTCCCAATAAGACGTGCGTCCTGCCAAACCGAGCGACATGGTCGCGAATTGAAAGCATCGAAAGGTGTGTATCGACTTCGTGGACGTGTGGGCTTTGACGGAATTCAAATTGGTTGCGTGTGCGCGACGAATTTGATGCGTATCCGTCAAAATTCACTATATCGGTCTATTTGCAAATTTCCCAATTACTTGGTGCATGTTCGTCAAATCGAGACGAAACTTGCGCCAGCAGGACCGTATCATTTTTCTGGTCCTGTAAGCCAAGTTTGGTCCGATTTTGAGAAGGTCGACTGGAACGCCTATTAGGCGGGCCCGCGACCCGCTCCAACAGGCGAATTTGTGCACGGCTCATTGAAAACCAAAATTGGATATACCGTTAGGTTCATCTTCTCAAACCGAACCTATAGACATGTAGTTTGACAACTTTAGAGACCGTATATTCTGGCACACATTTCGGTGCAAAACGGGTCCGACGACGGACATTATTTTATCCCAAAATTATGATTATGCCCATGTTCCAGAATTGGACTTTTTGATAGACATTTCCTAGACATATCTTTTATTCCAAACACGTTCGTGGTGTTTATTTCAGCATCTGAGGGCGTATGATGGATTTGACATTCATCGCTTCACTATTCTGACGGTTCGAGCTATTGGACGTCACCCTTTTGCGCACAATCTCAGGCAAGATACCTTGCCATATTTACTACTTATTTTTAGCCTATATTTTTGTTATTGCATATCACTGTTTACTTATTTCTAGTTTTTGTAGCTATACCATTATTATAGTTCCTGATTTATTGCCTGCTCAGTGATATTAGCTTTACTTTACTTATTATCCTTTGATTGCATATAGACCTAGAGTTAAGGGACTATCGTTTATAGTGTATCGCATATACCTTGACATAGTTGTACCACGACTATATGTGATATGAGTAGCATGTAGAGGTCCTTACGTGTTGGCTGATCACCCGTGCGCATGCGTTAGATCTAACTGCTGATAGAGGCATGTTAGGAGACTTAGCAGTTAGAAGAGGTACATGATCGCGAATGCGAATTGATAGGTACATTGGGTGGGGAGAACAATACCTGACGTATGGGCTTCTTTGCACTTCCCTGATTACCTATGTGCTCCTTCGGAGATGCAGGCTCCAGGTGCCCTCTGACGTTTCCCAGAGCGTTATGGACGTACCCCCTTGCACATGATGCCCTCTGACGATCTTCGGATGTTACGGACGTAGGCCCCTGGTGCCCTATATGGGGACTATGTATATCCCATTTACAGCCAGGGTTCATACGTCGAAAGGATTGTTTCTCAATTGCTTGTTCACTTTAGTACGGTTAGGTAACCCTAGTAAATGTCATGTCACCCCCGTTCCAATATTAGCTTGGACAATGTCGCATCACCAAATAGTATTCTACCCCTTGTCCTTGTTTGGTTGTAGGGGTAGTCCACTGTTTCGATGATGAGATATTGGATCTTGTTATGATTGGAACTATTTTACTTTACTTATGATTTATGACATATTATATATATTCAGTTATGTGGCATGTTCTTTATGTATCTTGTTATGTCCATCTGAGGACCTGGTTATCTCTCCAGGTGTGTGCTTTATGACTTTTCGTAGGTGTTCTAGCCAGGACCATGATCTTCTCTATTTCTTCGAAGAGGATTGCTCTTGGTTCGTCTTGCCATTTTATCGATCCTTTTCTTGTATATTTTCTTTCATCTAAAATAGTTGGTAGTGGATCTGTCTTCGCCCAACTACATGTACAAATGACAAATTTATAGTTGATTATATTATTATTCTTTATTTTGGTAGATGATGTTTGTCATAAAAAAATAAAGACAGGTATTACAGGAACACTGAAATTGATTACAAACTTGCTTGTACAAGGAAAAGCCTAGAAAAAAATTCTAGGAAACAATCTAAGTACAATTGTTTAGTTTTGATTCTGGGGGTGACGGTGGAGGCTCGAGAAAGTGCTATCAACTCTGCCTTACTCCGTGGACTATCTGACGCAGTCTTTAACTCTTGAAGAAATTGTCTTTCTGAAGGTTGCCAGCCTTTTGCAGGGGTGTAGCACCCTGCTATTTATAGTGGTGTGTATGTGGAGCCGCATAGATGGCCCATGGCCACGTGGCTGATTAGCATGTGAAGACCCACTCTTCGGCCGCCATCTGTCGATTTGTTGGAATTTTGCTGCAGTAAATCTGGGCAGTTAGGATTGGTCATCCTGCCACGTGCCCTGTCACAGGAATCATTTTGAGCCACAAGAGTCTCTCAGTTTTTGATCATGTGGGGCCGCATGAGACACATACGGCTTAAGTTGCAAGCTTCCTTAGACCATATATTTAGCTTAAGGATTATGCCGCATAGATTCTGTATTTTGGCCGCATAAAGCTCATGCGGCTTGGGTCACAGTCACGTTTGGTCGCATGAAGTTTAGGGTCGCATATATTTGAGCCGCATAAGGGGAACACTGCTTTTGGTGACGTCTCACGTCTTATCTTTTTGCCAAAGTGTCAGAGCTGTCACTTTTGACAGGACTTGTCATCTTTATCAGACGAACTGCTCCTCTTGGCCGCATATCTTTCTTCTGCAGCTCTTTTGTCGACGGTCAGCATAAACCATTGAATTAGTCATGCGGCTTTCCTTTATGCGGACCTGTTTAGCCCAAAGTACACATGCGGCAATTTTGTGATCTGTATGAACCCCATATTTTCCATGCTTCTATAAGACCCCCTTCAAAGTTTTCAAATTGCAAATTTGGAATACTTTGAATAAGAAGTATGGAAATATGTCAAGTCGTAGGTAATTTTTGAGCCGCAGGGAAATCCCATCAGCCTGCCAGCTGTAACTGCTAAATTTAATTTTCTTGATTTGATTTGGATTTGGGTTCTCTTCTCGAGATAAGTCGACGGTTACTAGGGATAAAATCCCCAAACGTCATCATTATCTTTAATGATCTCGAGAATCGAAGCGGCACACTTTTTAGAAACCCTATAAATAGGGGTTATTTTTGAAGAGAAGTTTTTCCCTTTTTACCTTCTTTCTTTCGTCTTCATCTTCCTGTCTCAATGGCTCCAAGAGCTTCTAAGCTGACCGGTGCTGTGACCAGAAAGAAGGGACTTGCTTCTCCGTCAAGAGCAACGGACTCTCCTGCCAGCTGTCACTGCTAAATTTAATTTTCTTGATTTGATTTGGATTTGGGTTCTCTTCTCGAGATAAAGTCGATGTTTACTAGGGATAAAATCCCCAAACGTCATCATTATCATTAATGATCTCGAGAATCGAAGCGGCACACTTTTTAGAAACCCTATAAATAGGGGTTATTTTTGAAGCGAAGTTTTTCCCTTTTCACCTTCTTTCTTTCGTCTTCGTCTTCCTGTCTCAATGGCTCCAAGTGCTTCTAAGCTGGTCGGTGCTGTGACCAAAGGGAAGGGACTTGCTTCTCCGTCAAGGACGATGGACTCTCCTTCCATTCATCCCGAGGTGCACCTCCAATCAAAGGTAAGGATAGTGGAAAGATGATAGCCACATCGTATGTTTTATGTGTGGGCCTGTGCTATACTGCTTTCTATGCTTTAAGTTTTGGTCGATGCGTGCCCTTTCTCAGTTGGACCATATGTGTTCTATATGATAGGGCCGCATGGGCTGAACCGTTGTCACACCGTTTTCCATTTTTTGTATTTCCAGTATACGTATACGGAATCCTGACAAGTATTTTTACTTATCTTGCCTTGCTAGCTAATTTTGGTTTAATCTTGCTTAGGTTCATCATGTCATATCATGGTTTGACTTGGTTCATTTTAGTTTGGCTTGGTTTATTCCCTTTGGTTCATCATGTTAAACCCTCCCCTTTTTCCTTTATAAACCCACCTACTTTTCTCTCTTTTTATTATTTCTCATAACTTCTTCTTCTTCTTCTCCATTAAAAAAACTCTCCCCCTCCATTGGCAAGTGCAACTTGCTTCATGAAGGAACCCTCCATTTTTTGTTTCAATCTCTTCTATGCAACATTCTAAGCTACTTTAGTTCTTGTCATTTTGTATTTTATGTATATATTTGTGTAGATCTAACTTTGTACTTTTTTGGAGTTTTTTTGGGTTTTGATCTATCAAACCATCTTGTTTTCGAAAACTAAGAGTTCCATGTGGTAGAGAATTTGATTTTACACAGCTTAGACCTTTAAAAAGTCAGATTTTATTATGTTTTGTCCGAGTTATGATCATTTGAAGATCATGGGTTCCATGGCCTTCTTCTCGAAATTTTGGAGAATAAGAACAGTGCTGGCGCATAATTATGCGCCCACGATTTGTGTGGGCGCATGGGCGCTAGGCGCATAACCCCTGGGCGCATGCAACCCTTTGGGCGCATGTGTCCCAGACTCTCCTTCTCTTGGGCACATGCCACCATGGGCGCATGTTGCCTAGGCCCTCCCTGGCTTGGGCACATAACTTTGCATGCGCACAAGTGCATCATTTTTTTCCTTGGGCACATAGACCCTGTCAGCACACTTGTCATAGAGTGAGTCACTTGACTTTCTCCAAGTTATCCTGGCTTCACTCTTTGGACACATATATGCAGGCGCATATATGTGGGTACATAGCCCTGAGCACATAGCTCCAGGTGCATGCCTTCCTAATCCATTGTCTCTTCATGATACCCCTGTCTCACTCATATATGTGGGCGCATAGCTTAGGCGCATAGCTTAGGCGCATAGCTCTGGGCGCATGCACCACTTGGGCGCATGATGTCCCCAGGTTCCCCTTTTCATGATTTTTGTACCTATTTTATATCCTTACGCCTTTTCGATTTGAACACGACATAAACACGATGTGAGCATGACATATTAATGGAATGATAATTCTTGACGGTGGTCCGTTGTGATGCACCCTTGCCTTGATAAGAAATCTTGATAAACAACCTAACATGATAACCTTGACATGTTGTTGTGACGGCTATCTTAACTTGCTAAGTAACTCTTGTCTCGATACCGTGGGTGCTTGTGCTTGTATAAGCTACGTATCTCGTCTTGCATCATGTCTAGGAAATGAATTCCTGGTTACCACGGTCAGGGATTCATACTGAATCTGACTAGGATAATGACTAGATTGATCAAGTAGTTCATGAAGAGATTTCCCAGCTACAGGCAGTTCCGTTATCTGGGCGCTCTGATTGGACTTGTAGCATGCCATCGAGTAGGGCACATTTCCAGCACACTGTCATGTGTTGCACCCCCAAGCCACCTAATCCAACTCTCTCAACTTGTGACTGGATAACCTGGATTAAGTCTGCAGGGCTTGTGGCTGTTGGAACATCTCAATGCATCTTATTAGTAACTGAGCTTGTGATAACCCTAGTTAGTTAAAGTATCAAGCCGTAGTCATTGCTTGGCCTTGATTGATGAATGGAGTCCCGTCTGGTCTTGCCTAGATAAGACCAGTACATGGTTATTTCAGCATGTTATTGTTATGCTTTACTTTATCGATAATTGGTTAGTGACTAAGTTCTGTCCAGGTGAAGGGTAACAACCCCGGTCCTTTTTTGGTTTACGGGTTATAACTTGGCTACTGGGATAGTCCTTTAGTTATCTTATCGTTTATCGTCTTATTCTTTTAACTCATGTCTTTCATTATTATTATGATTATTATGTGCTTATATGCTGGTTTTAGTTCTTAAGTGAAGCCTCCCTTGTGGCACTTGCTCTTTCTGGGGTCTGACCCAGCTGGTTTTGTATGGCCAGTTTTCGGAGTAGCACCCGAGTATCTTCCAGCCTTCTAGCCAGATGGTGAACACTAGGCGCAACCCTGGCAACGAGTGGGTTTTATTTTGCTCTCCCACTCTATTGTCAATTATTCTTTTGAGACGTTTAGCCGTCGAGCAAGTGTTAGCTCGTGTTAAATTTATATTCCTGTCCGCCTAAGGGCTGTATCATGGTTGATAAATCCTAGGGTTGATCATGTATAACTTAAACTCTTACTAGTCTTCACATTTTGTATGACTAGCTTCATGATCATCTGAATATGTAATATATGGGACGCCTTACTTTGTATGTCTGATGATCTACCATCTTGTTATATTTACTTGCTTGCTTGAGATTGAGACACTAGGCTTGTTCTTGACCTTAAGAGAATATTAGCTTGTAGTTAAACCCTCATATATCTAGACAGCCATGACCGTATATCGAGGTGCGATTCACTTCAATATACGTAGCTGGCTGTGTCTGTCCCCCGCTCTCCAATATTCTGGTTTTGGGATATGACAACCGCATAAGTGCTGCACATTTGATCCTGATTCGCATAAGTGACCCAAGACTGATCCGCATGAGTACAGCATAACTGTACCGCATAAGTGTCTCTTGGTTGAGCCGCATGGGCGTCTCATGTTTTGAGTTGCATGAGCACTTCATGAATGAGCTGTATAAGTGCCGCATAAGTGCCTCACGACTGAGCCGCATGAGTACTTTCTGACTGAGCCGCCCAAGTGTCTCACGACTGTGCCGCATGAGCACGGTATGACCTAGTCGCATGCGTCTCATATTCTTTAAGTTGCTATGCCGCATATGTTCTGTTTTGGCTAGGTTGCATGGCTAATGGGATGAACTTCAACTAACTTTACTTCTTCTCTGTCCTTTGCAGTGAACTTGCCCTTAGCTCCATCGGGGGAGATCCTGATAGGATGTGCCCAATCTGCGTTGGGTGTAAGCTTTGACCAGATAGTCGAACGTGTGTCGACTTAGATTACCTAAAATCAACCTGAAGACCGGCTGAGGGAGATCAGAAGCCAGTCCTTCTTTTTCTTACTTAGCATGATGAACTTCGGGCAGCTGAATGGCATTCATCTAAAGCCTAAGTTTTTATTCGAGGATGCCCTGACTATTTCAAACCCGAGCATCATAGAGACTTTTGAGAGTTGGGACTATTATTTTCAGGAGGAAGCAATTCACATACCCTTAATGGAGCACCGCTTCCCCTTATCTGGTTTCAATATGGTACATTTTGTGAGGAAGATGTTGGGTTCTCTAACTCAAGATCAGCGGGGAATCTTTGTGGGCCATATCCACTTTAACAACCCCACAAAGTCAGTGGTTGCAGTGAAGGAATCAATGAACTACTCTATTTTTGGGCTGGCTTCTGGTAGTCTCATCAACGATTTGAAGCCCAATATGTCTTTCTCTGAGGCTGATACCTTTTTGAATCAGATTGCTCGCAAAAGGTCATACCCTGCAGGGAGATTGTCATTACTGAACTGGCAACATCGTTCCCCTCCATGGGTTAACCTGACTTCCTGGATCCTGGCAGAGTACGAGGACATCCTATGACCGATTGGCCTCTATTACGCCATTAGGGGCTCCTGCTATGGCTTGTTTATGAACCCAAAATTATTTATGGTATTGCTTAAGATGTACAACTGCCGGGCAGTGACCTTTTTTACTCCAGGTAGAGAGATGGGGCTTGCTCTTCACGAGATGCATGGTGTGTCCAAATTGCCCTGGGATGATGAATCTTATGAGGTGTATACCCCCAACAAACAAGGAATTTGAGGAACTAGAGCGGTGGTATCCCGGATTCCTAGTCGTATATCAGGAAGTGCTATGCCACCATAGCACCTGTCAACAAATTTCCAAGAAAAAGGACGATAGTTCATAAGGGAACCTTCTTCGTATCAAGGCTTGGATTGGCTGTCTGTTTAACCTTAGCGCGTCCGATCGAGTTGCTGTTAGGAGTCTCCAATCCCTGGAGCAGGTGGATGTTCAGGTGTAGAGTACTAAGTGGGCCCGTGCTGCTGGTGACAGATTTGGGAGCCTGAACGACCCTTTTAGCTATTTTTAACATGATGCTCAGCCTCTATCGACTAAGGCCATCTTGGCCGGATACCTGATGATATGGTTGATGGTTTGTGTCGTCATGGCGGGCTTTGGTGAGATTGAGAGGATTAGCCGCAACCTAATCCTTCCGGCAGTAAAGCTGGTCTTTGGGGGCAAGTTGGCTTTGCTTCCTGCTATGGTATACAGTGTCCATAGGGGTCTTCGTACTTTTGCATCGAAAGTCATTGCTCGTGATCTTACGAAACCCTTCCACAGAATCAAGCTGTCATATCATTATTTAATGCGGTAGTTGTTGATGCATTGCCCTTCTCTGATACGACCTGGTCCGGAAGGTAATGCGACAAGTGACGATGCCTTCATCTACCACTTTCACGATATGCCCTAGAACTATACCAGCTTTCTCGATTGCTAATCCGCTCTTGTGCGGGTAGATAGATACTCTTTTTTCGTGTCAGTCCCGTCTTTCAATGAGGAGGAGATGGGACGCGTTCACCTTGATAGTGTTGTTGTGCCCCATACTTTGTCTGAAAAACTATTTCGCTGGCTGCAAAGTATCCGTCCCTCCCATCTGGTTTACCGCAACCGTAATGTTGCATACCTAGAGCCATATCTCCCTAGCCGTTATTCTCGGTAATTTGGGTATAGCCAATTATATTTGGATAGCCCTAACCCTTGCCTGGGTTTCGAGGGGAGCATCTTAGATGGTATCCGGGCCTAGTACTATTATTCGGTGATCCATACCCAGGCCAGCTTCATTTTGCCTGACGCTGAGACTTCGGGGCATATCGCATATATGGCGGCCCTTCGTCACGTATCTGTGAATGTACCTCCCAACAACTTTCATCGGCGTACCAGTTTTATTGTTGGTACGAAATTGGAGGAGCGACTGAGGGACTCCCGAAAAAGGACAAGGAAGGGAAAGATAAAAGCTCCTGATTCTGACTTTGACGACACGGAGGAGGAGGAAGATGACTCTGAAGATCTCCAGCCCTCTGCAAGTCCTTTAGCTATGTGTGTGCCTTCACTTGTATTGAATCCTCCATGTACACGAAGCGGGGCTGACCCTCTTGTCGCTGATAGACCTCATTCCCAGAAGCGAGTCGCGGCTAGGTTCCGTAGGCTTGGTATCGAGGAAACGGGTAGTGGCACCGAAGTCAACATGGGGGTGAGTTTTTTTACGACAAGCCCTAATGTTACCCTTGAGATGTTATCTGAAGGCTCTCCTTTACAGGCACCGGAGGAAGCATACCTCTTATCACCAGATGCCACCCATGCAGTTTCCTCTTTGGGTCCCGACCCTGGACTACGGGATCCTCACAAGCTGGTGTTGATATCGTTACGTTTCTGCCCAAAGCGACAGGGGTAGAAAAGTCCGACATTGATGTTTTGGGCATCGCTGATGACCTTACTGGAGTTGTGGAAGCGGTTGGAGGAGCTGAGACAACTCCGGCTGAACCTCAGCCTTTGCCCTCTACCTCTGGTAAGTTATATCGCTTTCTTACCAATGAGAAGATTTTTTTGCTTCAACTGCATCTTCTTCGTGTCAAGCTAATTGCTGGTTGTGCTAGAACTACAGAACCTGCCCCTCCGCTACCGGTGGTGGATGTGGCCGCAGAGGAGAAAATAATAGCGGATCCAGAGGCTAACCTGGTACAAGCAAGGAGCATTCCTTCTTCCCTACCGGCTCGAGTTGAGGGGCCTTCCACTGTGTTGATCACATACGTCCCGGCTCCTTCAACCTCTTTGGGGAATAAGGGATTGATTGGAACTGCCTCCTCCCCGGAAGTTGAACTTTCTGCACTCTCCAGTCACCAGCTCCTTCGGGCTGCGGAAGAGGAGATTGCTGCTGTACGGGAGTCTCGTCGCTTGGAGTTTGTTTCCTTTTTAACAGATCATCA
This sequence comes from Iris pallida, assembly GCA_029216955.1. Taxonomy (NCBI): domain Eukaryota; kingdom Viridiplantae; phylum Streptophyta; class Magnoliopsida; order Asparagales; family Iridaceae; genus Iris; species Iris pallida. Next base: position 13,580,266 of record JANAVB010040818.1, read on the forward strand.
TGCTCGAGTGTGCCTCCTTCCCATACGCCTTTAACTTCCTTAGGTGCTATCCCTTCGACGTCGTCCTCTCTGGAGAATTTAGACGAATCGTCAAGGGACATAGTCGAGAGCTTTTATCGTCACTTGAAATGGAAGGTCGAGGCTGCTTTGAGGAGAGGGAATTCATTTGTCGTAGCCCACCACTGCACCCAAGGCTAGATTGCCCTTCTGAAGATGCTTCCGGGTGGAGAAGGGGTGGTCGTCCTTCTGGAGCATAAGCTGGCAGAGGCTAATCGGTGTCTAACCTAGTTGCAGAAACTGCGACAAGTCGATGTGTCTGTCGTGGTGGAGCAGGAGCGTGCTTTCCTTGTATCAGCCGTGGAAAAGGTGAAGGCTGTTCAAGAGACGACCAAGCCCACATTGGAGCAGGACCTCCAGAAGCTGTCCCTTAAGTATGACAAGCTGAGCCGAAATGGAGAGATTTGCTTGACTCGTGAGGAGACCATCATTTGTGCTATGTTCGAAACTAACGAGCAGTTCCTCCAGCTCCAGGCTAGGCTAACATCTCTGGGGACTGAGCTCCAAGCTACTCGTCAGGAGAGTGAGAAAATCTGGAAGGAGATTGATGAAGTCACACGAGCCTCTGCTGCTCTAGAGGGTACACTGAAGAAATTAGAAGAAAATTGGCAGGCTCATGCGCATCTGGAGGACACCGAAAGGTTATCCCAGGAAGCTGAACGTTGAGTCAAACTGAGAATTGAGCGCTCAATTGCGCAGCTGGAGGGCTTTCTTACCAAGTTGTGTGTTGCTGATGAGTAGTGGATTTTGCTTTTCCTCCCCTCTCTTTCTCCTTTTTTTTTGGTGATGGAGCAGAATACATTCACTCCACTCTGAGGAGCTTATACTAGAAGGTTTAATAGCAATATGATAAAGAATATCCCTTGGGAGGGCTTTTTTGTGGACCTATTGCCCTTTTGTGCATTTTGAAAATGCGAGCAAATAGATTTAATAGATATTTTATGGACCTACTACTCTTTGATACACTGATGGTGCGAGTAATATATTAGGATAATTTTTTTATGGACTTATTACCATCTTTGTGTACTGGCGATGCGAGTACTGATAATAAGTGAGGAGAAAACCAACATATTTACTCAGAGGTAATGAGGACGTGGTAAATATGGGTCTGAAATAGGGCCTCCCTACTTAGAGGTAATGAGGACGTGGTTGGAATAGGCCAAATGGGGATACACAGAACGACTCAGAGGTGTTACCAATATGGAAGTTCTATGTATTGGGTGATTTGTCAGTGATGGATGGGAAAACAACTCAGAGGTAATATGGACGTGGTTGTTTTTCTCGTCGGGGGAATTTTGTGGACCTATTACCCTTTTTGTGCACTAATGGTGCGAGCAATAGATTAGGATAAGTTTTATGGACCTATTACCCTTCTGCGCACTGGTGGTGCGGGTAATAGATTTTGAAACAGAACCCAACACGGGTGATATGGGCGTGATATATGGTAGTCGAAACATCAAAACAAAAGTTCAGAGGTATCAATGTACATGACTTGTCACTCGTAGTGATGCAATGTGAGTCCCCTCGGGGGGAAAAACAGAGTGTAAGTTCAGGGGTACCTGATGTACATAACTCGACACTCTAGGTAGTACATGTTTTTCTTCTTCCTTTTTTTTGTTAATCGGCATCCGCTTATTGATGAGGTAAGGAACTCTGTCCATGGGGATTATATCATCAGGAGAGGGACTATCCGTCTGTGCCATCGGGTATTCGGCGAGTTCTACGTCCTCTTCGGCTACCCCCTGCGATCCCAAAGGTTGGGATGTCGTCTTGGGCAACTTGACCACTAAGGGTTGAACTTGCAATATTAGCTTGCCTGAGTATGTCGGATCAGCATTTAGATGCCGGCTCGTCTTGGAAAGACGGATGACAATTGGTTCGGCAGGGGACTTTGTGTCTTCCGATTGTCTTCGGATGGATTTTGGCAATTGGATCACCATCGGCCCTATGATGGGCTTTGTCTCTTGACTTTGGGAGTCGGATCTCCACTGGTTCCGACTGCGCAGCTTGAACGAGAGAACCAGGCACCTCTTTATGCAAGGTTGCGATAAGGGGTGTGGTTTTGCCTGGTTTACGAGTCTAGTGGTGAATTATCAAGGGTTCCTCTGGTCCTGTGATGGTCTCCAGTTTGTTATTGATGTACTTCTTGGATTCTTCATATAAACAAGCCTCCGAAGAATAATAAGACTCAACCCCTTTGAAGGGATCGATGTTGATGAATTCAGTCCTCAAGAAGCCGTGTCTATTGACATACTTGAAGCACTGGTGAAGGGTGGACGGCATGGTCATATAGTCATGTATCCACTGATGCCCCAAGAGGATGTTATAGGGTGTGTCTTCCTCTATGACGTAGCAGGTAACCTCCGTCTTCAGGTCACCAATCTGACATTTCAATCGGAGCTTCCCTAGGGGATAGCTCCTTCCCGAGTTAAAACCGCTAATGGCAGTATTAGTCGTCGCTAGCCGGTGCATAGGGATGCCAAGAAGTTGGAGCAAACTTTTCGAGATGAAGCTTATTGACGAGCCAGGGTCGATATGCATCCGATCCATCTTGATGTCGCCTATGCATCCAGTGTATTACAAGGGGCAATCATGCAGATTGGACTTGATCAACATATCCTGTGGAGTAAATAAGATGTTAGGCATCATATATGTGCTATCGCTGCCCTGTAGATCTGCTGGCGGGTCTTCCCTGGAGGTTTGACCTGAGCTAAGTAGGCATCAACATTTTGGAGTGCTTTGCTTAATGCGACACGAAGATCCTTGGAGAGCCTTAGGAGCTCGTACAACGACAACTTTGCTGGCATATTAGCTAATTGAGCCAATATGTCAAAGTTGTAAGGTCTCTCCAGTCCCTGAGGCACATCATTATGGAGTGGCCTGTCAAAGCGGGTTTTCTTTGGCTTGGATTTTTCTGCCGGTGGAGGCTGAGATGGGCTTGGAATATCGAAGGGAGGCAATGTTGCCGGCTGAGGATCTTCGACTGAACTATCCCGTGCGGGCTGGACTTGTGCTCCAGGCCGGGTAACAACGGCTGCAACTTCCTCAACGTCGACTGAAATTGTATAGCAGGATCTAGACTTCCTGTCTTTTTTCTTGTTGGTAGGAGATGACACCGCCTGGGTAACTTCGGGCACTAAGTCCGGGTGTACGCACATGATTTCTTCCCGCGAGGTGGTGAGAGGTACCCGTCCAGATGTCTGGTCCCAAACGGGTGGAAGGTTGATAACTTCCATCGTCGCCCGGGGGACATGTGTTACCCCGTCTGGAGTGCTTGTTGGAGGGAAGTCGCCGAACTGAATTGACACCATGTTTGCTGCCACGGTAACTTCTTCAAAGTCTATTGACAGAGCTTTGGAGTCGATAAGACTCTGAATGTACCGCTTTAATTGGAAGCAGTCATGAGTGGAATGATGGACATAGCGGTGGAAGTGACAGTATTTTGGGTCCTCCATTTCTGTCGCTCGGGGCTCACGTCTTGGTGGAGGGAGCTGGATCCTACCCCCTTGCAAAAGCATATCGAAGATAGGTTTGACATGACTTTCTTCAAATGAGTAATTCACCTTAGGCTACGGACCTTCCGCCTGCTTTTGTTTAGGCTTCTGGGTCGCATCAGCGATCATGGCCTATTTGCACTTGTTATCCCGGCTGGAGGTGGCGCCACTGTTGTTGTTGCTGGAGGTGGAACCAGGACGTCTGCCCTTATCCTCTCCGTCTGGGATGTGTAATCCCAGCTGGCGAGCCTACTTCAATTTTGCCTCTGCGTTGGTAGCACTTGTGATGAAGGTTGTCCAATCCCTGAACTAATTGTCGCCCATCCAGAGGCTAATTACGGGGAGCAACTTCTTCTGGCAGATTTCATTCAAGGAGCTCTCGGGATGCCTTGGGGCAACCTCATTGCGGTTTGGCGGAACCGCTCGATATAGTTCCTTGTCAGCTCCCTCTCTCACTGAACGACGTCCATGAGAGATGACATTGTCACATCATACCCCACTTCGTAGAATCTCTCCAGGAACATGTGCTTGAAGCCGTCAAAAGAATAGATACAGTTGTCGGAAAGGTTGTGGTACCAGTCAAACGCGATCCCCTCCGATGCTCCCGTGAATAATCGTGTAAGGATGGTGTCACTATACGGCAAGTGGTCGGTTGTGACTGTAGGACCGATTGTAGGAACGAGTTGTAAAGCGTAATACTCTAGAGGGGGGTGAATAGAGTAGGCAGCGGAAAATAACTATTTAAAAATGTTAGTAACAAGATCACAGATAATATATCACAGATATGTAAATGAAAAGTAGAGAGTAAAGAGCAAACGCAAACACAAGAATGTATACTGGTTTTCCTCTTGTGAGGACTAGTCCAGTCGGAAGAACTCTAGCTTCCAGTTGAATCCACTATAGAAAATTACCATAAATTTTCATCCGAAGTTCTTGCAACTTCTACAACGCGAGCTTTGATCCGAAGTACTCGACCAACTTCAATTGTGAAGTGTGTACCTTCAATCAAGCCTCTGATTACAACCGCTTTGAAACTTCTAGACCGTACCGCACTGGCAAATCGACTAGAGGATTGTAACTGGCTTGGGATTTGAAAATGAATAGCTCAGAATACTTTGGAAAAAGTAGTAGGCTTATAGAGAAGAGATATGAAAGTGAATGAGTGAGTTAAAATGATCGAAATCCTTCTCTATTTATAGTTTTTCCAAAGGCAGAATTCTGACAGAATTCGGGCAGAATTCGGGCAGAACTCTATGAGAAAATTCGGTGGGATCCGTAACTGCAGGAAGACCAAGTTCAAAAAGTAACGTTCACTAACCAAACTCTGGCCGAATTCGGGCCGAACACTGGCCGAATTCTGTCCGAGTTCTGTTGGAGTTCTGTCAGGGTTTTTGCAAACTGGTTTTTGGGCTTTTTGAAAAGTCAAACAGTTAGGAAGTAGTTTGGGCTTTTGTAAGTGGGCTTGTTTTCAAAATGAAAGGGTATTTTGAAAACGTTTCTTGGGTAGCCTATTTGCCAGTACGATGCAGTGTACATCGTATTCCTAGACTCAATAAATATAAAAAATACATTGATAAAATAGGAAAAGCAAGAGCCCTTTGATGACGCCTTTCTTCAAATATCTGAGCAAACATGAAGACGTCTTTTTTCTTGACGGCGATCGTCCAAAGATTAACAGATCTGGAAATCTGAATACCTTTCGGGGGCTTCGCCCTTAACCCCTGACGGGGGGCGCTGCCCCCTCGACCCCTGTCCGTTGACCGGACAGCGAAACCCCCGATGCGAGGTCCCGGATAGGTCGTTAGGCGGTTCAGAGAAATCTTCTTGTATAATGCCGTCTTTGGCCCATCAATAATACTTCATTGCATATGTCCTGATTTGATCATGTTTGATCATGCTTACAGCATGTCTACAAATACATGTTAAACAAACAAACCAATATGATACAAGCATAGCAATATGATATAGAACATTTAGGACAATGCTAATATTAGGACAATGCTAAGTTTAAGTAGCAACATGATAGTGATTACATGAATATTAGTGACGTCATTATGTTAAACTTAATTGATTAGCCATATTCAAAAACATGATGTAAGCATTGGGCTAACAATCTTCCCCTTTTTGATTATGGCAAATCCTTTAAGTTTAATATATATACAATAGCACTAATAAAGCACTAATAAACACATAATACTAAAATATTGTATGCTAACTTAAACTTATCTTACTAGAATGTTGTGTACTAACTTAAACTTATTTCTCCCCCTTTGACATGATCAAAAATAATCTCCCCCGTAATTAGAGCTAAAATGAACTCAAGCATAAGTAAAGGAGGAAAGCAAAAATAATCATGATCAAGGATTAGGAGAACAGTGTAACGACAAGTTTAGAAAATGCATAACTAAGAAATTAAAAAAAAACTTATCAAAACACAACATAGTTGGTTGAAACTTAAAAACATTAAAATCAAGCAATAAATAGTTTACCACCTAGAAAACCAAAAATGAAATAAAATAAAAAAATCTATCAATATAGTAGGAATCAATCATTGGTCATAAATAAATCGTGAGGAATAAAAATTCACAGATCTAGTATATATAAAAGAATCAAAAATATAATGAGACTTTTAACAATGATCACAAAAAAATATGATTCATAATTTCCCCATACAAATTAGTAAATCACATCAATTAAGAGTATAATCATCGAAAAGAAATCAAAATACGTATACTAGAATCTATGCAAAATCTATACCAAAGTTCATGCATTTGAATTCAATTACCTTAGCATGATATATATCCATCAGATAAACATGAAGGTAATGAAGACAAAATACTTGAGAAGGAGAAATTCAGTCGACTTGAATGCTCCCTCGCAAAGTATGATCAGTCTAAATATAGATAATCATGAACTTTGAAAAAAAACCTCAATAAGAAATGCCAAATCAGTTTAAAACCAAAAGGATTATCAATAAATTAAATTAATTCAAAGTCATGGAATAAGCAAATAAGGATAATTAAACATATTTGGCAAGATAACTTTTAGAAACTCAAAAATGAGATAATTAAAAATAACTATTAAAATTATATATTCTCTCATCTAATACAAATCCAAAAATCATGAACAACTCAACAAGATATTTAACGTAAAAGAATATACGTCCATGATGAACTCGTTATACCACATATTAAGGGCATAAAATAATTAAAACAATTAAATTTGCTCCCCCTTAAAATATGCGTATATAGTTCAAAAATAATTTGTATGCATAAAATAAATAAAAGAAATAATCACAAGATCTAAGGGATATTCAAGATATGCATCTTTTCTTTCCTTTGATCAAATGCATATAAAATTTCAAACTCAAAACAAATATCATCTTTAGGCAAATAAAAGAAATATCCAATGAATAAATGCTTAAAGATGAACAAACATTATATATCTCCAATATATATATAAAAGAAATATTTCAAGACATAAAAAGATTTGAAAACTGTCTTTAATAATAACATTTGAATGTCGGACAGATTCAATAAATCAAAAAGAAATCAAAAAGACTTTTCAAAAATGCAGAATTTATTATGAAATACTGTCTTAATAAATGTTCGAGTGCGTCCATTTAGTCCTCAGACTGAAAGCTTGCGATTCGAATCACGGAAACAATATCAATAAAAAGAATTCATAAATCATAAATAAAATCCATTTTGAAAACATAACTAGATAAATGTCCAAAGAAAAAAAAATATGTTCTAGATATATGGCATGTCAAGGGGATAATTGACTTGAAATAATTAACTGTTCCACCTTTACATGGCTATATCCAAAAATAATAATATAGATAAAATTTTAAAATAAAATTCAGAGACATATTTTCAGAAGTAGAAAACTAATTCAAAAATATTAGGTCTTCTTATCAAAGTTTATTTCTTTTCTTTTAAAGTCTTAGCACGGTGTCTACCTGACAACCGTAAGGTTTAAAGAAAAGAAATACTTTGAGAGCGAGAATTCAATATGCATGATTTCTCCCTGCAAAGAATTACTGTTATAGACAGTAAGTAACTAGAATAAGAAGATAATAATATAAAGCTTAAAATTATTGAATATTACACAAGTTAAAGACGAAATCATAAGACTATAATATTCAATGAGTGGTCACGAATACGAAAAATAATCATCTTTAAAAAAAAATCTATTAAATGAACATTTAAAAATAAAACAATCAAAATATATTTCAAATTAGCATGATGAATAATCGTATAAGTCAAAAGATGACATAAATTGATCTATGCTATAGAATCTCACATTCGACAAGATAGATCAACATATGCTACCTTTCGTGAAAATATAAAGAAAGAATATTATCCATCAAATCTAAAATCCAAAATCCAACAGATAACAATTGCAACTAGATCTCAATAAATCTTTAGTTTATAAAGCGTTGATCAATCTTGGATTAGCTGTAGAGGTACTGTCCCAGCTAACGGAGGTTCACCGGAGAACACTTAAGTACCGCTTCGCTTCGACCGTAGTCGTGGTGACAGACAGACCCTTTGTAGGCTTGTACCCAAAACAAATCTCTTCTTTAATAACCGAGGATTTCAAAAGAATTAGTGCAATATGAAATCAATTATATTCTATGGACTAAAAAAAATCTTAGAACAATGTAGCATAAAGTATAAGATGTATTAATTACATTTATCCATATGTGCTACAAAATCATTGGGTAACAATAAAATATAAAATATTTATAAAGCAAAATGTAAGACCTAGATACGTTGATGTATTCTGGAATCTAGAGGACTGAGTTCAGTACCTTGGATCCAGAACTAGACGATAGTTGCAAGTACACCTTAATAAATCTTAAGTCTATAAAGTATTGATCACTTCGGGTTAGCTGTAGGGGCCGGTTCCCAGCTAGCGGTAGTCTGAAGACTAGTGCACCGTGTTGCTTCAGGCTATTTACACCTGTATGACAGAAGGACCCTTTCGGCTTGTTTCCAAAATGATTTCTACTCTTAAGAACTTAGATTCAAAGGAATATATGCAGTATCATCGAACATCGTCGAAATCCAGAATCCCTAAAAGTAAATACCCAAGGAATGGTTTATCAAGGTCAAGATATTTAAAAATATCGCGTACCCAAAATGTCAACCAAAAAGCCAAGAAAAACATATATCACTAAAAGAGGCTTTGAGGAAGAAGATAATAAAGAGAAGTACATGAATTTGTCCAAAGTAATCAATAGCTATAGTATGAGATAAGCACAAGTTTGAAAACTACTTTTTAAAATAATATAATACTGAACTTGAACTTAACTCATATATCCCATAAAGATATTTATACAAAAATATAAGAAACATGTCAGCAATATATGAATGATAATGCATTATTCATATATCATTAATAAGCAATAAAAAAAATTATCACAAGATCAGAAACATGCATAAATAAACTTTGTCTGACAAAGATTTAATTGATTCATAAGAACTTAATCAAAATAAAATATGAGAATCAATAGTGAATATATTATGCAAGCACAAGGTTAAAATAAAATATATGTATACTTTTCAAGTAAACAGGAGACTTGTGCTAAACATACATACTCATAAAATACTGATCAAAGTAAATACATGTTAAAGACAAATCAGTAAGAAGTGACCATTAAAAATATTAAAGACGAAGAGTCAAAGCCAAAACAAAATTAAGCTCCTATGCATGCTTCAAGAATAAAACTAAAATAAAGAGCATACATAGATAAACGTGTCACACTAATAAAAAGTGAGTAAAAGACTATTTAGTGTGAACTAATCATTTAAGCTAAACAACTAGTCAAGCTAGGATTATATATCACATTGATTCAAACAATAGACAATTTAAAAGATATCAATGAAGGCTAATAGCAAGACATCAGTAAGAACATGCTAAATATTAAAAAATATTTAGAAAGCATGTTACCGAAGTGGTTCTAGTGACCACACTTATGTTGGTGTAATTGCTTGGAAGATGACCTTTGTAGCTTTGCAATCACCAACATGTTCCATGGTTCTATTTGATATAAGAAGCTTCACCTGCAATATTATATGAAGACTTTGGTATCCAATACTTGGATCCACATTTGTTAGCTTTGGGAACCCATTTGCACAAGTTCATATCAACTAGTTTTCTAATCTGACAATGATTAGAAATATGTCCATTCATACCACAATAATGACAGAAAGAATTAACATTAGTACTATATGCAGCAGTTTGAGAACGTGTAGTAGTATGATATGATGTGTGTGGATACTTGTAATAGAAAGCATGGTTGTGTGAAGCTTTAGCTTTGCTTGCTTCCTTTGTAAAAGATCTGACGTGTGTGACTTTGTGATGTGCTAAGTATCGTGTGTTAGACTGAGTCGTAGGTTGTACTACCTGCTTTCCCAGTCTAATCTCTAACTTTTTAGATTTAGCACAGATATCATCATACTTAGCAGTAAGAGCATCAATTCTAAGAGCAGCTATAGAGTACTTCTTCTTCTCTGTTTCTAACTCCTCCTTAAGTTTAGTATTTTCTTGAGTGCTCTTCTCAATGCATTCAAGCGCCTCATGCAATCTAAACTCAAGTGTGGATATCTCAATAGAATTATCAGAAGTAGAAGTATCTCTAGCATCATTCAATAAGCAAGTAAGCCTTTCATTCTCACGCTTATAGGATCGAATATCCTTTCTAGCTTGCTTATACTTATCTAATACTTTCTTGTGTTCTTCTAATAGATCACTGAAAGCATCAGATAACTCATCATAAGAAAATTCACTATCTTCAGAACAAGAATTATTTTGTACCTCGTTAGATAATGCCATAGAGCATAAATTTGCAGTTTGATGAGGTCTCTCTTCTTCTTCTTCTTCTTCAGAATCATTTGCTTCGCTTTCACACCATATGCCCGATGATCTTCCTTCATTTGATTGTTCGTAGTGACTCTCCTTTCTTGTAGTAGTATAATCTTCTTGGATGTGGTCTATCTTCTTGTAGTTGTCACATGCAAGTTCTTCTTCATATAAGGGATTGTGTTGTACCTTAAATCCCAATTCCATCATGTATATATTTGCATCATTATGAAAACTATCCTTTTCTCTGGAGTTGCTAGCTTTGATTTCATACCTGCACTCATAAGTATCTTCAAGAACTTTTCAAATTTTATGAGATGTTGTACAAGTAGAAATAAGATTGGATACATTTGTGTCTACAGCACAATAAAACATATGCATAGCTTTTGCATCAAGGCTAGCTAACTTCTTCTCTTCCTCCATGTAACTATAATAAGGCTTGTTGATTATAGAGGATGTGAGAATAGAAGTGATAGTAGGCTTCTTGTAGCCGGTGACAACAATTGACCATAAGTCAAAATCTAGAGACTTCAAGTAGAAGCTCATCCGTGTCTTCCAATAGCTATAGTTTGTTCCATTAAATAGTGGGAGTCTATTTGAGGATTGCTTTTCAGTTGTGAAGTACATACTTGCCATATGTGATATAGTGATCTATGTAACAGCAGTAAGAAATAAGAATATAATAACAGTGTTACCTCGCTTTACCTGTATAACCCGATCTGATAATGAGGATTTGCTCCAAGGATGTTAAGCCAAATAATAGAGTCCTTGCTAGAATACCAATTGAAGGAGCAATTGGTTTAAGCAATAATATCTTTATAAGGAGCACCTGCAATAATATCTCTAGAAGGAGCACTGGTTCTGATACCAATTGTAGGAGCAATTAGGATCAGAATATATTACCTCTAGTTGCAGTACCTGCTCTCTAGTTGAAGTACCTGCTCTGATACTAATTGTAGGAACAATTAGGATCAGAATATATTACCTCTCGATGCAGTACTGGCTCTGATACCAATTATAGGACCGATTGTAGGAACGAGTTATAAAACGTAATACTCTAGAGGGGGGTGAATAGAGTAGGCAGCGGAAAATAACTATTTAAAAATGTTAGTAACAAGATCACAGATAATATATCACAGATATGTAAATAAAAAGTAGAGAGTAAAGAGCAAACGCAAACACAAGGATGTATACTGGTTTCCCTCTTGTGAGGACTAGTCCAGTCGGAAGAACTCTAGCTTCCAGTTGAATCCACTATGGAAAATCACCACAAGTTTTCATCCGAAGTTCTTGCAACTTCTACAACGCGAGCTTTGATCCGAAGTACTCGACCAACTTCAATTGTGAAGTGTGTACCTTCAATCAAGCCTCTGATTACAACCGCTCTGAAACTTCTAGACCGTACCACACTGGCAAATCGACTAGAGGATTGTAACTGGCTTGGGATTTGAAAATGAATAGCTCAGAATACTTTGGAAGAAGTAGTAGGCTTATAGAGAAGAGATATGAAAGTGAATGAGTGAGTTAAAATGATCGAAATCCTTCTCTATTTATAGTTTTTCCAAAGGCAAAATTCTGACAGAATTCGGGCAGAATTCGGGCAGAACTCTATGAAAAAATCTCGGTGGGATCCGTAACTGCAGGAAGACCAAGTTCAAAAAGCAACGTTCACTAACCGAACTCTGGCCGAACTCTGGCCGAATTCGGGCCGAATACTGGCCGAATTCTGTCCGAGTTCTGTTGGAGTTCTGTCAGGGTTTTTGCAAACTGGTTTTTGGGCTTTTTGAAAAGTCAAACAGTTAGGAAGTAGCTTGGGCTTTTGTAAGTGGGCTTGTTTTCAAAATGAAAGGGTATTTTGAAAACGTTTCTTGGGTAGCCTATTTGCCAGTACGATGCAGTGTACATCGTATTCCTAGACTCAATAAATATGAAAAATATATTGATAAAATAGAAAAACCAAGAGCCCTTTGATGACGCCTTTCTTCAAATATCTGAGCAAACATAAAGACGCCTTTTTTCTTGACGGCGATCGTCCAAAGATAAACAGATCTGAAAATCTGAATACCTTTCGGGGGCTTCGCCCCCGAACCCCTGACGGGGGGCGCTGCCCCCTCGACCCCTGTCCGCTGACCGGGCAGCGAAACCCCCGATGCGAGGTCCCGGATAGATCGTTAGGCGGTTCAGAGAAATCTTCTTGTATAACGCCGTCTTTGGCCCATCAATAATACTTCATTGCATATGTCCTGGTTTGATCATGTTTGATCATGCTTACAGCATGTCTACAAATACATGTTAGACAAACAAACCAATATGATACAAGCATAGCAATATGATATAGAACATTTAGGGCAATGCTAATATTAGGACAATGCTAAGTTTAAGTAGCAACATGATAGTGATTACATGAATATTAGTGACGTCATTATGTTAAACTTAATTGATTAGCCATATTCAAAAACATGATGTAAGCATTGGGCTAACAATAACTTCAAAGTAAGTTATGTACCGACTAGCAGAGGTCTTTCTATCGTACGAATCGATATGGAATGACTTGTACCACGGTAGAAAAGGCACATCTCTCCATGCAACGGGATATGGCTGTCGTATTCTGAGTTCCCGAGAGGAGTCTCGGGTATTAGACATCGCTCGAAGCTCCTGGCCTTCCCTCCTTGGCTTCATCTGCAGCTGAAGGAATGGATGCTCCTACAGGATCATCACCCAAAAGTGGGGCGGTCGTGTTGGAGTCCGCATTGACTACGGGTCCCATGCTTGTTTGTCCGGGCATCCTTGCTGGTTGAGTTGGCAAGGCAGCTTTGATTTCGTCCACGGACTTGACCAAGGACAGGAGCATGGCTTCCAGCACTTCTAGCCGTTGTCGGTCAGAAGGCGCTTCATGATCATCGTCAGCCATAAAGCCTGTCCTCACGTAGGTAGAGGTGGAAGGGATTATGGCAGAGATACTCTTTGTCCCGTACCCTTGTATAGAGAAATCATCGGGAAATGTCGGAATGTCATCTTTCTCGGACTCGGAAGGGGTGCTATCCCTTGTGCAGGAAGCTGCATCGTCTTGGTGAGGTTGGTGGCCCTCAGGGAAATCCAAGTCTGTTGTACAGTTCTGGAGGATCTCTACGCCTTGTGTGTGCTCTTGGTACACCGAGTTATCGCATATACTAAAGGGACTGCTACCCCTAGTTTTATCTACTCTCAAGGAGGTCAAAGGTGCACCCCTGGGCGCTGGAAGCTTCTTTTTGGATCGAGTGCCTAAATAGACACCCCCTATGGTTGTTGGTGGCAACCCTCCAGATGAGGGTCTCTTTGTAATATTGACCGAGATCGTCGGGCTGGAAGAGCCTATATTCTTTCCTCATCTCCTAGAATTTGCACATATTTCTTCAGTTGTTGTCGGATAGGTACTGGTTGTTGCAATCGTTGGTAAACTGACTGCCGTCCTTCAGGTGCTGCTGATTTTTCGCAGCAGCAATTGATGATGACTTGGGTGCAACAACGTCCCGAGAGGGACTCATTGCATGCCAATGCTGCCACCTTACGTTTGTGAGTAATCACCTCACGGAAGTCGGTAGTAAGCTGATCTACCTTTGCACCAAACTTGTGGACTCGGGTATTCCGAGCACACGGGTACTTAGGTATCATGTTTGCTCCTAGATCCGTGGCTAGTAAAAGCACTTGCTCTAGATCGTTGGAGGGAGACTTTAAAGACCCACCCTGTCCATTAGCCCTGGGGGACTGGACGTGGGTGGTTCTGTATAATTTTTCATCAGGAACCCGTGTAACGATCAATGGGGCCAGCTGACAATCAGCAACTTAGACAGTTGACTGGGCTTGTTGGGCCCGTACTGTCCTAGACTTCTTTGACTTAGCACCCGAAGGCACATAGTAGAAAGTGTCCAGATTAATACATCCCACATTCTCAATGGACCATATGGCGTCGGGCCCGCATCAGAGACGGCTGAAAACAGAACTCCTGACAGGATCGCATGGAACATCCTGTCTAAGGCCAGGTATGGTTGCCGCATGGGCAGTCTTCTTACGGCCAGAGATAGCTGCCGCATAGGCCATCTTCCTGCTGCCAGAGTTGTTTGTCGCATGGGCGATCTTTCTGCGGCCAGAATTGGCTGCCGTATGAGTTATCTGCCTGTGGCCAGAGTTGACTGTCGCATGGACAGACTGCCTATCTCTCTTATTTGGCTTCTTCTTTGTCCGTATGGATTTCCTTTGTGCCCCCAAAAACTCAGCATTGTAGTATTTTCCTATGCTGGTTTTGGGGACAGTGGGGTCCTCTATGGTTGGAAGCAAAGTCGTAGGAGAGCTTTGGTTACCGTCTTAGGCTGTAAAATAAGCTTTTTTGAGAAGTTGGTCGGGGGCAACAGTTCTGTGCACCGATATTCTGCGAGTTCTCCTTGGGTTGGCTCACTTCTGAGATGGGCTGGCGCTCCCCTCAGAGAGCATTTCTTCGAAGGCTTGTTGATCAAAACGAACCGCAAGCATTTGCTGCGTAGAGCCGAGCTTAGACGCGTCAGATTGGGTCACCAGCTTCTCATCAGAAGAGAAGGACGTCCCCAATAGAGTCGCCATCGTGTTTGCCATAAAAAAAATCAAAGACAGGTATTACAGGAACACGAAAATTTATTGCAAACTCGCTTGTACAAAGGAAAGCCTAGAAAAAAAATCTTAGGAAACAATCTAAGTACAATTGTTTAGTTTTGATTCCGGGAGGTGACGGTGGAGGCTCGGGAAAGTGCTATCAACTCTGCCTTACTCCGTGGACTATCTGACGCAGTCTTTAACTCTTGAAGAAATTGTCTTCCTGAAGGTTGCCCGCCTTTTGCAGGGGTGTGGCACCTTGCTATTTATAGTGGTGTGTATGTGGAGCCACATAGATGGCTGTAAAACCCCTAAATTTCTACTATTTTTTTATATATATTAAATTTGGTACTGATTTAAAAAATTTGTATTGTACGTCGCATAGTCGTATTGTACGTCGCGCACGAAATTTTATTTTTCGTAGTTGCTCGTCAAGTGCGAAAATATGCGAGCGTACATATTTTAGAAAAAGATTTTTCTATTTTATTATACACTTTCAAAATATTATATAATTATTATTCTTGCTATAAAAAGCCTTTTTGTTTTTAGCAGTTATTAATCATAAATAATATTTTATTGTAAACTAGGAAAAGCATAATTATGTAAAGAATATTTGTGCATACATATATTTCGTAATTATTTATTAGTCTATTTTAAATAAAAATGTAATTTTCGAGATTTATTAATATTAATATTTTATTATTCAAAAAGATATTTAAAAATAATTATTATTTTCGAAATTATTATTATTGGTATTTTGAAAAATATATTTTGAAGTTATTGTGGCCATTTGAATCTTGATTTAATTTTTGGATTTATTTAAATAGATTAAATTAATATCTATAATTGAGATTGGATTTAATTGATTTGATTTTAAACTAAGATAATTTGATTTGATTTAAATTAGATTTGGATTTGGATTTGGATTTGATTGTTTTTAAATTAAATTAGGAAATATCTAACTTGGGTTTAAAGGAATCCTAATTCTTATCTAATTGGGAATTCCCACATCCTATAAATAGGCAGGTACTCCTCCATATTATTTTCACCACAAATCATCTTTCAAACCATCCTTGTCAAAATTTCTCTCTTTTTTTCGTCATAAATTCAGCCTCTATTTTCAAAGGATGTAGCAACTTCGAATGACCATAACTCCCAACTCCGGACTCCTTTTGACCTCCAGTTTTTTTTGTTGGAATCGTATTGAGGTATATTTTCTAAATGTAAATTTTATTTTTATAAATTCGGAACTTAATTTTCTGGAAAATTTGTGGAGTGTCAGTGGTCCAAAATCTGACACGTTTTAGTGTTTTTGAGATTCTGGGAGAACCAGGAATCAGAATCACGATCCGTTTGAAGTTTCGGAATACTGACAGAAAAATACATATCATATATTTTTCCCAAAATATTTCCAAAATATTTTATTTTTGGTTTTTATTTTAGAAGTTTGTCACATCGTCTGAGTTATCTTGTGTAGCCCTGTGACTATTCTGTACCCAACGGGATTGTCGGTTTCACCAGCAAGGACCTCAGGCAAGACACCTTGCCATTTGCTGTTTAATTATTTTAGCTCATATTTTATGCATTATTTATTTTCTTTATGCGAAATAAACTGTGATACATGGCATAACTGTTAGAACTTACTGTTCATTTATATTTCCTGCTGTGTATTATTTTTTTACAAATTAAACCTAGATTTAAGGGACTACCTTGTGTGTTGCATTTATTGGCCTTGATACGTTGTTACGAAGTTGTGTGTCGCATGTAGGACACGGAAGTGCGTGATTGGCTGGCCACCGGTATGTACAAGCCGTGCGATAGGAATAACCGCTAATAGAGGTTGCATGCTAGTTTGACTTAGCGGTTATAGAGTTACTGTTGTAGATACAACAGAGTAGGCATTGGGCGAAGAGGACAATTCCTTAGCGTATGGGCTTCGATGTACTTCCCTTGTGACCCGGACTCTCCGCTGGAGATACGGGGTTGATGACCCATGATTACTGACGGCCACTGACGATTCTGCGGAACGTCATGCTCTTATTGATAGGGCCTCTGGTGCCCAAGGGGGGACCATGCCGATCCTATTCAGCTAGGGCCCATGCGTAGGAAGGATTGTTCTTAACTACATATCACTTAGACCGGTTAGGCACCTTTATCCGTTAGGTACGAGTACTTTTGGTTTGGGTACTTGTATCTGACCGTAGCTTGGAATAATAACTTGTCGCAGATTAGTTCGTCACATCTTGTCCTTGTTTGGTTGTAGGTGTCACTTACTACTTCGATGAGAAGGTATTGAACCTTGTTGGGGTCCGGATACCATATTGGATTCTTAGCATGGAAAGATACGTCACCGTGAATTAGTTTACCATCTCATGTCCTTGTTTGGTTGGGGGGATGGTACGCTCGTTCAGTAGGTGCGTATTGGACCATGTTATAATTCGATTGACTTATTTATTTGAGCGATATTTATTCAGTTTATATGGCATGATATTATGTGTCTTGTTACGTCCCTCTGAGGACCTGGTTATCTCTCCAGGTGTGTGCTATTGTCTTTCGCAGGTGTTCTAGCTCTAGCCGTGATCATCGCTATTTCTTCGAGGATGATTGCATTTGGATCGTCTTTGCTTCGCTTGCCAAATTCATATCTTTTCTTATGTATTTTCCTTTACTTGTTGGTAGTGGATTTATCTCCGTCCAACATATTGTATCAAGACAATTCATTCTCATTATATGATATCTTTTATTCATTTATTTGTGTGGATGAGATTAGTTATGGTTCTACTGCATTTTGCAGCTTATGTATTCATACGAGGATTCTATATATTGGAGTGTACTTCGTATGAATACAGCTGGCATGTCTACGTTCCTAGTCCTACGTATTTTGGGACTGGGGCGTTACAATGGCCCATGGCCATGTGGCAGATTAGCATGTGAAGACCCGCTCTTTGGCCGTCATCTGTCGATTTGTTGGGATTTTGCTGCAGCAAATCTGGGCAGTTAGGACTTGGTCAGCATGCCACGTGTCCTATCGTATGAATCATTTTGAGCTACATGAGTCTCTCAGTTTTCGATCATGTGGGACCGCATAAGACTCATGCGGCTTAAGTTGCAAGCTTCCTTAGCCCATTATTTAGCTTAAGGATTTAAGCCGCATAGATTCTGTATTTTAGCCGCATAAAGCTCCTGCGGCTTGGATCAGAGTCACCTTTGGCCGTATGAAGTTTGGGGCCACATATATTTGAGCCGTATAAGTAGAACAATACTTTTGGTGATGTCTTACGTCTTATCTTTTTGCCAAAGTGTCAGAGCTATCACTTTTGTCAGTTTTGATAGGACTTGTCAGCTTTATCAGACAAACTGCTCCTTTTGGCCGTATATCTTTCTTCTGCAGTTGTTTTGTCGATGGGCCGCATAAACCATTAAATCAGTCATACGACTTTCCTTTATACGGACCTGTTTAGCCCAAAGTACACATGCAGCAATTTTGTGATCCACATGAACCCCATATTTTTCATGCTTCTACAGATGAGATTTAGTTATCATGGTTTACTGTATTTTACAGCTTATGTATAAATACGGGGGTCCCATATATTGGAGTATACTTTGTTTGTATACAGTTGGCATGTTTACGCACTTAGTCCTAAGTATTTTGGGACTGGGGCATTACATCTCAGCCAATCGAAATAAATTAACATCACAAAATTTGAAAAACTAACCAATGGCACGAGAAGTTAAGCAAGCCTCCATTGAAGATCCTTTTCCCTTCTTGATAGAATTTATATATTGATCTAATAAGGTAACATATCTGTAATAATAATTAGAGAAACAGACATCATAAGCTATTAATAATAATGTAATAAATTGCAACACCAATTAGGTAGATGGGACTTCTTCAATGCCAAAGCTTGATTCAGCATAACTCAGGAACAAAAAAATATGTAAAAAGGAATGGCACACTGTAGATATTGTACACATGAATGGCCAAAGAATCCCAATTGCTAGAATCATAGAAATGATGCAGGTGGAAACTTAATATCAAATTTGAAGAATGTGATAGAATAATATGATAGACATATGTGTGGGACATTTTCTGCATGATAAAGTTGAGTTCGTTGTTACAGCTGAAGTATCAACATCACATTAGGAAGTAATTAGTGCTACAAAATAGCTCACCTATTCTCGGAATATGGAAGAAGGATATGTCCTTCAAATGCATCAAGAAGCTCTTTCAATTGTAAGCTAGAGAATCAAATTTAAGACGTTGCATTTAAAGATACAAGTAAAAACTAGAGAATAAAATTCAAGACATTACATTTGAAGATACAAGGACAAAATTTAGTCAACATCGAGCATATAAATATTTAATCCTAGAACCTTCACTACAACTACGGTGTCTTAGTGTAGTGGCTTGAACTTTAACATGGTATCAGAGCAAACCATGTCCAAATCTCGTTTGGTGCCCTATCTTAAGCGAATTCTTTATAAAAATAAAATCACAAGAAGCTCTCGGCACAAAACAGGCATCCATTTCGCAAGGAGTATACTAAGTTCATTTGTGAGAACATCACAAAACAAATATTAGTAAGCTAAGTCCTGTGTGAAACTTGGATGCTTTCTTGACTTGCCCATCTAAAAATGACATAATCTAATAATACTAAACTCCACTATAGACATGAATGTAGACGGACCTAGGAACTCAAATCCAAGACGTTACAGAGGCAAAATCCAAGGATAAAGTATAGTCAACAACCGTGAATAAACTAAGAATTAAAAGCTAAAAGTTCTCGCAAATAACTTTTAAAAGAAATAATTTTTAACTCTCACATTCCGGTGGCGGATTACGAGGACACGAAGTCAACGAAAAAATCCACATCTTTGGACCCTTCCAGCTGCTCTATTCGACAGAAGAAACCACAAAAATAGCAACAAAGGTGCAATCTTTCTTCAACAAACAAGGAAAATATCCAGAGGCAACGGCCACTCCTTGGACCAGGGAACACTATAAAACTTTCCCCTTCCGAAGGAGAAACCACGATATCGGCGGCATCGGAAGCCCCAATCCTCACTCAAATCCAGCTCCACCAAGAAGAAGCCCTAACCGGAGATTTACCTTCGATTTCGAAGCTCTCGTCTCGCTTTTGGAGCTTTCCGTCCCATAAGACGGCGGCGAGGAGGAGGCGAAGGAGGTGGAGGCGACGACTGACGCCGCGGCGAGGAACCTACTGTAACCGGAAGGTCTCGTAGCCGCTGACGTCGGTACTGATGTTGTAGCTGCCGTACCTCTTGCTCTGCTCCTTGTCGTTCTCCTCCAACGATATCATCCCCAAACACTAACCCTAATTTTCTTTCTCTAATGCTGTTGAGAGAGTGGGAGAGAGGAAGAGTCACTGGAAGTGAAGAAAAGGAGGAGGGAAAGAGGAGAGGAGAAGAAAAATGGGAGAGAGAAGGAGAAAAAAAGAAGGGACCGAGGGTTTTGATTTGGGGGTCGGGTTCGAGCGGGCGTTCGAGCGAGCTTTCCAAATTTTTTATCACTTTTTATAACGTTTGCGTGTAATAGCTTTATATATGTGTGAACAATATATAACGCTTAATGCTGTAAATCGTTATAATAGGCCAAAAATTCTTCGTACCTGTTATATTATGTGCTGTTGCAGAAATTCTGTAACGTTTATAAACGAACCGTTGTAATAAACTCTTATAAAACGTTATTATAGGGTCTTTTTCTTGTAGTGATTACTAATTTACATATTACGTGGGACATATGTAATTATTTATAATCTATTATCTTATAAATTTAAAGAATTATTAATTTAGCACATTATCCTAAGTTTGGATTGGCAAAAACTATTATTTAACGAGATTATTAATTTATTGGTATTAAATTATCGAGATTATAGTGTATTATATTTATAGATCAACAAGTTGCTAGATTGCATCTTATTTCTGGTTGAGCCCTCAAAAGGGGTTCACAATAGAGTTGGTAATTTAGTCCCACATCGGGTAGGAGGTGGGATTATGAGGTGTAGATAATTGGGATTGGTTCAGGCCTTACATGGAAATTTTATTTTAAGGCATATAAGTTCAGTTCGATATCGTACCTCATGGGCCAACTCCAGTTCGGTTCACGTCGCGTTCCCAATAAGTAGTATCAGGGCCCAAGATTACGGGACTGGTTTGAGTGTCTCTAATTGGTTCGAGACAGATGGTCGCATTCCCAATAAGTAGTATCAGAGCCTAAGGTTACGAGACTGGTTTGGATGGCTCTAATTGGTTCGAGACAGAAGGTGTTGAAGTTCATATGTATACACGGATATACGGGCTCTTTTCTCAAGGTGAAGTTAGAAGCATATGCAACTACACAGATAAACTTTAAAGGTGGATTTGATGCATCCAAGGAGGAACAAGACGTTGTGGTTAATTGGCACACAATGCTGGTGTGTGGTTGGCACACAATGGTAGTACGGGTGAACGTGTCGATTTGGTTCTATGGTCAAACGGATTGAGATGACAATATGTTGGATCTCCTGGGTGCTCAGCTAGCAAAAACGAACAAATGTAGCAGGTTGCTAAGGTTGTTCAGCTGCTGAAAATGAGCTAAAGTAGCATGGGTGCCAAGGTTGATTGATTAGCGAAAATAAGATAAGGTGGAGATTTTTGGATTATATCTCGTTTTCAGTTGAGCCCTCAAAAGGGGGTGACAATGGAGTTGGTAATTTAGTCACACATCAGATAGAAGGTAGGATCATGATAGATACTTGGCCTTAGTTCAGGCTTTAATAAAAAATTTCCTTTTAAGGTATATGGGCTCATTCCAATATCGTACCTCATGGGACAACTCTGGTTCGGGTCACACTGCATTCCCAACACAAGTTTCATCTATACAAGAGTATAATCATTATATAGAAACCTAAGATCGTCATAAAATATAAATTTATTATGTGAATGGAGATAAAATCTACCTTTCATCATAAAAGTAAATATATAAACCCAACATAGATTGCACGAAGAAAAACAAGAGAATAACTTTTCAATACGCTCTCAAATTTTTACCCATGAGTTAAAATTGTTGATGTAATGTACAATTTTTAATCCTGACAAAGTTGACTTTCTCAGCGCTCATAGCTCAAGTGGAAAGTAGCACGAACACCATGCGAGGCCAATAGGGTTCAAGACCCACAACTGTAAGGATGTGTAGGTGTGTGTTATAAAAAACCAAAGTGTACTTGGTGGCTCTGTACAGTTTCAACTTCAAAATAGTTCAAATAGAAAATTATTTGAATGAAATATATAAGTATCCAATCTGATCAGAGTCTTAAGAACTCAAGAGGGACGAAAGAGATATATCATATTATTAGCGGTAGAAAAGCTTATAAAATTATTACATAGGGGTATTCTTGGATGGAAGTTAACGGAAGGTAAAGTTAACGATAATCATGTATAAAAAAAAGGAAAATTCATGATAATAAAATGATCTTGGAAAAAATTCATGGTTATTTAAAATGAAATAAGCCTATTTTGGGACAAAACATTAAATTGCTTCTACATAAGTGTTACAAATTGCTTGGTTCAAATTTTTCTCGGTATATAGAAATAAGAAGATGTTCACTAGAATCCAAGAATGGAAAGGGGAAGTAGCCAAATGGTAGAGTGCTCGCTTTGCATGCGAGAGGTACAGGGTTCGATCCCTTGCACGTCCATATTTCTTTTATTGTTCTTATTTTTTGCTGATTCATATCTAACATCCACCAGCTGTTTGTTGAATTGCCAATACTTTCAGTTTCTCTCTCATGGTGTCAAGAAATAGTAAAATTCTTCTTACAATTTTTTTTGAAAAATAGGGGAAACTTTATTGACCAACAGAAGAAATATTGTCTAACATAAATGTTAGTCCCGAAGAGAGATCTAAGAGTGGAGGGATCCAAAGATGGCGTAAAGTCTACTTGCAAGACAAGAAGTCTGCACTCTAGCCAGCAACACGGGGGAGAGGCATAAAGTCTACTTGGAAAACACAAAGTATGTATGCTAGCCAACTTAAGAGAAGCACTAAACCAATGTACAAACTAACTTAAAGAAAATACAAAAGATAACAACAAAGAGGAAAAATAGCATTCTTCTCTTTACGTTCGCAGATGCTACAATGAGAAGAACACGAAACACAAAAGGAAAATTCAAAGAAAATCTCCTTACTAGGGTGAAAAAGTCACCGGTGCTCAAAGCAAGATTTGCCCTATATGCGATCTGCCTCCAGGAACCAAAAGTTCAAGTATGAACCTTTGGAATGCTCTTCGTCAACTTTGGAAATAATTTAGAACTCAATTAGGGCATAGAATTGTAGAAGCATGGAATGTCAGGCGCATCTTAGGCCAAAAATCCTATGCGCCCTAACTCTCATGCGCCCAAATTGACATGCGCCAAGAAACTTTGCATAACACTTGGCACAGCAGAAAAGAATAAAGAGACATAAAAATTGGGCTTTTATTTCATATGAAAGTCTATTACATGTCTAAAACTCTTTTACAAAGGAGAATTCTTTTATAAAGAGAAAAAAATCCTAAAAGCTACAGCCAGACGCATCACTTGTCAGGCGCATCACTCGAAGTGCTACAACTAGGCGCATCAGTTTAGGATCTCAGCGTATGCGCATTCCCGTGCATAGTCAGAGCGAATCACTTACTCGTCAACGTACGTGCACTCTAGCAGGAGGAGTGACTCTTCTAGCCTAACAAAATCGGGGTACGTACGATAGCCCCGACCTGCAGTTCTTCCAACATAACAAAAATTGGGGCACAACCACCCCAATCTTTGGATGTAATAGGCACCTTCAGCCTGTGTCAGGACACGACAATCTCGATATTTGGATGCAACAGGAACTTTTACAGGCTTGTACAAAAATGGGGCCAATGGTGAATAAACCAACTCGGCACATCTTTGTCTTCGAAAGGAGTTCGTCGTCAACTCGCTGAGGCAGGGGACCGATCGAGTTCGTATCCATGAAGAAAAGCTAAGTGAAATAAGAAATAAAACTCTTCACAAAGCTATTTATAGGCCGGGGCAATCCTCGCCCATGCGCTAAGTGGCTGTCTCCTTATATTTTGTGCAATAAATTTTTATTAATGACGATGAATCTGCCTCTTCGTATTTCAGCCAAGTCAAAACAGCCACTAACGTCTCAAAGAACTCAACTGACGGGCTAATGAGGATGCGCCATATGGCAGATGCGCCATCAGCACCATGCGCTCAGTACTGATACGCCCAATGGGACATAGACCCATGCGCCTAGTAGGGCACAAACTGATGCGCCCACTTCAACTCGTCACCCATCAAGCATTTAATGCTATGTGACAGAGTTGGCAGCACGTTTTCTGAAGACTGAATGGTTGGCAGCTTTTTGTAGAAAATAAAGAGTCGAAGACGTCAGTATCATCATTGCTTGATTTTGTTGGCTACAGCTTTCCTTGCCACGTGGCTGGCCAATCACTCGCATGCGCCTCTACAGACATGCGCCTATAAGTCTCCATGCACCTCAAAAGCCGTGTGCCCCGACTTACTCCTGATCCCAAATGACAGAAGCCAAGTCATTGCATACGCCTCCGCAGCCATGCTCTCGAAGCTCTGCATGCACCTCAGAAGCCAAACGCCCAGACTTTCCTGTGGCTCCTAAAAGTCATAGACCAAGTCGCCCCATGCTTCAGATCCTAGGCGCATCCTAATACAAAGCTTTACTTGCACCTCAAAAGCCATGCGCCCAGACTTGTCTGTGACCTTTAAAAGTCATAGACCAAGTTGTTTGCCATGAAATATAAAAGAGCAGAATAATTATCAGAGAATTGGACTTTTACTTCACGTTACAAACTCGCTTGTACAAAGAAAGCCTAGGGACAAAAGCCTAGATACAGCAGTCTAAGTACAATTGTTTATTTTAGATTCTAGGGGGTGATGATAGAGGCTCGGGAAAGCTACGGCAGCTCGGCCTTACTCCTTGGATGATCGGTATGCAGCCTTGGCTCCAGAAGATTATTCTACGTTAGAAAAAATGTTCCCTTTGCTCTCTTTCTGCTCTTCTCTCTAAGTACTCTGGTGCTCTCTCTGATCTCGAAAAGTGCTCCTATGTACGCCTCTCTCTGTGTGTATATCTCTCTTTACAAGGGAATGGCACCCTGCTATTTATATGAATGGGGTGTGATCATTAGGATTGCAAATGATTACTTCTTGGAGATGGCGGCGGCCTGTGGATTGGTCAATCTAGGCCATTAGTTTTGATTGTGATGAATCTGGACCATTAAGTATAGATTACACCAAATCTCATCAGCAATTAATACTGATTGGAATAAATCTTCCTCATAATAATCTTCTGATGTCTGCGAATAAATTTGATTTATTCTCTTGCCACGTGTCCCAGATTATTGAGATTTGACCTAATCTCTGATTGCAATAAATCTGGGAGATTGATCGGCTTAGGACACGTGTCCTAGGAGCCACTGGGGGGATCTGAACCGCATGAAGATTGAGCCGTATAAGATTTAGGCCGCATAAGGTTCGGGCCACGTGTCAGGGATGCTTGGGTAGTGGCTCCCCCCCTTCGAACCTTTGAACCGCATGGAGATGATCATTGCGAGCCGCATAGGGATGCATCTGCCTGGGCCGCATGGGAATGGTCCTCTTGAACCGCATGGGGAGGCCTCCTCTTGAGCCGCATGAGACTGTTTCGGCCTGAGCCGCATGGAACGGCTTCATTCTGAACCGTATGGAAAGTCTTCGCTCGAGCCGCATATGATCGTCCACGTGTCAGGGCCACGTGGCATTTTCTAAATTTCGGGAGATTGTGTCAGAGATCTCCTTTACTTCCCTAGGGGTCTGTCATTATGACAGAGTCATAATTACCACTTTTATGTCAGGACTACCACTTTTTCAGAGTTGTCAGCCGTCACAGCAATTAATGCAGGAGGGGAGAACTGTTTTTCAAGCCATGTGTCTCCTGTTCTGAGCCGCATAGGACGTCTTGAGCCGCATAGCCCCTCGTGCCGCATAAATCTGTGAGCCGCATGGGATTCCTGAGCCACATGGAGTTTCCTGGCCGTATGGATCCTTCTTTAATATTTTCCATGCTTCTACAAGACCCCCTTCAAAGTTTTCAATTTGCAAAATTGAAATACTTTGAATAAGAAGCATGGTTATATTCTTCTGGCCGCATATGAAGTCCTGGCCGCATGGATGTTTAAGCCGCATAGATAGTTTAGCCGCATGGATGGCTTAGCCGCATAGCTTCTTGCCACGTGTGCGTGCCTTTAATTGCCTCAAATTTGCTTTTAACGTCGTCTTTAGGGGGAATCCCAAGGGTTGGTTCATTAAATCTCGGGATTTTTTGCCCTGGGTGAATCTCCTTTTATGGAAGAGGGGGCGAAATCCAAGAGTCGGTTTTGTCTTTAGACGAGTCGGTTTATTACTCCACGTGTCTTCTCCTCCTATAAATAAGAGGAGCTTGAGAGAGAGAGGAGTTCTTTACTTCCTCTTTTACTTCAAATCTTCCCCTATTCATCTCTTCATCTTCTTCTTGATTGATAATGGCGCCCAAGAAGACCGTTGCAGCGAAGAAGGCCGCGTCTTCGTCGACCGCGACGGCGAAAGGCAAAACTGCTTCTACTTCGACTGCAGCTGCTCCTCCACCGATCGTCGTCCCTGCGGCTCATCCTGACGTTCATTCCCCTATTGCCGGTAGGGACATTGCATGGGTTAAAGAACCCTAATTGCTATGGCTACGTCTCATGCTTTATGCACGAGCCTTTATGAACCGTATGTTCGGCCTATGGCCGAGCTGCGAGCCACATAAGAAAAACTGTTGTGACCATATACGCGCTGTGCCAACGCAGTCGTATGAGCTATACTGAGCTGCATGGATTCACACAGATTTTGTCTGTCACGCGGTCAGTGCAAATTTTGTCCGAGCCCTGAGGGCCTTATGAGAGCACTGCCGTATGACTTTTTACTGAATAGGGCCGCATAAGTATTCCTCTGTGATTAAGCCGCATAAGGCTTCATTAAATTGGAGCCGCATGAGGCTTTGTTGAGTCGGAGCCGTATGGGTATTTTCTTTAAGCCGCATGAGGCTCGGAAGTACCCGATCATTTGCTTTTTATCCCTCTTTTTAACTTAACTTTCTCTGTCTTCTTTTCAGTGAATCTGCCGGTAAATGCTACTGGAGAACTCCTGGTGGGTAGTGCCCAAGCTGCTCTGGGCTACAGGTACGACCATATTGTTCAGCATATGGTGGATCAGTTTCCAAGTGACGAACCCTCGGCTAGACTAAATGCCATCAAGAATCAGTCTTTCTATTTCCTTAACGCTATGATGAACTCCGGGAAATTCGAAGGGGAATATTTGAAGCCTGTATTCTTTTTTGGGGATGCCTTGACTGTGGAGAACAGTCATGTTCTGGAGGTGTCGGAGAATTGGTATTTTGTTTCTAACGGGATGGCGATCCGCATCCCCCAAATGGAGCGACACTTCCCGTTATCTTGGTTCAATATGCTCCCATTGGACCGTAAGATGGAGGAGACTTTAACCCCTCCCCGAAGTGGAATGTTTGTGGGAAATATCCATTATAACAACAGTCTGAAGTCAATGGCTGCTGGCAAGGTGCATACCAGCTGTTCTGTGACGGGATTGGTTCCAGGTACTTTCTTGAATGTGGCGGGCTCCAACTTCACATTTTCTACCGCCGATACTTTTATAAATCAACTTGCTCGGAAGGGCTCCTACCCCGTTGGTCGGTTGATGCTCCACAGTTGGGTACATCCTATTCCCTCGTGGACCAATCTGTCCATGTAGATCTTGCAGAAGTATGAGGACTTTTTGTGTGAGATTGGCCTTTACCATGCTATCCGAGGCACCAGCCATGGCTTGTCCATAAACAAGAAGTTGTTCATGTCTCTGCTGGAGATGTATAACTGCCGTACGGGAACCTTCTATACACCCGTAGGGGAAATAGGGCTTGTGCTCCATGAAATGCACGCGGTCTCCAAGCTTCCTTGGGGGGACGAAGCTTTTGAAGCGTATACTCCCACTAATGAGGAACTCGAAGATTTGGAACGACGGTATCCCGGCTTCGTGGCTCTCTACCAAGAGATATTGTGTTACTATAGCACCTGTCATCAGGTAGCCCGAAAGGATAGCAACTCGGAAGGGAATGCTCCCCACACCAAGGACTGGGTGCACTATCTTTTCCCGACAGATGCCTCAGGTCAAGTTACCTCTCGTCGCCCTCGATCGCGGGAAGCGGTTAAAGACTTGGTGTCGTCGGCTAAGAGAGTGGCCACTACCAGTGACAGATTCGGGAGTAAGACTGACTCTTTTGGTTACTTTTACCAGGATACCCAAGAGCTGTCAGAGAAGTTGCTCCTGGCGGGGTTTTTGATGATATGGCTGTGAAATTGTGTAGTCTCCGGAGGGGCTGGTTCTATTGAGAGAATCAGTCGTAACTTCATCCTCCCGGCGGTGAAGTTAGTTTTGCGAATCAGGCTAGCTCTCCTCCCGGCCATGGTATGCAGCATCCATCGTGGACTTTGCACCTTCACATCTAAGGTCATCGCTCGCGACGTGACCAAGGATTTTGAACGCACCGAGTTGCCCTATCACTATTTGATAGGGTGGCTGCTGATGCATTATCCGTCTTTGATGAGACCGGGCTCTGAATACGGTGTAACTGATGATGACGCATTTATCTTTCGTTACCGTTATGAGCCTTGGGAGTGTGAGACCATGCGGGCTTGCCGGATGGCCTTGGCGAGGGCGGATATGTATCATATTTTTGTATCCGTCCCTCGCTTTACTGCGAAGGACATAGAGGCTGTACATCTTGACGGTATTGCGCCTCCTCTGCGAAACATCTGCCCCGCACATCTGGTGTACCGTAACCGCAATACGGTTTTTCTAGAGCCTTATCTGCCCAACAGGTTTGCCCGGCAGTTTGGATACAGCCAACTTTGCCTAGACAACCCCAGCTCCTGTCTGGGTTTTGAAGGTAGCCTTCTTGATGGTATCAGGGCTTGGCAATACTACGATACATTCCATACCCGTACCATTTTTTCGGTCCCTGCCATTAAGGCATCAGTGGAGATCTTGTACATGGCAGATTTATATCATGTCATGGCGATCAAACCCCAGTCGGTTTTAACCCAGGTGCCAGTTTTATTGTTGGTACCGGCCTGGAGGAAGGATCTCAAAGGTCCAAGAAGAGAAAGACTAGAGTTGAAGTGCCAGATTTGGATTCCGCTGCTGAGGATGATGAAGGCAACGATCATGATAGAGATGACTCTATCCTTCCAGTGGCAGACGTAGAGGTGGATCAGCCGTCAATTTTGTCAGATGAGATGTTAGGGGATCAGTCACCCGTTGTGCCTGGCCCTACTCCAAAACGTAGCAGGCAAGTTTCTCCTGTTGGCGGTATTTCTCGTTCTCGAAAGTTGGTTGCGACCAGACACCGTCAGCTTACTATAAGAGAAAGTGGAGAAGACATTAACCCCGCGTCAGAGGTAACCAAGCCACTCCCGAACCTTCCTTCCTTCTTTCCTTTTAGCTTCGATTTTAATCATCTTCTTTCCTTCTTGTAGGTGTCAAGAGAAGAAGAAGAGTTTCAAGATGCCGAGGTGGTAACCCGGGATGACGGGGATTTTAGTGAACCTGTCCCTAAAACTGGCAAATTTTATCAAGATGATGTTGATCGCATCGTACTTCCCTCCGGGGTGGCTGGGATAGAAGAACCCGCTGAATCTAACTCAGATAAGGAGGTCATGTCAGCTACGTAAGAGCTGCAGCCTCCATGTTCCTCTCCTGGTAAGATAAGCCGGATCTTGTCCCGTGAGGAGGCCTACCTGCTCTATCATCACATCCTTCAGGTCACGTCGACTGACCATTGTTCTGGGCATATAGGTACGGCCTCTTCGGTGCTAAGGATGGACACTATCGAGACAAACTATATCGAAGGGGCACCGGTGGAGAGGAGTGCATTTTCTCTTTTTCCGGCTTGTCTTGAGGGGCCTCCTGTTGGCTCGAGTTCAGAAAATCGGGTGATGGAGCGGCCAGGGAAGAGGACGACGGTCCTTTCATCCTCTCCTGTTTGGGTGGCTCCAAGGGTCGACCTCTCAGCCTTACCAAGTATCGAGGCTCTTCGATTGGCGGAGGAAGAGTTATCCGTTATCTGTGCGTCGTCCTGCTCGGATTCTATCCCCCTGGTGGCAAGCTCTAGCATTACTCCTCCGATATTGCCGGCCACGCTTCCTCTGACGCCGTCCTCTACAGAGGTCTTGGATGATGCGTTACAGGACGTAGTTGCCAGCTTTCACCGTCATTTGACGAGGGGAATAACTGCTACTGTGGAAAGAGGGATCTCTTTCGTCTTGTCCCGGCAATGTGCCCAGGGTCAAATTGATATTCTAAAGACTCTTCTTGGTGGTGCGGGACTGGCTGCGCTCTTGGAGGTGAAGTTATTGGAGACTGAGTAGTTGGTGGCCCAGCTGCAGGTGGTGCGGCAGGATGATTTGTCTACTGTTATAGATCGAAAGCGTGGCTGTCACCCTCATTTCTTGTATTTTTCGTATTTTTTCCGTATTTCGTATTTTGCTCGTATTTGGATTTTGGCATATATTTTTATTTTCTCAACTTGTGGAATTTCGGTATTTCTTGTATTTTGGGTTTTGGCTTGGCTCGGTTTTAATTGGTTTGGGTTGGTTTGGTTTGGTTTGGTTTATGGGTATTGGTACACCATAGCCTATGCTCCACCCTCAACATACCACATCCCACCCTCTTTAAAACTCCACCAACATTTTCTCTCTCCTCATAACCACCATTTATTTTCTTCTTCTTCTTCTTCTTCTTCTTCTTCCTCCACACAACTCTCCCAACCCTAGGCAAGTGCATCTTGCCACTACATGAGAACCCTCTTTTATTTGTCCATTTGCTAGATTAGGACATGGTGATCAACATTAGTTCTTGGCATTTTGTGATTTGGAGTCTCCATTGTTCTAGATCTAGGTTTTAGCTATTTTCGGATTTTGCATGGTTTGATCTATTTGAGTTGGGTTTTATGGGTTTTTGTTGTTTCCATGTGGAAGAGAATTCAATTTCACCAAAGATAGAACTTTGGAAATCCGGATTTGGAGTTCGGATGGCCAAGTTGTGTTGCTCTGAAGTTTTGGGTTCAACCATGGTGTTTTTGCTGTTTGGAGAAGACAGTGAGCAGTGTACAGAGCTGTTTAGCTTACGCACACTGAGCTGCACGTGCTCTTTAGCGCTGCGTACGCAGACTTGGGTACGCTTCCTGTTGGAAGCGTGTCTCATGCGTGTGTGACTTTTCACGTACGCAGCTTCCTTGAGCGTGCGTGACTTTTTACGTACGTAGCTTCCTTGAGCGTGCGTGACTTTTCACGTATGCAGCTTCCTTGAGCGTACGTGACTTTTCACGTACGCAGCTTCCTTGAGCGTGCGTGACTTTTCGCGTACGCAGCTTCCTTGAGCGTGCGTGACTTTTCACGTACGCAGCTTCCTTGAGCGTGCGTGACTTTTCACGTACGCAGCTTCCTTGAGCGTGCGTGACTTTTCACGTACGCAGCTTCCTTGAGCGTGCGTGACTTTTCGCGTACGTAGCTTCCCTGCGTACGTGACTTTTGTGTACGCAGCTCCCCTGTGTGCGTACTTTAGTGCGTACGCAGCTTCCCTGCGTGCGTGCTTTTGTGCGTACGCTGCTTCCCTGACCCCTTGCTTAATCCACTGGCTCTTAGAATTTTGGTTTTATTTCTTTAAGCCTGGCTCTTCTATAACCCTGTATTTTGATATTTTATTAGATATTTTATGCCCATTTTATATCCTTACGCCTTTTGTCAAGAACTTGATTTTACTTAATATATTTGGAATGACTATTGTACACGGCTTGGTATGACAAGAAACTAACATAACACGACAGTGACTCGTAGTGGTGCACTCCTGACATGACCAACCTGACATGATAGTGGCCCGTCGTGGCGTACTGCCGACAAGTACCCTGATATGATTTATCTTAATGCTGTTGCGACGGCTAATTAACTTGACTTGCCTTGACACCGTGGGTAGTTCTTTCTTGCTTGCTTGTTAAATCCACTTGTCCTGTCTTACATCATGTCTAAGATGGGACTCCTGAGTACCACGGTCAGGAGTACCTACTAAAATGGATTAAGGTTAATAACTAGAATAACACAGTAGTCATGAAGAGATGACACAGCTACAGGAAATCCCGTTACCTGGGCGCTCTTGGGATCTGTAGCCTGCCGTCGAGTAGGGCACATTTCCAGCACACCGTCGCGTATTGCACCCTCTAAGTCACCTAAGGGTACATTTGTCTCCCGGGCGATATACCCACCTGAATTTAACCCCTAATTTTCGACCTGAGTAACCTGGATGGTCTGCAGGACTTGTGGCTGTGGAACAATCTCACTGCATCTTGTTAGTAATTAGGCCTGTGATAATCCTAGTTAGTTAAAGTAGTAAGCCGTAGGATCTGCTTGGCCGTGATTGATTGAATGAGGTACACTTAGTCTAGCTATGTCTTGATCCCGTACAAGATTGTTTTCTGTCTTGATTTTCTTACATTATTATCTTGCCGATAAATGGTGGGAAACCAAGCTCTGTTCAGATGAAGGGTTACAACCCCGGTCCTTGTTTGGTTTACGGGTTGTAACCTGGCTATCGGAATAGTTCCATGGTTATCTCGTCGTATATCATCCTGACATGTTTTCGTAATTCTAGTTTTAATATTAGATTTTTGTGCTGATTGCTGGCTTTTGTTCTTATTTCGTGGCCCCCTTGTGGCACTTGCTCTTTCTGGGGTTGACCCAGCTGGTTTTGTGTGGCTAAATTTCGGAGCAGCTCCCGAGGATCTACCAAGCTTCCAGCCCAATGGTGACAACTAGACGAAACCCGGGCCAAGAGTGGGTTTTCCTTTTTTTGTCTTGCCCACTTTATTGTAAAATTATTCTTTTGAGGCGTTTAGCCGACGAGAACCTGTTAGCTCGATGCACTTTTACTTACTGTCTGCCTACGGGCTGTAACATGATTAACAAATCCTAGGGTTGATCGTGTATGAATAAACTCTTGCTAGTCCTAACATTTTGTAATGACTAGCTTCATGATCAGCTGAATATGTAATATTTGGGACGCCTTATTATTGTATATTTAATGATCATACATCTTGCGACTTTACTTACTTGCTGTGATTGAGACACTAGGCTTGTTCATGACCATAGGAGACTGTTGGCTTGTAGTAAACCCTTATATATCTAGACAGCCGTGACCGTATATCGAGGTGGTTTCCATTTCAATATACGTAGCTGGCTATGTCTGCCCCCGCTCTCCAGTATTCTGGTTCTGGGGCGTGACATGGTTTAAGTGGTGGCCCATACAGGTCTTGTAAATCAAGATATGTGGGGGTTTACCAGATAGATGTCTCAATCAGTACTCGTCCTTGATCTCTGTTCGTATCCTCTGAATCCCTGGATTTTTGCCCTGATCCTGTGCTTATATCATTGATCTGTCCTGGTCCTTTCCTTATTGTTTCCTGTGTCATTTTCTTCAGCGGCACTGTACCTGGTCCTACCGATCAACGAGGTGGAGCACGTCCCGTGGATCAGCAGCAACCCGGAGATCAAGCCCAGCATTCCGGGGTAGCCTCCAGAGTTGTGCCTACTAGAGGAGAGTCACTAGTTCAGCCCGTCCAGCCCGCAGAGCCAGATGATGGTACCTTAGTAGGCCTCATCAGAACCTTGATAGCTTCCTAGGATCGTCGAAGCGACACCCTGCACCAGACAGTTCAAGATGCTTTGACCCGAGGCGGACATCCAGGGAACCAGGCGGCCAACAGCTTCAAGCGATTGAACCCTCCTTTCTTTGACGGCAGCGAGGATGCGATTGCCGCGGATGCATGGCTTCAGGATACCGAGGTGATTCTGGAAGCAGCTAGGACACCCGAGAATGAGAAGGTGGCGGTAGTATGCCTGCAGTTGTTGGATTTATCTCACAATTGGTGGACGACGCAAGCCATGGGATTAGTGGCACCTATTGCTTGGGCAGTGTTTAGGGAGAGATTCCAGACGAAGTACTTTGATGCTGTGGCTCGGTACGACCTGCAGACCAGATTTACCAACTTGAAGCAAGGAGGCAGATCAGTCGATAGTTATGCATCAGAGTTTTCTAGGCTCAGTAGGTTTGCCCCCACCTTGGTGGCGACCGAGTTTGATAGGGCCCAACGGTTCCAGTAGGGACTGCATTTGGAGATCTTATTGGCAGTTGAGCAGTTCGAGCACCAGACTTTTGATGCAGTCTTGAGAGCAGCTAGGAGGCATGAGTATACCTCCCAGAGGATCGTAGATAGGACCGGAGGTAGGAAGCGGTCCCACAGTCAGATGCACCAATCATCAGCTCCAGCCCCGGCAGCTAGGGGATTAACCATTGGAACTCCGAGGCGGGCGGCCTCAGTGACGTCGGTTCAGCATTCGACCCCGACGTACCCGCAGCAGCAGAAGCAGAAGCAGACTTCCGTGATGGGATGTTCTCATTGTGGGAAGCCAGGCCATATGGTGACAGATTGTCGTAGGGCGCAGGGATTGTGCCTGGCTTGTGGAGCAGCAGATCATAGGATTGAGGCTTGCCCGAATAGGGGTGGTTCATCAGCATCCAACCCTTCTAGCTCTTCGGTGAGAGGACCGACCCCAGCACCAGTTCAGCAGCAGCAGTATCAGTCTTCGAGGCCCTTGCCGCCTCAGTCTCAGGCATTCCAGCAACAACACCTTCAGCAGTATGCACAAGCCCAAGCTCAGACCCAGAATAGGCAGAGAGGTTTCCAGCAGAGGGGACCAGCAGCCAGAGGACAAGGTCAGGCCATGATGATAGCTATGGAAGAAGAAGTTGCACCAGGTGGGGTTGTGGCAGGTACTATTCTCGTCAACTCCTTTCCAGCTTCGGTATTATTTGATTCTGGTGCATCGCATTCATTCATGTCTGCACGATTCGCGACACGGATAGGATTGGAGCCCGAGTCATTATCAGTGAGGCTCAATATACTTACTGGTAATGGTCTTGTGGGAGTAGATCGAGTGTTTTCCTTGTGTCAGATCGTAGTTAGCGGTAGGGAGTTCCCCGCTAGATTCATAGAGTTTCCTATGGCAGACTATGATGTAGTCCTAGGCATGGATTGGTTGAGGAACCAGTATGCTAGGATAGACTGCCATATTGGCAGAGTTGTCTTTAGTATCCCCGGTGAGCCAGAGTTTTTATTTTCTAGAGGCGCAGTGGAGCCGTCTTCCCCAGCATTGCGGATGGCAGTAGCAGCAGTGAAGTTACCCCGGATAGTTGAAGAGTTTCCAGATGTCTTCCCAGAGGAGCTTCCAGGGATGCCGCCAGAGCGGGAGATTGAGTTCACTATAGACTTGATTCCCGGGACAGCACCAGTATCAGAACGAGTCTACAGGATGGCGCCTTCAGAGTTGGAGATCTTGTACAAAATGATTGAAGAACTGAGGACCAAGGGATTCATCCGTGCAAGTGGATCGCCTTGGGGAGCCCCGATGCTTCTTATGAAAAAGAAGGATGGCACGTCCAGGCTATGTGTTGATTATCGTACCTTGAATTCGGTGACAATCAAGAACAGATACCCCCTTCCGAGGATAGATGATTTGTTTGATCAGCTCAGAGGGGCT
This sequence comes from Iris pallida, assembly GCA_029216955.1. Classification (NCBI taxonomy): domain Eukaryota; kingdom Viridiplantae; phylum Streptophyta; class Magnoliopsida; order Asparagales; family Iridaceae; genus Iris; species Iris pallida. The sequence continues at coordinate 13,616,006 of JANAVB010040818.1, forward strand.
TCAGTGTTCTCGAAGATCGATTTGCGGTCGGGATACCACCAGATCAGAGTCAGAGAGCAGGATATCCCGAAGACAGCATTCAGATCGAGGTATGGACATTGGGAGTTCCTTGTTATGCCCTTTGGAGCGACCAATGCGTCGGTCGTATTCATGGACCTCATGAATCGCATTTTCATGCCTTACTTGGATCAATTTGTGATCGTGTTCCTAGATGACATCCTGGTCTACAGCAAGAGTGAAGCAGAGCATGAGCAGCATCTCAGAGTCATCCTCCAGACGCTTAGGGAGCATCAGTTGTACGCCAAGTTCAGTAAATACGAGTTCTGGCTCGATCGCATTTCGTACTTGGGTCACATCATTACCCGAGGAGGAGTAGAAGTGGATCCCCAGAAGATTGTGGCTATCGAGTCATGGCCGGTACCCAGCTCAGTGGCAGAGGTTCGCAGCTTCCTTGGATTGGCCGGCTACTACCGGCGGTTCGTTTTAGATTTTGCAAGGATTTCAGCGCCGATGATCCAGTTGACCCGCAAGGATGTGCCATTTGTTTGGACAGCAGAGTGTCAGGAATCATTTGAGAAGTTGAAGCGAGGTTTGATAACGGCTCCCATTCTTACCCTTCCAGATGGGACCGGAGGATTCACAGTTTATTGCGACGCTTCAGGCAGAGGATTGGGGTGTATCTTGATGTAGCATGGGATGGTAATATCTTATGCGTCACGTCAACTTCGTGATCATGAGAAGAATTATCCGACCCATGACTTGGAATTGGCGACGGTAGTGTTTGCTTTGAAGTTGTGGAGACACTACTTGTACGGAGATAGAGTGGAGATCTTTACTGATCATAAGAGCCTGAAGTATGTTTTCACCCAGAAGGACCTTAATATGCGGCAGAGAAGATGGCTCGAGCTACTGGTGGATTATGATGTGGATTTGCAGTATCATCCCCAGAAGGCCAACGTTGTAGCAGATGCATTGAGCAGGAGAGCCGGAGTTTATTTCCTGACGGCGCGACCAGAATTATTAGCAGATCTTCAGAAGATAGAAATTGAAGTGGTTCTTCCAACCAGCGTAGCATTGATGGCTAGTCTACAGGTTCAGTCCAGCATAGTTAAGAGAATCCGGGTGGCGCAGTCAACAGATTCCAAGATCCAGCGACTCAGAGCAGAGTATGAAGCAGGAAGGAGGCCAGAGTTATGTATTCATGAGGATGGTACACTTCAGTATGGCACTCGTCTTTGTGTACCCAGTGGAGATATCAGACAGAAAGTCATGGCAGAAGCCCACAGTTCACAATATTATATTCATCCGGGTGGTACGAAGATGTACCGTAATATTCGTCAGCATTTCTGGTGGAATGGTATGAAGAGGGAGATAGCCCGGTTTGTCTCTCGGTGTTTGGTTTGCCAACAGGTTAAAGCTGAACATCAGAGGCCCGCTGGACTTCTTTAACCCTTACCAATCCCAGAATGGAAATGGGAACATATAACTATGGATTTCGTGACCGGATTGCCCAGATCTCCGGCCGGCAGAGATGTTATTTGGGTAATTGTGGACAGGCTTACCAAGGTGGCACACTTTCTTCCATTCAGAGTTGGACAGTCGATGGCACAGTTAGCAGAGATGTATCTCAGGCAGATCATCAGGCTTCACGGTGTGCCAGTCAGCATCACCTCGGACAGGGATTCAAGATTCATATCACACTTTTGGCGCAGCTTGCAGAAGAGTTTGGGGACTCGCCTTCAGTTCAGCTCAGCTTATCACCCGCAGACGGATGGTCAATCAGAGCGCACAATCCAGACTCTTGAAGATATGTTGAGATCTTGTACCCTTGACTTCGGTGGTTCATGGAAGAATCATCTGCACCTGGTAGAATTTTCGTACAACAACAGTTATCAGGCCAGTATCCAGATGGCACCCTTCAAGGCTCTTTATGGCAGGAAGTGCAGATCCCCGCTAGCATGGGACGATGTCGGGGAGAGACAGATGCTCGAACCAGAATTGATTTCCCAGACGGTGGAGGTGGTCATGAAGGTCAGAGATCACCTCCTAGTTGCCCAGGACCGCCAGCGCCATTGGGCCGATGCTCATCGGCGTCCCTTAAAATTTGCTGTCGGCGACCATGTATTCCTTAGGATCTCGCCTAACCGCGGCGTCATTCGCTTTGGCGTGCGGGGAAAGCTTAGTCCTAGGTATATAGGGCCGTTCGATATTTTAGAGCGAGTAGGAGATGTATCCTATCGTTTCGCTCTTCCGCCGTCGCTAAGTGAGGTACATGATGTATTCCATGTGTCCCAATTACGACGGTATATTCCGGACCCGAGCCACATCCTAGACCATTCGGAATTGGTTGTTGGTACCAACCTTTCGTATGAGGAGAGGCCCGTGTCTATATTGGACCGGAAGGAGAAGATACTCAAGAACAAGACTATTAAATTAGTCCGTGTTGCTTGGGGTCATCACTCTCTAGGTGAGTCAACATGGAAGCGTGAGGACGACATCCTATCGCGATATCCCTACCTGTTTGACTCGTGAGATATAATATCTTTCTTATGCCTTACGTTTTTCCCTTTCTTGCTTGTATTGTATGATTGTATGATTGAACTGCTTAGTGTAGCTTGCCTGTGCTTAGTATAGCTTGTCGTGGCAATCTCTAGCTCCTTGATTAAATTCCGAGGACGGAATTCTTTTAAGGTGGGTAGAGTTGTCACCCTTATTTCCCGTATTTCCCGTATTTTTCTCGTATTTCGTATTTTGCTCGTATTTGGATTTTGGCATATATTTTTATTTTCTCAACTTGTAGGATTTCGATATTTCTTGTATTTTGGGTTTTGGCATGGCTCGGTTTTAATTGGTTTGGGTTGGTCTGGTTTGGTTTGGTTTATGGGTATTGGTACACCATAGCCTATGCTCCACCCTCAACATACCACATCCCACCCTCTTTAAAACTCCACCAACATTTTCTTTCTCCTCATAACCACCATTTATTTCTTTCTTCTTCTTCTTCTCCTTCCTCCACACAACTCTCCCAACCCTAGGCAAGTGCATCTTTCCACTACATGAGAACCCTCTTTTATTTGTCCATTTGCTAGATTAGGACATGGTGATCAACATTAGTTTTTGGCATTTTGTGATTTGGAGTCTCCATTGTTCTAGATCTAGGTTTTAGCTATTTTCGGATTTTGCATGGTTTGATCTATTTGAGTTGGGTTTTATGGGTTTTTGTTGTTTCCATGTGGAAGAGAATTCAATTTCACCCAAGATGGAACTTTGGAAATCCGGATTTGGAGTTCGGATGGCCAAGTTGTGTTGCTCTGAAGTTTTGGGTTCAACCATGGTGTTCTTGCTGTTTGGAGAAGACAGTGAGCAGTGTGCAGAGCTGTTTAGCTTACGCACACTGAGCTGCGCACGCTCTTTAGCGCTGCGTACGCAGACTTGGGTACGCTTCCTGTTGGAAGCGTGTCTCCTGCGTGTGTGACTTTTCACGTACGCAGCTTCCTTGAGCGTGCGTGACTTTTCACGTACGCAGCTTCCTTGAGCGTGCGTGACTTTTCACGTATGCAGCTTCCTTGAGCGTGCGTGACTTTTCACGTACGCAGCTTCCTTGAGCGTGCGTGACTTTTCGCGTGCGCAGCTTCCTTGTGCGTGCGTGACTTTTCACATACGCAGCTTCCTTGAGCGTGCGTGACTTTTCATGTACGCAGCTTCCCTCCGTGCGTGACTTTTGTGCGTACGCTGCTTCCCTGACCCCTTGCTTAATCCACTGGCTCTTAGAATTTTGCTTTTATTTTTTTAAGCCTGGCTCTTCTATAACCCTATATTTTGATATTTTATTAGATATTTTATGCCCATTTTATATCCTTACGCCTTTTGTCATGAACTTGATTTTACTTAATATGTTTGGAATGACTATTGTACACGGCTTGGTATGACAAGGAACTAACATAACACGACAGTGACTCGTAGTGGTGCACTCCTGACATGACCAACCTGACATGATAGTGGCCCGTCGTGGCGCACTCCCGACAAGTACCCTGACATGATTTATCCTAATGCTGTTGCGACGGCTAATTAACTTGACTTGCCTTGACACCGTGGGTAGTTCTTTCTTGCTTGCTTGTTAAATCTACTTGTCCTGTCTTGCATCATGTCTAAGATGGGACTCCTGAGTACCACAGTCAGGAGTACCTACTAAAATGGATTAAGGTTAATAACTAGAATAACACAGTAGTCATGAAGAGATGACACAGCTACAGGCAATCTCGTTACCTGGGCGCTCTTGGGATCTGTAGCCTGCCGTCGAGTAGGGCACATTTCCAGCACACCGTCGCGTGTTGCACCCTCTAAGTCACCTAAGGGTACATTTGTCTCCCGGGCGATGTACCCACCTGAATTCAACCCCTAATTTTCGACCTGGGTAACCTGGATGGTCTGCAGGGCTTGTGGCTGTGGAACAATCTCACTGCATCTTGTTAGTAATTAGGCCTGTGATAACCCTAGTTAGTTAAAGTAGTAAGCCGTAGGATCTGCTTGGCCGTGATTGATTGAATGATGTACACTTAGTCTAGCTATGTCTTGATCCCGTACAAGATTATTTCCTGTCTTGATTTTCTTACATTATTATCTTGCCGATAAATGGTGGGAAACCAAGCTCTGTTCAGATGAAGGGTTACAACCCCGTCCTTGTTTGGTTTACGGGTTGTAACCTGGCTATCGGAATAGTTCCATGGTTATCTCGCCGTATATCATCCTGACATGTTTTCGTAATTCTAGTTTTAATATTAGATTTTTGTGCTGATTGCTGGCTTTTGTTCTTATTTCGTGGCCCCCTTGTGGCACTTGCTCTTTCTGGGGTTGACCCAGCTGGTTTTGTGTGGCCAAATTTCGGAGCAGCTCCCGAGGATCTACCAAGCTTCCAGCCCAATGGTGACAACTAGACGAAACCCGGGCCAAGAGTGGGTTTTCCTTTTTTTGTCTTGCCCACTTTATTGTAAAATTATTCTTTTGAGGCGTTTAGCCGACGAGAACCTGTTAGCTCGATGCACTTTTACTTACTGTCTGCCTACGGGCTGTAACATGATTAACAAATCCTAGGGTTGATCGTGTATGACTAAACTCTTGCTAGTCCTAACATTTTGTAATGACTAGCTTCATGATCAGCTGAATATGTAATATTTGGGACGCCTTATTATTGTATATTTAATGATCATACATCTTGCGACTTTACTTACTTGCTGTGATTGAGACACTAGGCTTGTTCATGACCATAGAAGACTGTTGGCTTGTAGTAAACCCTCATATATCTAGACAGCCGTGACCGTATATCGAGGTGGTTTCCATTTCAATATACGTAGCTGGCTATGTCTGCCCCCATTCTCCAGTATTCTGGTTCTGGGGCGTGACAATGGCTCTCTCACTGCTACTATAGAGAAGACAAGGGCTGCTCGAGATAAAACCAGGCCGAACGTACTGAAGGACCTTCGTGATCTGTCTAATCGATATGATCAATTGAGCCGTGAGGGCGAAGATGTCATAGCTCGAGAAGCGGCTGCCTCCCGTGGGATCATCGAGACGCGAGAGCAGATCCTTGAGCTTCAGAGGAAGCTAACTTTCTTGGAGTCTGAACTTGAGACTGCCCGTATTGATAAGGAGCTGACTATTCAGGAGGCTGACAGAGTCAATCGAGCTTCGACTGACTTGGAAGTTGCCCTGAAGAAGTTGGAGGATGACTGGCAGGAGCTCATAGACTTGGATAATGAAGAGCGGTTATCCCGGGAGGTTGAGCGTCGAGTTAAACAGCGACTCGACCAGGAGGCCACCTTAGTGACGAATCGTCTTTTGGAGTTATGTAATGCTGAGCTATAGTCGGCCCTTTTTCTTGTTTTGTTCTTGTTTTCTTTTTGAAAGGGACATGGTCCCAAAAGATATAATACTTTTTTCTTCCTTCAAATAGAGAGTACTTTCCATTTTACCCTTCATTTGTATTGCTTGTTGTACCTGTGATATTGTGGTGATATTTTCCCCGTCTTGGGGACTTTTTTGTGGACCTGTTACCCATGGCATACCTTGGTTTTAGGTACGGATAACAAGTTTGGTCAGGATATCCGAAACAGCCATGGCAAAGTGGTCATAGGTGCTCTCGGTATTGGGAAAAAGAATGTCGTAGAGCAGCTGGGCTCCCGGGGCATAATGAGATGGTGGATTTATGCTAAGAAACATAGCAGAGGATATTTGTGGGCCTATTATCCTTGGCGTACCCTGGTTTAGGATACGGATAATAGGATGAAAGAAAAGCAACATATTTGCTCAGAGGTTATGAGGACATGGCAAGCATGAGGGTTTTATCGTGGAATCTTCCTGCTCAGAGGTGATGAGGACATGGCAGGAGTGACTTGTCGGAGGATATTTATGGTCAACAGAGGACATTTGTGGTCAACAGAGGATATTTGTGGTCAACAGAGGACATTTGTGGTCAACAGAGGACATTTGTGGACCTATTATCCTTGTCGTACTCCGGTTGTGGGTACAGATAATAGGTTGAAAGGGAACCGACATACTTACTCAGAGGTAATAAGGATATGGCAAGTATGAAGGTTTCTTTTACGGAGCCTTCCCACTCAGAGGTAATGAGGATATGGTAGGAGTGGGCTCAATGAAGAGGGGGTACATAAAACAACTAAGAGGTAATGAGGACATGGAAGTTCTATGTAGGGGGTGATTTGTTTTTGGCGGAAATGAAACGACTCAGAGGTAATGAGGACATGGCCGTTTTGGAAATTTGTGGATCGCTTACCCTTTTTTGTGCACTAGAAGTGCGGGTATTGGATCATGGGGGAGGATCTCCTCCAGGAAGAAAGTTCAGAGATATGATCATACATGACTTTCTATCTGAGAGAGTGAGTGACCGGGTGTGAGTTCAGAGGCACCATCGGGTACATGACTCGATATTGTGAAAGCGTGAGTTCAGTGGCACCAGCGGGCACATGACTCGATAATCTGGAATGTTGAAAAATGAGTTCAGCGGCACCAGAGGGTACGTAACTTGAAAATTTAGAGAACTATGAGGGTAAGTTCAGCGGTACCAGCGGGTACGTAACTCGAAAATCTGGAGAATCATGAGGGTGAGTTCAGCGGTACCAGCGGGTATGTGACTCGAAAATTTAGAGAATTGTCGTCTAGACATAGTATTTCTTCAGGAACTTGCCGTTGACGGGCAACATGAGCAAGTCTCCGTTTTGCTTGGCGAAGCGGTAAGCACCGTTGGAGAATACGGCCTCGATGATAAATGGACCTTCCCATTTTGGCTGGAACTTGCCGGCGGTCTTGTGAGTCATGACCATCGGCCTACGGACTGCCAGAACAAGATCGCCCACTTGGAATGTCCTGATTTTGACCTTCTTGTTGAAGGCTCCAGAGATGCGTGCTTGATATAGCTCGATCCTTTGCTGAGCCACGAGGCATTTTTCATCTAAGGCCTCCAACTCTTGTAGTCGGCGTCGGTAGTTATCATCCGTCGTCAATTGATAAGTTAGGGCGACGCGGAGCGAGGGTATTTGAGTCTCTAATGGGAGAACCGCCTCACTCCCGTATACCAGGGAGAATGGTGTGTTTCCGGTAGCTGTTCGGACTATAGTACGATATGCCCATAAACATTCACCGAGCTTTTCGTTCCAGTCGCATTTGTTGGAAGAGACAAACTTCTTAAGAAGTTTGATGATTGTTTTGTTGAATGCCTCTGCCAACCCATTCGCTGCTGGGTTGTATGGTGTCGAAGCAATGTTCTGGATGCGATGTTTGTCGCAGAACCGATAAAAAGCGTGGCTTGCAAACTGCGGACCATTATCGTGGATGATCCTCCGGGGCAGTCCAAAGCGATAGATGACGTGATGCTTGAGGAAGCTGATCACGTTCGAAGTCTTTACTTCTGCGAGTGGTACAGCCTCTGCCCATTTGGAAAAGTAATCCGTGATCGCAAGTATGAAGCGATATCCCCGGAAGGAAGGTGGAGTAATCGGATGTAGAAATTCGGATGGTTGGTGAATGAAGTCCGCGTGGACTTGGCAGGCTTTGCACCTTCTTGCATAGTCTATCGCATCTGCTACCATCGTGGGCCAGTAGTAACCCATTCGACGAAGACGGTCTTGCAATTTAGGACCAGGCTGATGGGCCCCGCAGACGCCGTCATGCGCTTCTCGTACGACCTCTTTGGCTTCTGCATTTGACAGGCACCGAAGCAATAATCCATCGTAGGACCGTCGATACAGCATTTTCGTCTCTGTATCGTAGAAGAATCTTGGAGAACGTCGTCTGATGGAGGTGGCTTCCTTCGGGTTCTCGGGCAGGATGTCGTAGACGACGAATTCAATGAATGGTTGTCTCTAATCTGGGACATTATCAATCGTCTGAGTGGAATAACTCGCCACGAATTGAACGTTGTTCTTGGGGCAGACCAGTTCGTGGCCTACTACGTCTATCGATTGATGAGTATGATTTGGCACTGCTAGGAAAGCGGCCAGACCTGCTAAGGCATCGGCTTCGATATTTCGGAGTCTGGGGACGTGTTCGATGAAGAACCCCTCGAACGACGAGATGATGTTGATTGCTATTTGGTGATAAGGAATCATGTCTTCGTGGCGAACTTCGTATGAGCCCCGGATTTGATTGACGATTAACTGAGAATCGTCGTATGATTTAAGATATTCTACCCCCAGCTCCCTTGCAAGTTGGAGGCCAATGACCACAGCGTTGTACTCGGCCACATTGTTAGAGCAGGGCTCCGTGAGGGAGTAAGCACGGTTGATCACCAATCCAGTAGTGGAAACCAGTACCACCCCAACTCTGACGACGATGTTGCCCTTAGGTCCAGTTCTCCAAGCGTCGTTGAAGAACATTCGCCATATATCATCGTGAGAGGTTGCATGCGAGTCAGCGACCTCATCTGGGATCTCTTCATATATCCTGGACGACTCCGAGCCCGGGTGGGCTGCCAAAAAGTCTGCCAGGGCTTGACCTTTGATCGCCTTTTGTGGGACGAAGATCATATGGTAGGGGGATAGCAATATTGCCCATGTAGCGAGACGAGCGCTGAGTGCCTCTGGTTTAGTCATGAGGACCCTGAGAGGGTTGACCCGTGAGATCACATGTATCGTTTGTCCGGTGACATAGTGCCGTGTCTTCTGAATGGCGAACACTAGGGCAAGGCATTCCTTCTCCACAGCAGTGTATCGGTGCTCTGGCCCAATCATCATTCGGCTGAGGTAATATATGGCCTGTTCATGGCCTGCATCGTTGTTTTGTGCTAGCATAGCTCCGAGGGAGTGCTCCATTGCTCGTACGTAGATCAGGAATGGTTTTCCAGCAACCGGGGCCACCAGGACTGGAGGGTCGACAAATATTCTTTGATGCTGTCGAAGGCCCACTGGCATTCTTCGTCCCATACGAACGAGACGTCTTTCTTCATGAGGTGGGTGAATGGCCGACATCGCTCGGAGAGGTTAGAAATGAACCTCCTGATGTATGCTAGCCTCCCTTGAAGGCCTCTGAGTTCGCGAAGATTTCTCGGGGGACCCATCTCCATAATTGCCTTTGTCTTCTCAGGGTCTACATGGATACCCTGGGCGGTGATGATAAAACCCAAGAACTTCCCGCTGGATACGCCCAGGAAGGACTTCGTAGGGTTCATTTTTAAATTGTGCGCTCGCATCAGGTCGAATACCGTCCTCAGATCCTGCAGATGGTCTCCCTTACGGCGACTCTTGACGGCGATGTCATCAACATAGCACTCCACAGTCTTGCGTAAGTGGTCCCTGAAGATGATACTCATGACTCTTTGATATGTGGCGCCAGCATTCTTTAAACCGAAAGGCATGACTGTGTAGCAATAAGTGCCAATCGGTGTTCGGAATGATGTATGCTTTTCGTCGTCAGGAGACATCTTGATTTGGTTGTACCCCGAGAAGCCATCCATGAATGACATACATTCAAAGTCGCAGGTATTGTCAATCATGATGTCCGTGATAGGGACGGGGAATTCATCTTTGGGGCATGCCTCGTTCAGATTACGAAAGTCGATGTAGATTTAAATCTTTCCATTCTTTTTGAGGACGGGTACTATGTTGGCGACCCAATCCGGATATTGTTCCTCACGAATGAAGCTGCTGGCTATCAGTTTGTTGACTTCGGTTTCGATCGCATCCATGATGCCTGGGCGGAAGCGTCGCTGTTGTTGCTTGACTGGCTTTGCGTCCGACCGAATGTTGAGCTTGTGAAGAGCAATATCGGAATTTAACCCCGGCATGTCTTCATAGCTCCATGCGAACACATCAATGTATTCTTTGACAAGTTCCAGCAGTGATTCTCGTTCTTCGTCTGTTAAACTTTTACTGACGAAGATTGGTTTTAGGGAAGATTCACTGCCGAGGTCAACCTGGATAACCTCATCTTCAGTAGGAGGTTCCCTCAGTTTGAACCGCTTTTCCTATTGCGTATCCAACTGCAGGGCCCACGGCTCTAGCTCAAGGATTTCGGGGATATCTTCGTCTTCTTCATAAGCGTCGGCGAATGCCATGTTGACTGACAAGACTTGTCTGAATACATCTCCGATGCTGGTATTAGAGTCAGAAGTTGGTGACCCGGTCGAATGTGAATGCCAGTCACATTCTTCATCTGAACTTTCAGGGGTCGTTGTAGGTGTTACATACCCAAATCCACATCGAGTCTTGCTAAAGTAGTCCCGTGGTTTGCCAGCCGGGACCGGAGGCTTCAAAGGTAATCGTCGTCCAGTACCGTAGTTCAATCCCGGTGTCGTTTCCAGATCATACCCCTGTTTCTGCATGAGATATTTAGATTGGGGGCTATAAAGATACAGAGGTAGTCTCCCGGCATCCGATCCAAGGTCGACTTCTTCAATGGTGAAGGGATGCGGATCGTCCTTCCGGCCGAAGATGATTGGATGGTCCCCTCCCTCGATTATTCGGTAAGCGTCTTCTGCTGGAGTAAGCTGGATTGTGGTGTAGACATTTGTCACCTGTGTGTGTAGGTGAGTGCTTATACCGTGTTCCATAGCGTACATTGTACAAAGCTTTTTAAGCTCGAGGTAGTTCAAAAATAGCCCTTTATTGATAAAGTTAGGTATGTTTTCTAGGGAGATTATATCATCTGTGGAGGGAACATCAGTATGGGCAGCCACATACTTGGCTAGCTCCGGTTCCTCTTTGGCTACCCCCTGTGTGAATGAAGACTGAGAGGACGACCTGGAGAGCTTGATCGTCAGCGGTTCAGCTGATGGTGCTGAGCGTGGAGTTGTTGGCAGACTAGCGACCCCCAGTTTGGTACTCGATGTGGGGCGGGGAGTGGCTGGTTCGCTGGAAGTGTCAGACCTTGCATCGGGGTGACGACCCTTCTTGGGAAGGCGTATCGTCATCGGCTTGTCGGAGGGATTGAGCTTCTCCGTCTACGGCTGGCCGGTTCTCGGCAGCCTGATTGTTAGTGGCTCCGTTGTAGGTCTTGGCACTTGGCCAGACCTTGGCAGCCGGATTATCATCTGCTCTTCTTGTGCAGAGAGGCTGATTGCGTCCTTACGCAGAGTGGCGGTAAGGGGCGCAGACCTGCCCGATTTGCGAGCTTGGAGGTGGATCGCCAGAGGCTCTTCTGATCCTGTGGCTGTCTCGGTACTAGCTTGTACATCTCCTTCACCAAGATGCTTCTTCGATTTTTCGTACAGGCAGGAGTCTGAGTAGTAAGATTCGACCCCTTTGAATGGATCGATATCAGCAAATTCCGTCCTCACGAAGCCGTATTTGTCGACATATTTGAAGCACTGGTGCAGCGTGGAAGGCACGATCATATAATCGTGTATCCATGGGCGCCCCAAGAGGATGTTGTAAGAAGTGTCTGCATCTATGACGTAGCAGGTGACTTCGGATTGGAGGTCGCCAATTTGACACTTCAGACGAATCTTTCCAATAGGGTAGCTCCTGCCCGAATTGAAACCACTGATGGCGGTGCTTGTAGGCGTCAGACGATGCATTGGGATACGGAAATGATGTAGCAGACCCTTCGGGATAATGCTTATGATAGAGCCAGGATCAATGTGCATCCGATCCACCTTTACGTCGCCGATGTATCCAGTATAGTATAGTGGGCGATCGTGTAGAATAGTTTTGATGAGCATGTCCTGCAGAGTGAAGACGATGTTGGGCATTGCTCCCGTACAGGCGCTGTCTTGGAGATCTGCAGGTAGGTTTTCTCCCGTGAGGTTAACTTGAGCCAGGTATGCGTCGGTGTTTTGGAGTGCATCGCTCAAAGCCGCACGAACATTCTTGGAGAGTCTCAGGAGCTCGTATAATGACAACTTTGCCGGTGTGTTGGCCAATTGTGCCAAGATGTCAAAGTTGTAGGGCTTCTCCAATCCTTGGGCTGCCTCTTTTCGGAGGGATTTGTCGAAGCGAGTCTCCCTCGGCCTAGGCTTGTCGGTCGTCGGAGGCTGAGCCGGTCCCGGAGCATCAGTTGTAGGGGGTTGATGATCTTCAGCTGGATTGTCAACCACAGGTTGGGATTGCGCCCCAGACCGCGTGACAACGGCTGTAGCTTCTTCGATGTCTGCCGAGATTGTGCGACAGGATCTGATTTTTCTATTCTTTTTCTTGCAGATATAAGACGATATGGGTCGAGTCACTTCTGATACCAAGTCTGGATGGATCCACATGACCTCCCCTCGTGATGTGGTGAGGGGCACTAGACCAGCAGCCTAATCTCGGGGAGGTGGAAGATTAGCAATCTCCATTGTCGCCAGAGGGATGGGAACCACCCTGTCTTGAGTCTCCGTTAGAGGAAAGCTGCTGAATTGTACGGACACCATATTGGCTGCCACGATTACCTCTTCGAAATCGATAGCCAGAGCGTTCGAATCGATGAGATTTTGGATGTACCGTTTTAGCTGTTAGCAGTCGTGTGTAGCATGGTGGACGTAGCGTTGATAATGGCAGTACTTTGGATTCTCCATCTCTGCCGGCCGTGGTTCTCGTCTTGGTGGAGGAAGCTGAATTCTGTCCCCTTGTATAAGCATGTCCAAGATGGGCTTGACGTGACCGTCTTCGAAGGAGTAAGTGATTTGCGGCCATTGTTTATCTGCCAGCTTTGGGTCAGGTTTCTGTGCCGTGTCGGCCACCATAGCCTGCTTGCCCCTATCGTCCCGATTGTTGGAGGGACTACCCCCATTGTCATTATTGGTGTTAGGACGCTTATCTTTGTTCTTTCCGTCCGAGATGTGCAATCCCAGCTGGCGAGCCTTCTTCAATCGTTCTTCGACGCTTGTGGCGCTGATGATGAACGTCTTCCAGTCCTTGAATTAACTTTCGCCCATCCAGAGACTGATTGTTGGAAGGAGTCTCTTTTGGCAAATTTCAATCAAGGAGGAATATGGATTTCCAGAGGGCAACCTCATGGCGGTTTGGCAGAACCGCTCGATGTAGTTCCTTGTCAGCTCTTTCTTCCCTTAGACGACGTCCATGAGGGTGGACATGGTGATGTCCTGCCCTACTTCGTAGAATCTCTCCAAGAATATGCGCTTGAAGCCGGCGAAGGAGTGGATGCAGTTGTCCGGCAGATTGCGATACCAGTCGAAGGCGACTCCTTCCAATGCCCCGATGAATAATCGTGTGAGAATGGCATCGTCATGGGGCAGATGGTCGGTGGTGACCTCGAAGTAAGTGATGTACCGACTTGCTGAGGTCTTGCCATCATAAGGATTGATATTGAACGGCTTATATCTTGGTGGGAATGGAACATCCATCCATGCAGCAGGGTATGGTTGCCGTATTCTGAGGTCTTGAGAGTTTTCTCGAGCGTGGAACATGGCTCGGAGCTCCTGGACCTCTCTTCTCGCTTCGCGTGCTTCGTCCACGGTGGTGGGGGCCGTTGTTTCCGGAAGATTGTTGCCCGGGTTCGGTGCAGCAGAGTTCGAGTCCGCATTAACCGCGGGACCTGCACTTGTTTGGCCTGGCGTCCCTCCTTGGAGATTTGGAAGGGCCGCTTTGATTTTGTCTACAGACTTGACCAAGGCATGTAGTATGGCCTCTAGAGTGTCGATGCGTTGGCGATCACTGGAACCACCTTGGTTGCTGTCTGTCATGAATACCGTCTTCACATGAGGAGAGATAGACGGAGTGGTGGAGGAAGCGCCCTCTGAATCGTATCCCTGTAGTGAGAAGTCATCGGGGTATGTGGGTATGTTCCCTTCTGACTCAGACCTGGAAGGAATAGTACCCCCGGTCTCCGAGTTTGCCTCGTCATGGGAGTTGTGGACGTCCACGGGGACGTCGAGGTTTGCTACATCCGATGGGAGAGTTGTCACCTTCTGCTCGTCTTTTTGGAACATCGGATTACTGAGGAGGCTCGGAGGGGTGCTACCCCCAGCCCCAGCAACCCCCTGCATTATGGACGACGGATCTCCCACTGTAGTAGATTTTGTCTTAGAGCGAGTACCTTAGAAAACTCCGGTGGTGGGCACCCGCTTAGATGATAGTCTTTTAGTCACAATGGTTGAGATCTTCGGGCTGGGAATATTCATCTTCTTCCCCCTTCCATCAGCGAGGACTTTCCGAGCAGAGTTACAGGATACGACGGGTAGTGCCTCGTCTTCTGAAGATGGTTGTTGCAGTCTTTGAAAGACAGACTGCCGGTCTTCTTGCATCGTCGTACTGTTGCAGCAGCAGTTGGCGATGACTTGGGTGCAGTAACGTTCGTGGGAGGACTCTTTGCGCCCCGATACATCTTCTCTTTCCTTGCGTTTGTGGAGGATGGCCTCACGCAAGTCAGATGGGTCTGGACCGACCATGTTTGTTCCTGGGATTTTGGGAGACTTTTGTGAACCTCTTTGTCCGTCTGTCGCCGGGGGCTGGACTCGAGTGGTTCTGTACAACTTCCCATCCGAGGCCCGCGTAGCAGTATGCGGAACGCTCGGATCGTCAGAGGTCCGATCAGCGGGCCGAACTCGCCAGGCTCGTGCTGCTTTAGACTTCTTCGCTCTAGTGCATAAGGGCACATAGTAGGAAGAGTCTGAGTGATACTGGAGAGAGTCAGACATATCTTCTTGGGAGCACAAGAGATCAGGACCGTACGAGAGGCGGTCGAAGACAGAGCCGCGTGGAGTAGGCGTCATGCGGCTATCATCATTGGTCCGTATACGGCTGGCATACGTAGCCGCATAGGCTTTCTTCATGCGGCTGGGAGTCTCAGCCGCATGGGTCTTCTTTATGCGGCTGGATGATCTGGCCTCATGGATTTTCTTCATGCTGCTGGTAGATCTACCCGCATGAGCCTCCTGCATGTGGTTGGCAGATTTGGCCACAGGAGTGCTCGGCTTCTTCTTGAGGCGCATAGAGTCGCTCTTTGTCCCTGCAAGTCCAGCATCGTAGTGCTTTTCTTTGCCGGTCTTGGGGACAGCAGAGTTCTCTACGGCTCAAAGTGGAGCCGCATGAGAATCGCCCTCGCCGTCTTGGATAGCAGAGAGTACCCTGTCCAGAGCTTATGGGAGAGCAAATGATTTTGGCCTCCACTCGCAGCGAGCTTTCTTTGTGCGTGTTCGCTTCTGGATCGGACCAGCACTTTCTTCAGAGAGCATCTCTTCAAACGCCTGTTGGTCGAAACGAACGACCATCTTCTGTTGCGTGGAGCCAAGCTTGGCTGTATCCGACTGCGTCACCAACTCCTCAGCCGTGGAGAAGTTTGTCCCCAGCAGAGTCGCCATCGTGTTTGCCATAAAATATAAAAGAGCAGAACAATTATCAGAGGACTGGACTTTTACTTCACGTTACAAACTCGCTTGTACAAAGAAAGCCTAGGGACGAAAGCCTAGGTACAGCAGTCTAAGTACAATTGTTTATTTTGGATTCTAGGGGGTGATAATAGAGGCTCCGAAAAGCAACGGCAGCTCGTCTTACTCCTTGGACGATCGGTATGCAGCCTTGGCTCCAGAAGATTGTTCGGCGTTGGAAGAAATGTTCCCTTTGCTCTCTTTCTGCTCTTCTCTCTAAGTACTCTGGTGCTCTCTCTGATCTCGAAAAGTGCTCCAATGTACGCCTCTTTTTGTGTGTATATCTCTCTTTGCAAGGGAATGGCACCCTGCTATTTATAGGAATGGGGTATGATCATTAGGGTTGCAAATGATTGCTTCTTGGAGATGGCGACGGCCTGTGGATTGGTCAATCTAGGCCATTAGTTTTGATTGTGATGAATCTGGACCATTAAGTATAGACTATACCAAATCTCATCAGCAATTAATACTGATTGGAATAAATCTTCCTCATAATGATCTTCTGATGTATGCGAATAAATTTGATTTATTCTCCTGCCACGTGTCCCAGATTATTGAGATTTGACCTAATCTCTGATTGCAATAAATCTGAGAGATTGATCGGCTTAGGACACGTGTCCTAGGAGCCATTGGGGGGATCTGAACCGCATGAAGATTGAGCCGCATAAGATTTGGGCCGCATAAGGTTCGGGCCATGTGTCAGGGCTGCTTGGGTAGTAGCTCCCTCCCTTCGAATCTTTGAACCGCATGGAGATGATCATTGCGAGCCGCATAGGGATGTATCCGCCTGGGCTGCATGGGAATGGTTCTCTTGAACCGCACGGGGAGGCCTCCGCTTGAGCCGCATGAGACTGTTTTGGCCTGAGCCGCATGGAACGGCTTCATTCTGAACCGCATGGGAAGTCTTCGCTCGAGCCGCATATGATCGTCCCCGTGTCAGGGCCACGTAACATTTTCTGTATTTCGGAGATTGTGTCAGAGATCTCCTTCACTTCCCTAGGGGTCTGTCATTATGACAGAGTCATAATTACCACTTTTGTGTCAGGACTGCCACCTTTTCAGAGTTGTCAGCCGTCACAACAATTAATACAGGAGGGAAGAACTGTTTTTCAAGCCATGTGTCTCCTGTTCTGAGCCGCATAGGACGTCTTGAGCCGCATAGCCCCTCGTGCCGCATGAATCTGTGAGCCGCATGGGCTTCCTGAGCCGCATGGAGTTTCCTGGCCGCATGGAACCTTCTTTAATATTTTCCATGCTTCTACACAAGTCACCCCATGCGCCGGATCCTAGGAGCATCCTGACTGATTACCGTCCACCAAATCCAAGATCTTTGAGCCATGAACACACGCCACATGTCATTTGACTCAGTTCTGCCTACGAATGGATGCTAACCATACAAGATCTCAGCAACAATCGAATCTCCACAACTGCCATATGTCAGCTCCACTGCAGCCTAACAGTGTAGTTCAAAAAAGACTCAGCTTCAACTCAGTGCGCATCATCCATATGCCCCACAACATCAGCCACGTGGCATTCCTACATACATACGTATCCTACATATACGTACATGAGCAGACCAGTCTGCTGCCTATAAATAGAAAGATCATTCCTTTATCCACGGACGGAGACACAGACAGATAGATCATATTATCTACATATAGAGACGAGAAGAGACACGCAACGTCTACTTCTCCTCCAAACGCTCTGGCATCCAAAGCAGCCCAGACCTTCAAATAATTTAAGATTATCGTCAGATCGTCAACGGAGTCAACGCATTACCACTCGCTCCACCAATACAGTTTCCAGATAAAAACAAAAGTATACTCCTAGGACTACGTCTAACTCCTACATTGTATACTATTCTGTTTGTAATTAAAATACCAAAGTTTTATTCAACAAAACCTTGTCGCATTTTCGATGGCAAACAAGAATGCTGCTGGCGAATGGACTTGGCAGTAGATGCTACTGTTGGTGCATTGAGCTCCAAGAGTAGGATTTGTGGCTCTGACTTTTTCTCTCTTCAACACCTTCAAATGGTGGAGGGGGTGCTTTATTTATAGAGCTGCCTGGCACCCATGCGTACAGAGGAATGCTCATGTGCGCATGAGCACAGGCCGACCAAATCCTATGAAATTTGGATCCATCTGTGACACAACATCGTACAACACACTCTCTGACAGTGTCATTTGCTCCATCCATGCCGTATCCTGACAACGGGATCTGCTCGCACACTTCCAATGCACATACGCCGCAGCATGCCACACGCTGACAGCGAAAACACCGTTGCGTCTCTTACTTCCATACACCTAGTGCCTAGCCTCATGGCGCGTGTATGCTAAAGTGCACAATGACTAAGGAGAATAGACATAAAGTGCCTGTCCCGAATGTGACTGACGCATAGCGGTGCGCATGTGCCTGCACATAGCCTGCGCATAGTCGCACGTATACCCGGCCCATGGTCGAACGTATTCCCGTGCATACGCTCCGAGCATGCACTCGAGCAAGCAACAACGTAAGCAACTCACGCATGAAAAGAGCGTACGAGCGCCATGCGTCGATGCCGATGTGTTAAGTACAAAGTGTGCCATCAAAGTGCCACTTTACGCCCTTCGCTCGAGCTTGAGCCCAAGTTCGATCCGAGTCCGAGTTGCTAAGTCGCTACGAGGCTTACCTCCTTCGGTTTCCCAAAGTGAATGACAAAACACATGTTTGTTCTTTGTGAATTAAACTTATCCCTTTAAGAAAATCAACCTATATGTGCCACCACACTCCATGTGCATACTCCAACAAAAGCATAGCTATATATTGATGTATACATTTTGGTGGTTTTCCAATGTGGGACTAAAGTTCCCAAAGGAAAGTAGAAAATACCAACAATCCCCGACATATATCTCAATATATGGTGGATAGTTCGTCACAGTGACTACCATCATGCATTAGGAGAGATGTTACTTCGACTTGAATCTTCCCGTATGGGTCAAATAACGGTATGATACAAGAATATACTATGCCTTGAATTCTACACCATACCTGTTATTCTTTCCACTTACATCATGACATCAGTTGTGCCTTCAGTCGCGCATTAAAGGCACTATGCTGACCTGGTCTCGGTGTATGTATCTTGGGTGTCTACAGGTTTACCCTCAAGAGATGGAGCACATCTCTATCCATACATTTAGGTGAGTTCCTTTTATGTAAAAAGTTTTTAGCATGAAGCCTTGTGCTTCCTTGCGGTGCTATGCCACTATGACATGGCACAAAGTCGAGGCACTACCTCTTGTGGTGTCATACTACTGTAGTATGATGTCACAGGTCTTTTTGTAGTTATATACTACTCAGCATAAAGCCTTGCACTTCTATGCGGTGCTAAGCCGCTGTGACATGGCCTAAAGTCGAGGCTTTATATCTTTTACCTCATCGTGGTCCGACACCACTATAGCATGAGAACCCAGCCCCTTTGTAGTACTGCCTACAACTCTCTATTTTTTCACATTAGGCTGTCTGTCTATATGCGGTGCTACACTGCTATGATATGGCCCAAAGCCGAGGCTTACCATGTCAAAGTACCTCATGGTGGTGTCACCCCAATGTAGCATGGACTACTACACTCCTTTGTAGTGCTGAGCTACCCATGCTTTCTGTCAAGCACGCTGGACAGCCATGATTTTCGAGAACTCATTAAGGCTAATAGCCATCCTTTCATAGGATATTCTATTACAAGAACTATTAGTAGACTACAGTGGAGGGATAGTATCCCAATAATATTCTAAAGGACTAACCACTGTACCTAATATTCTTCCAGTTAGTAGTCCTCCCTTGAACCAAAATCTAGATGCCTAGTAGATTTTTCTTTGACCTATTAGCATAAAACTTAATGGTAGGATTGTACAAATATAATATCAAATTTCTTTCAAGCTAATTTTCTTTACTGTATCATCGACCAACTGGCACTTGAGGCCCTTTGTGAACGGATCTTCCAGATTCTCCTAACTTCGAACATCAACCACTACAATGATGCCTCCTTTGATACGGTCATTTAGTGCCATCTGCCGTAGCCGTACAGTCCTCTTCTTGCCATTGAAGAGATCATTCGATGCTACTATTGCATATGCCTGGTTGTCGCAATATACCAGAAAGGTAGGGATCTGTGCACCAACCACCGGAAGATCAAACACGAGCTCCCGAAGCCATTCTACTTTATTTGCTGCAGCAAATAATACATAGAACTCAAACTCCATAGAAGAGTGAGAGACCATGGTCTGCTTCTTTAAATTCCACAATATAGTAGCATCTCCCATAGAGAAGAGAAATCCTCTTGTGGACCTCTCTCTCTTCTTCTGAGCACCAACTGGCGTCATTGAAGCGTTCTATCACTGTTGGATAACCACTATAGAATAGTACAAACTTCTGAGTCCTCTTGAGATATCTTATCACCCTCTTTACAACTTTCCAATGATCAATACCTTGATTGCTCGTGAATCGACTCAGCATGCCTACAGTGAAAGCTTTGTCAGGCCTAGTGGAATTCGTAGCATACATCAAGCTCCCGATGACGCTCGAATACTCCAGCTGTCTGATACTTTTTCCTGAATTTGGCTTCATCTTCTGGTCGCACCTGTAGGAAGTATCAATCCCTGGAAGTTCCTGATATCCGTAGCGTGTGAGCATCTTTTCCATGTAGTGAGCTTGCGATAAAACTAACCAAGCTTCCTCCCTAGGATGACATCGATTTCTTCCATGTCCCTAATACTGAACTTGGACGAGAGGAACTTCTTCGTCTTAGTGACACACGCTAGATCCACACTAAGGATCAACATGTCGTCTATGTACAGACAAACGATCACCACTCTGCCCTCAACAAACTAGGTGTCACTATAAGAAAAATGATTATTTACGGCGTACGAAACATGCCGTAAAAGATCTTTCACGGCGTACATTTTTGTGCCGTAAAAGGCCATGCCGTAAATGACCCAATTATTTACAACGCGCATCCGCGTGCTGTAAATGATCATCTCCATATTTTTATAACGCGTATTCGTACGTTGTAAATGACCCTCTCCATGTTTTTACAACGCGCTTTCGAACGTTGTAAATGACCATTGCCATTTTTTACAACACTCATTAGAACGCTATAGATGACCTTCTCAATTTTTTTACAACGTGCATTCGAACGTTGTAAATGATCCTCTTCATCTTTTTACAACACATATTTGAATGTTGTAAATGACCGTTAGAAATGAAAAAAAAATATTTGTGGCCATATTGAGCCTAAAAATCAAATTTATTTTCTTAGACATTAATGATCATGTTACAATTCTTCAAGCACAATGAATATAACAGATATTTCTATATATATTTTATTCCCAATACATAGTCTACAATTATAATCCACTACCCTGTCTACAATCATACAACTCAAAATCAGGTTACAATTCTTCAAGCACAATAAATATAATAGATATTCTGATACTCTTTCCCCAAACATTATTTACAATTACACGCAACTCACTGTTCGGTAGAAATCAAAAAAGACCTTACCAATAGTTTATGGAAGAGTAAATTCATCGAACACGGCACAAGTATACCTCTCTTTGTCATAATAATACATACACATCTAGCTATGTATGTTTCTTCTTCTGTTTCCTCCTCTTAGCCAAATTTGAATAAAGAAGCAAAGTATTAATTGTTACAATTAAGTTGACAACTAACAGTAACTAGCACATAAACAAAAATATGAATAAACTTTCATGAAGAAAATAAATCTGGACAAGTAAGCAACATATGTCAAAGTCAAGCTAGCCTATCGGTCTTCTTCTCACTATTGATGAGAGGTTAAACGATCCAGTAAATGGACGATTCATGATGTATCGGAGATCATCGATCAGATGATATCATCTTGCAAGGGCGGCACGGGAATGATTAGGGGGCTAGTTAAGAACATAATTAATTAAGCTCATGATGATGAGAATGCTGGGTTAACTAATTAGTTATGTATGGGTACATGGAGTATTCGATGGAGTGGTCTTGGTGGCCCTCTGGACGTGTGCGACTGCTGCCACGAAGTCTGTCTCCATGCTGCCTTGCCATCGCTGCTGTACCGAGTTTCCATCTCGACACCACCAGTTCGAGGCACCACAAGTCCGGCTTCTTCTGCCACAACACAAAGCCTCCCATCTCCCCATGATCACTACCCTTGCCTATGACCTTCTTATAATTGCTGTTGTGGAGGGTTTGTAGGGGATCAGATGCAGGTGATAGTCGGGATCGGAGGAGAGTGGAGGCGGAGGGTTGCTGTTGATGTGGCTTCGCCTCCTCCCCCAATAACACCTTGCTCATGTGATGTTCCGCGTAAAGCGGCCATGCGACCACCGGTACTCGACGACAGCTACCTCGAGAGTCGAGTTCCATCATTTGTGGCTCACGAATGCGCCCATCTACCCGTACATCAGAACCGCATCCTACGGCACCCATGACTTCACCGCCATCCCCCGCCCTCGTATCTGCTCTAAGAAATCTTCACGAACGAGTGCTTCCAGTTTCGGCTCCATCTAGAACGGGTTAGCCAGGTCATTAGAGGGGCTAAGCACCACCCAGAGGAACCTCTGCCCGCTCTGCTCCAACCCGTCGTCGTCGCGGTAGTCCACGCACAACTGCAACAGAAGGAAACGGTAGATGGAAGGTTTGGGTTGTAGAGGAAAATGGCAGAATGTTTTGAGTTTTGGTGGGGGTGAGTTATTGAAATTTTTGGAATGGGTGGTTTTAGGAACGTTGGATTTGGCTGGAAATGGACGGAAGAGATTTGCTCTAGCGGGAGGACACGGATGGGGATCCGCTATTGGTGGTTTTGGCTAGTGTGATTGGCTGTTGCATTGGACATAAAAAAAATGAAAACATAGGTGAAAGTTTTGGACAGGAATATGAAAATTTGTGCGGGACTATGAAAACATAGTTTTGAAATTAAAAAAACGTTGGAGGGAAACGAAAAATACATGTAAAATTTGTGCGAAAATCTAAACAAATTTAACTGGAGAAAATTTACGAGGGTAACTAAAAAATGGAAATGAAAATATAAAAGCGAAATGAAAAGAGGAAAATAAAAATTTGAAATTTAAACTTTTTGTTTTATATAAAATTGGTATTTGTTAAATGTCGTCTTTTTATTAGATAACTGTTGTTATCAGCTTTTCTTTTTGCACAAATTTAGGGTAAAAATTTTATTTTTATCTTTATTTTATGTTATAAAATTTTATTTTTAAAAATTGGTATATTCCAGTAAATAATTTATCCACAAAATATATCATTTAAAAATATAATTTTTTTATACTATTTTTTCAATAATTATTATTTATTTATTTATTTATTATTTTGTTTTTTTTGGGTTTTTTGTTGCTTTTTTCAATTTTTTGAAATAAATCCAACAATTTTTATTTTTCAATTTTAAGAATGATTTTTTTAAAAAAAGATTTATTTTGTTGTTTTCTTAGTTTTTATTCTTTTTTACTTTTTTATCATTTTTTTATCCGGAATATGAATGTTCAATTACAACAAGTAAAAATGCCTGCCATAGATGAGTGTTCAATTACAACGCACAAAAACGTATGTCGTAACTGAGTCTTCACTTATACAAGGCGGTAACTAAAAAAGAGGGAAATGAAAATATAAGAGGGAAACGAAAAGAGGGAAATGAAAAATTAAAATTTAAACTTTTTTATATAAAATTTATAGTTATTAAATGTTCATCGTTTTATTATATACCTGTTGTTATCATCTTTTCTTGGGCAAAAATTTAGGATGAAAATTTTATTTTTATATTTAATTTCTGTTATAAAAATTTATTTTAAAAGTTGGGTATAGTCGAATGAAAAATTTATCCACAAAATATAATCCTTACATCCTTTATAAATATTTTCTACATTATTTTTTTCCCAAATTTTTTTGTTTTTTTCATTTTTTTGAAAACAAAATCCAATAATTTTTCTTTTTTCATTTTTAAGAATGATTTTTGTTTTTTTTTGTTTTAATTTTTTTAAAGATTTTTTTGTTGTTTTTATTATTTTTATTTTTTATTTTACTTGGGATATGAGTTTTCAATTACAACATGCAAAAATGCATGCTATAAATGAGTTTTCAATTACAACGCGCAAAATGCAGGTTGTAAATGTGTCTTCATTTACAACACGCAAAAATGCATGTTGTAAATGAGACTTCAATTACAACGCGCAAAAACGCATACCGTAAATGAGTCTTCAATCACAACATGCAAAAATGTATGACGTAAATGAGTCTTCACTTGCAACTCACAAAAATGCATGCCGTAAATAGGTCTTCAATTATAGTGCGAAAAAATACATGTCGTAAATGAGTCTTCAATTACGACGTGCATGTCAAACGCGCCGTAAAAATGACAAAAATCAACTCTTTTACGGCGCACATATTTGCACGCTGTAAAAGAGTGTCATTTACAACGCACAGCAACTGCACGTCGTAAATTGTGCGCCGTAAATGCTATATTTTCCTTTAGTGTGTAAACACACTTATCAGTCTCGATGACCCTGTAGCCGTTTGACCTGATGACTTTGTCAAACTTCTAATGCCATAGTTTGGGAGCTTACTTCAAACTATACATAGATTTTACCAACTTGCAGACTTTGTCTTCAAGACCCTTGACAACAAATCTTTCTGGCTATTGCATGTAAATCTCCTCTGTCAGTTCTCTATTTAGAAATGATGTCTTCACATCCATCTGTTGAATTATCATCTTATGTATAGCACCTAAGACAATCAATATTCTGATAGTAGTCATCCTTGCCACGGGAGCATACGTATCAAAGTAGTCAATTTCCTGCTTCTGAAAAAACCCCTTGGGTACTAGTCTGGCTTTGAACTTATCAACTATTCCTCAGCCCTTATCTTCTTCTTGAAAATCCATTTGCATTCGACGGTTGAGCTCCTTCAGGCAGTTTGACCAACTTTCATGTGTTATTGGAAGTTATGGAGTCAAATTCGTCATTGACTGCCTCCTTCTAGAAAATAGCATCCCTGGTCTTCATTGCCTCATCATAGGTAAGTGGATTAGCTTCCACATGTTAGGTAACAAAGTCATCTCCAAAATCCTTCGGCTTCCTCACTCGCTTTGCCCGCAGCTCAGCGATTTCAGGTTTAAATGTTGTCTCATATGCGACAACTTCTTCTTGGACTGCAACTTCCAGAAAAGTACCCATTTCTTCGAAATCAACAACGTTCTCCAAAATATCCGCGAGAACGATATTTTTGTCCTTAGAAAACTTGTCTTCAAAGAACTCCATATTGCAAGATTCAATGATATTTTTTGTTTCAATATCAAAGAACCTTTGAGCATCACTCTTGTTAGCATAGCCCAAAAATATGGTCTTCATGGTCCTCGTTCCTAGGTTCTGTATCTTGAGAACTGGAAGCTTCACGTACGCCAAACACCCCCACACTCAAATGACATTCAAGTTTGGTCTGACCTTAAACCAGAGTTCATAAGGTGTAATGTCAGAAGTCGCACACGACACTCTATTCGGATATAAGTAGTCATAAGCGTTACCTCTCCTAGTAGCATTTCGGAAGACCCATAGCTAACAACATAGAATTTATCATCTCTGTCAATGTCATGTTTTTCCTTTCTACATCTTTATTGGATTGGGGAGAATACGGAGCAGTCGTTTTATTGACAATTCCATGTTCTTTACAGAACGGTGCGAATTCCAAGGAACAATACTCTCTACCTCGATCACTTCTAAGTCTCTTGAGTTATTGACCGATTTGACGTTCAACTTCAACTTTGAAGTCCCTGAATTTTTTGAACGCTTCATCTTTGGATTTGAGAAGATATACGAACGCATATTTTGAGAAGTCGTCAATGAAAGTAATGAAATACTTCAACCCGACTTTTGTGGGGAATTCCTTGAAGTAATAGACATCTGAGTGTACCAACTGTAGAAGATCTGTACTCATGTTCCCTCTTATGAACGGCTTTCTGACGACTTTTGTTCGAGACATACTTCACATTTCTCTATCCCTTTACCCCCATATTTGGTGATAAGGCCTAGACTATACATCTTGTTAATTCTTTTACAATGCACATGTCCTAGTCTTTTATGCCATAACTCAAGAGCATAACCAGAAGTAGCAACTGCATTGATACTCTTAAAAGTTACAAGTTGCAGCTTAAAAATTCCTTCGATACAAAAAGGTTTGCCGAAGTAAGCACCTTTGTAGGATATCACCATCTGACAACATTGATGTCCATCCTCAAGCCCCGTCTTGCACAACAGACTCCCCGAGATCAGGTTCTTGGGAATCATCGACACGTGCTTCACGTTCTCCAGTGTGAGTGACTTTCCCGAAGTCAACTACGGCTCCACTATTCTGATCCTCTAACCGTCAGCTTGAGTCTTATTCACCATGGAGACCTTCTCATAAATAGGCTGATACTTGGTGAACTGTTCTTTCTTTGAATAGACGTGGCATAATGCCCCGGTGTCCACCCACCAGTCAGTGTCCACTCCATTCGAATCAACCTACACAATCATAGCAATCAGGTTAAGCTCACCTTTCTCTTTCGGCTTGGGCTTGGACCTACAGTCCTTCTTGTAGTGACCCTTCTTGCCACAGTTGTAGCATGTCACTTCAGACTTAGGCTTTGGTTTGAATAGAGTCAACTTAACCTTCAGCTAGTTAACATCCTTCTTCTTATTCTTGAAGGGAGCCTTTTACTTCCCCTTGTGATTACTAGACTGTACTATGTTAGCCTTAGCCAATTGCTTGGTCAAGGTGTCCACCTTTAGCTGACCTCTAGCATCATCTTCAATATGGATCGAGTGCAGAAGATTTTCGAGCTGGATCTCCATCTTCTTGCAGTACATATCAGTCTTGAAAGTGATCCAGCCTGGAGGAAGTTTGGTGACTATCATGCCCACCATGAACTTGTCTTTTTGCTTCATGCCCTCTTCCTCCAGCTTTATTTGCAGTTTCAAAAGTTCTTTGACTTACGGCAACATCGTCTTCCCAACTTCAAATTGCATACTAAAGAACTTCCCAACGAGATGGATTTTGGACTTCTTCTCGTCAGTTTTGTAGTGCTTCTCTAGAGATTCCAAACATCTCTAGCTTTCTTCTTCTTGTTGTAGGACTCCGCCATAGAGTCGTCCATAACATTCAGAATGAACAACCTGCAGAGGTCGTTGTCTTTCTTCCACTTGGCGTGCTCGGTCGTAGCGATACCGATAGCAAGTTCACCTCCATCTTCCAGGAATGATAGGTTCTGGATCAGTCAACACGTTGACAACATTAACAAGTTGAAGATTCAAGGAAATGTCCCTCTTCCAAATGTTGTAGTGTTCGCCGTCAAACTTCTCAAGTTTGTGAAAACTTGTATCTATAAGACTTGAACGGTTGGACTCCATTCTTTTTTTTGTGATCTTGCTTTGAGATTGTTAGTCCCGAAGAGAGATCTAAGAGTGGAGGGATCCAAACAAGGCATAGAGTCTACTTGCAAGACAAGAAGTCTGTACTCTAGCCGGCAACACGGGAGAGAGGCGTAGGGTCTACTTGTAAGACACAAAGTATGCACGCTAGCCAACTCAAGTAAGAACTAAATTAATGTTACAAATTGACTTAAAGAAAAATGCAAAATACAACAACAAAGAGGAAAATAGTATTCTTCGCTTTACGTTCGCAGACGCTACAATAAGAAAAACATGAAACACAAAAGGAAAACACAAAGAAAATCTTCTTACTGGGGTGAACAAGTCACCGGTGCTAAAAGCAAGATTCGTCCTATACTCGATCTGCCCCCAGGAACCAGCAAGTTCAAGTATGAACCTCTGGAACGCTCTTCGTCAACTTTGGAAAGACTTTAGAACTCAATTCGGGGAAAGAATGCTGCTGGCACATGGACTTGGCAGCGGGTGCTGCTGTTGGTGCATGGAGCTCCAAGAGTGGGATTTGTGGCTCTTTCTCTATCTTTAACACCTTCAAATGGTGGAAGGGGTGCTCTATTTATAGAGCTGGCTGGCACCCATGCATGTAGAGGATGCTCATGCACACATGAGAACATGCCAACCAAATCCTACAAAATTCACATCTGTAAGCGAACACATCATCATGTAGCACACTGTGCTCTTACAGTGCTGCCTGCATCGTCCAAGCCATAAGCTGACAGCGGAATCTGCTCGTACGCTCCCAATTCACATACGACGTATCACGTCACATGCTGACAACGAAAACACCACTGCGTGTTGCACGCTGACAGCGCCGCTGCGTGCCGAAAGCAACCACGCCCATATACTTAGTACCTAGCCTCATGGCACGTGTACGCCAAAGCACAAGACCACTAAGGCACATGGTCACTAAGGTGCTTGGCCGTAAAGCGCTGGACACAAATGTTCTTGACGCATAGCGCTGTGCATGCGCCCGCACATAGTTCACGCATAGTCGCATGCATAGCCGGCTCATAGCCGTACATATGCCTGCATATACGTTCCGAGCAAGCAACTGCCAAAGCAACTCGCGCATGAAAAGAGCGCATGAGCACCATGCACCAATGCTGATGTGCTAAGCGCAATGTGCGCCACCAAAGCGTCACTTTGTGCCCTTCGCCCTTCGCTCGAGCCCGATTCCTATTTCTAGTCTGAGTCACTAAGCCCCTATGGATTCCAAAAGTGAATGACAAAAAAAATGTTTGTTCTTTGTGAATTAAACTTATCCCTCTAGGAAAATCAACCCACATGGGCCACCATACTCCATGTGCATACTGCAACACAAGCATAGCTATATATTGAGATATATACTTTGGTGGTTTTCTAATGTGGGACTAAAGTTTCCAAAGAAAAGTAAAAAATACTAACAAGAAATAAAATACTCACCAGCTAAAAGCTGGATAACCTAACCAGGAGGGGAGTAGAGACAAGAGACAGTACTATTATGGAGTGCATTTATACTCTGCCAATTTATGGGAAACCTTGTTCCTCGACCTCCTCACATATAAAAACTCTGGAGGGTTGGATTAGATGTAGACACGGCTTCTTGAATAGAATGAATCAATACCCTTCGAATCACCTTCGATGGCAATACCCTTTGATGATATAAACTGCATAGCAAGAAGGATTCCTTAGTAGATGGCATAAATTTCAACCTGTAACTGTAAGCTGCAGTCAAGCTTCCTTTAGAGTCCCTAGCAATAGTTGCTGCCACTATAGATGAGGGGAATGTGGCACCATCCACATTGATCTTGACGAGGGGGAGCTCCACCACACTTCTTGTTCGTCCCCCCTAGGTAAGCGTTATGGATAACATTAGCCTGGTTAACAACGCGTTGAGTACACAGATCTTCATGGCAAAAGATGCAAGCACCTCTAGCTTTCCAATGGCCCAAAGTAGAGATGTACCGATCTGGAAAGCTTCATGTGCTGTGTATCTTTTTAGAAGACCTCGAGTAGGGTGAAAATATTGTATTGGCTCTCCACCCACATACCCAGTAGGCTAAATGTTACAAAAAATTAATGCTCTCTTCTTGAAACTTGTAAATAAAAATAAATAAATATCAGCGTTACTGGCCTCTAGGGAAGTCATACAAAATGTACTACCCTAGGAGTTGATCTTAGGTCTATGTGCAGAATGTTATGCCTCGATTCGATAAACCGTTCATCCTCGCATCGATTTATGCCGAATCGATCGTCCTCGCTGGATGTAATGCCGTATGAGTCTGGAGTTGCACTCGTACAAGGCAAGAACATTACATTTGATACATTCATTTGAAACATCAAATTGAAACTTCACAAATTTAGATAATTGAAGACGCAGTATAGGAAGATAGAAATATGATTTTCATTGATAGCTTGCAACGAAGTGCAAGTCGTAATTACATTTGATATGCCGTTGCAACTATATTGATTGAAACAAAAGAAAATACTCGACAAACTGCCTGAACTAATACTTGTCCTTCCATACATTCACACCCTTTTATACATTGAAAGTTTTCAATGAATTGGCTTCAAAATACTTCAAAATAGAAGAGCTTCAAAATACCTCCCCAAACATCAGCTTTGGCCTAGCACCATGCACCCCCAGAGTTCTCATCTCCTGTAGGGTTGGGGAATTAGTACACTTGGGAATGTACTAGTGATTGAGATGAACCCACTCGTTTAAACCTACACTGATTATTAAGGTAGGAATGCATTCAAGTTTTCTTGCTATTTAGAACTAGATGAATTCAATTCATATCGATTTGTCTTCCTGAACAGTAAAAGAATACAGTAAAACATAGCAAATTCTCGTAATTCTTACCATTGTCGTGCTCATCCCTACATAAAATAGAGATAACACTTACAACCTGTATAAGACAATAGGTGAGCATTCTACTATCTTATATGTGGTCATTGGTGCTTTACGCACCACGAGGGACCTTTATATGGCATTACGATGTGCCCTTTCAGCCTGGGTTGCAAGCCCTACTGTAGGTCCCGCAATGCCTCGTACAGAACCACGAATTTATATTCCCCTTAGGTTGATTCGGTTTCGGTGCCTTGAATACCATCTCAAAGAAAGCCAAACTTGTGCACAAGTTGTCCATGACTATGCCAATGATTGAACAATTTAATAGATGAAACAAATGGCATAACGTAAACAGTATTAAGAAGCATTATCATTTCGACTCATGCGAGAGTTTATTTCCTCAAAACGTACATTTTGATTTGGCGTCCCGTAGGTACCAAATTCCCCGAGGCACCATATGCCGCAACCAACGTTTCATTATATTTTATATTTTATGAAATAATCTATCACTTTTTTAGAACCTTAACTTTTTGCTTTTTGGTGTAAAAATTATATTTCCAGAGTAAATTACTCTAAATCGATACAGTTATCCCGAGTTCTTCATCTTAGTGATTTCACATGCATTTAACTTGCATCGTTGATTTGAATAAATTCGAGGCAACAAGAATTTCATTTGCGGGAAGGCGTAGAAAAGACGGGATCGAACCACCCACAAAGTATTCGATCGTGTCGAGAGTTGGAGCGCTTTGCAACGTTCAATCTTTAGTTACGTGAGTTCCTGCAATGGCTCGAACATTTTATCAGAATCCGTCTTTTAATCCTTCGTTTCAAAATTCTTAGAATGAATGCAGAAATCGACGCGAAAATACATTTATCAAAACCAAGCAGCAAAAACTTCAAGAAACCGTACAGCAGCCCGGTCCCGTCGAAGGGACTCTTATATAGAGCTCACTTGCCGAGATGCAGTCTGCTGCATCTAGGAGTTATTCCAACAAAAGTCGTCCATTAGATGGTTGATTCTCGTAACATTCGTCCAAATCAATTTATTTGATGATACAAAGTGATATCATTTACCAAGCTCAGTGACCGAGTCAGAATAACCATCTAAGTTCCCGATATATTCTGACTTGCCGCAAGCATATTACATAGTCTGTCGCCTATCGAGAACGGGACACTACATAATATACCAATAAGAAAAGTTTTGTCCCAAAATTTAAGAATAAGGGTCTGACCTTAAATTTGGCAAATAACGAAGGGTACTTCTCCTTCATCTCTTCCTCCATCTTCTATGTCGATTCCTTAACTGAATGGTTCCGCCAAAGCATGTGAACCAAGGACATCGACCGATTTCGCAAGACTTTTTCTTTACGGTCCAAAATTTGAATAGGATCCTCCAAGTAAGACAGTTCTGCACGTAGCTCCAACTGGTCGAAACTAACCACGTGACTTGGATCATGCACGTATTTTCAAAGTTGTGAAACATGGAAAACATCATCCACTTAAGCCAAGGCAGGAGGTAGTACGATCCGATAAGCAACAGTTGTAACTCGCTCGATGATCTCGGAAGGGCCTACAAATCTAGGACTCAATTTGACTTTAACACCGAACTGCATCACACCACACATGGGCATTACTTTCAAGAACACATGTTCCCCAACCAAAAATTCTAGCCGTCGCTGACGAAGATCTACGTAACTCTTTTATCGACTAGTAGGCGATAGATGTAGATGCTAATATAATCTATATATGGTAAGACAATATAGAATATTAATAATAGTATATTCTTATAGGTGATCTTGAAAGGAGTGACGAGGACACTGGAGTTGTCCAAGCCTACCCTCAAACAACAGTGACAGGAAAGTGTACCTTGTCATGGTTGCAGATTATTTCTTTTCTTTGTTGTTGTTCATTTGATTAGCATTGCAAGACGTAGGGACGTCGATACTTAGTGTCCGTTTCGTAGGTGGGTACCGATGGCATGATGATGACACCGAGTATTGACATTAGGCATTGCGTGTATATTGACGTGTCCATTGACACGATTGACCACAGGACACCGATACATTCATAATGCAAGGTTTATATGACTATTCGTTGTATTGACCTCGTACTAGCATTCTATATTTTTCTATCATTATTGCTATTGTTATCGAGATGATTGTACATACTTGACATTGCTATATTCTAGACATGGGGTTGGGTTGAAGTTGACTACAGTATCAAACCTATCATCGCGTGGCCTGTTGTTTAGTGAACCTTTAGCTCTGTCACAAAGTAAAGGATTATAACTATCGAGATTGATTGTCCTTAGTCCCAAAATTGTCCTTGGTCCCAAAATACGGTACTGTGGACAATATCCTCATAGGTGCTTGTGAGCCTTAGTGGAGAGGTGCTGGTATTCTAGAAAGTTTTTTACTTGCATAGTACATAAACCAAATATTGTAGATTTCCTTAGTTCATATTTACTTATCTGTACCTTGGCATGTATATTATGTACCTTGCTAGTCCCCTGAGGACCTGGCTATTTTCCAGGCTTAGATGAAGCTGAAGAATACCCTGAGGTTTCTGGCATGGGAGATGGGACCAGAGACGTACCAGCATAGGAGGACGATATAGAGCCAGAGGATTTCTCGTGATCATGTTATTTCCATATTTTGACTTGCTATTTTTTTTCCTTTCATCAAACTTGTAGTTGATTATTACTTTGTTTCTTTTTTTGTGGTTTTGGCATGTCTTTTGTCCGCATATACATTATTACTTTTACTGCTAGATATTTGAGACATCATTATTCTTAGACTTGATATCTTTGTGGACTCTATGAATGAGATTATTGTCACGACCCGCACCCACTATGAGGGTACGAGTACGTAACAGCGCTCAGCCTACGCCGCAGTGTCGGCGGTAGAACGCTGTCCTAGATTACTATCTAATCAACAACTCACGCAATTATATAATGTACTTGTCAAATCTCAACTCCGAACGGAGGACAAGTATAGATATAATGAAATCTCAGTCACAGTCTAAGCACGATAAGATAACACAGAAGTTTATAACTAAGACTAAACAACAACATCTATAAACTACTAAATAATAATATCACAAACAACTCAAATACAAACTCGTATCTCAGTTTTTTACAATTCAAGTTCTAAAACATAAAAACTAAACCAAGTCTACTAGCTAGTCTCCCGATCACTCTTGAGTGTCGGGGCCAAAGGTAGCTAAGCCATCTCCTGCTCCAAGGCAAGTAGGGCAAATGTCCTCAGGACAAGCATCTGTAATATTTTCAACAGGTCCAGTCAGGACAGGAACGAGTATAATTCATCAAGAAATCCCAAGTAAATGACAGAGAACTATAAAGCAGTTATAGACAGTTGTATTGATGAATATGACAGTTTGTACGAGTAATGATGTAGAGAGCAGTTAAGGTACAAGGAAATAAGGTAACTAAACAAAAGAGAAACATAGCAAAGAAGACTGTAAAATAAGATCTAGCTGAACTAGAGTAACATAATGAGTTCAGATGGTACAATATAAGTCGAGTGTAATCCCAATGTGAGTCTAATATAAGATGAGTCGAATGTGATTCTAATCATTGTTCTAATAAGGTGAATCGAATAAGGTGATACGAATAAGGTTATACGAATAAGGTGATACGAATAGTGATTCACATGATGTTCTAATAATGATTCAAATAAATTCTCCAAGTGTGTTTTAAAATACGTAGTTAGATATGTAAACGGCTAAGGGTAAATATGGCACATCACACACCTGGCGGGTGTGGAAAGGCTATCGTTCGAATATTATTCACAGGGGGTGGTTTAAATAGTGGGAATGTTCACATGTCTAATCAAGTATTTCCCCCGCCCATCTAATACAATGAATCCAAAATCCGACACATCAATCGAATAAAAGTCAAACCAACACATGAAGATACGAATAGGTGGTTCGAATAGTGATTCGTATGGTGATTCGAATAATAGAGGTAAGACGAGTAAGTATGTGTGTCGTATACATGGATTCAGAAATAGTAATATGTGTTTGGAACAGAGAATCACATACAGCTAACTAGAACTGAAGTACAGTAATTGACAAATAAATGAGAGAACTATCAGAGAATGTACTCGCCTGCTACTCTGAAAAGAGTAGTATAATATCAGATGTCTGCACCAGAGTCACAATGTCCTAAACAGAGAAATATAGGTTATAATATGATTAAGATAAGGAAAAATGAAGTCTACGATGCAACCTATATGAATTCTTTGCCAAACTAGGTCAAAGTCAACTCTAAGTCAAACCTGGTCAACTGTCTGGGTCAAACTTTTGGTACCTTGTCAACATTGGTCTTAAATAGTCTAGTCTATGGTATTTGGGACTATTCCCAAATTCTAGGTCAATAATTAGGTAGAGTGTGGTTGCATGAAGACTACATCTATACTCTAGATTCAACCTATACATTTCCAACCACTCTACTCTAGCTTAGAACATAATACTTAACCTTTCCCATTACCACATGTACATAAAGGTATAAGGTTGCTAGGGTTAAGTTAATAGGAGTGAACCAAGAAGACTGGACATGAGATTAAGGCTAAATCCAAGTTATCTGAACTAAGGTGGAGGTATAACCCAAGGTCCCACACCCATGTAGGGGTCTGGTCTGATATCCTAGGGACTAAATCACACTAATGCTAAACAGGTTAGGACTGATCCCCTATTACCTAAACTCGAGCCTTCAATGCTCTCATACATGTAAACCAAATCAGCACACCCTTAATGTCACTAAACTCCTTGAATCACATAAACCTTACCAAGCCCTGCACCCTCCTCTAACTCCTAATTTGTAAGCCAACCCTCTACTCTAGTAGTACACCAATTATTATACCTATAATACTTATTCAAAAAAAGGACACACACACCCAATGTATGTGAAACTGAACACTACATAAACCTGCAGGGGGTCAAGAGGGTATGGAACATGACAGAAGTGTGTCAAATGTGTCTCAGTGTTAGGCATGTGTAACAGGTGAACCAATACGTTCTCAGAAAAATAAGTGAAGTGACAGTGTATTATGGGAACTTTGTTCTCAGGAATGTGGATATGATATGTGTACAGCACATGGCTCGACTGAAACTCATGCAGTCCGATATTCTAATTTTTAGGACAGTGCAATGAATGCAGTGTAGATATGTGGGCACTGTTGTGAATGAAGTACAATGAAGGATGCAAATGAGGGTATCAGGCAAATGCAGGACTAGCTTGAATGTGCAGTAAACAATGGATTAAAAACAGGGCTAATCAAGGCTCGAATGAATAGTATTTAATATGGATGTATCACTCAACATGAACTGATAAACAGGGGAAAAACGAATTATATATCCAAAGGGACTGGTTCCTGTAACAAGGAGTTTCGTTACATGTGGGTTCAATGCTCAGGTTCAAGGTGTAAAAACGTATGATGTCAAGTGTCCAGATAAGTTGGCAGTGTTGCAGGTCACTTATTAAATAAACAGGGCAGCTCAATTGCAGTAAAAAAATAGATGTTTGCAGACATCCAAGCAAATGTTTAGGCAAATGCAGGACTATGTGTGTTGAAGTGCAATGTAGTAGTGAGTGAATGAATGAGTGTGTGAGTATATAGTGATATATGATTCCCAGGAAAACATGTGACAGTGTAGCAATTACCAGGTTTTCAATTTAAACTACAATGCCAAAATCGAAGCCCATCATCTGCACCACCATGAATCCAAATAACTAACTCAGATAATATAGGAATCAATATGAAATCTGGCAAAACCAATTCAGAAAAAAAACACAAAAAGAAATAGTAAACTGAAACCTAATAACTTAACATGTAATCTGGATACCAACTTGGGAAGTAATTGGAAATCAAAACCAACCAAAAGTCTCTAAGGACAACCAGAACCCAACCTGGGAATTGAAAGGTAATACAAGAATCCTGATTTCAAATCACAAAGCCAAAAGAATACGGGCTGATACCTGAAGTATCAGACTGGAAATGACACAATACTAAATCAGAAATAAAAAGTTATAGTTCGAAACAAGGGGAATACCATGTAACCCAATCATGTCATCAGAACCTGATACCCGAGATAATCTATATAACTAACTGAGATTTACATCTCAAATTCGAACCATGGTATCTTATTGACAATATCAGTGAATTAACAGATTCAACAACCCTAAATAAAACTCGGAGCAAAGCTAAAATAAACTCGAATCAAATCGAAGCAAGGCTCAAATCAATTCATTATAAAACCAAATCAAATACTTGAACAACTGAAACCCATTTGTATCAATTTTGAATCCTTAAAACCCACTATCGTGTATCAGGACCAATTCGCACTCACTGTGCACAGTTCGAACAACCCGTGCAGCTCGAACCCTGAGTCCGACATGACACGGGTGGCATGCCACTCGGGGCTGGTATGTCAGACACGCCCCCAAGCCTTATGCCAAGTGTCGTGTCCCCTAGTGTCACAGACTGTTCACACTGTCCCTCGAGTAGCAGGGCAGCGCACGAGCACTGTACGAACCCTCGTGCTATGAGTCTCGCTGCTCGTGGGCACACTCAGACACTGATGCACTCTCAGTCCTTCATGACCTCACTGAGCACATTAATGCTACAAAACTGTACAAACACTTTTTGAAAATAATGGTTAAAAGCCCATTCAAGCATTTCAACAAACATATGAATACATAGACCGATACGTGTCCGATACGGACACCAAACGGACACGAAATCCTACTAAACTTAGGGGACAGCTAGGGTTGACCTAAATGAATGCAACCATGTAAAGAAATTGGGAAATGGAAGGGTTTTAATAGGTTTTACCTATTGAGAGCAAGTCTCAAGGAAAAGCCCCAATTTAGAGAATCCCTCTTCCTTAAATTGTGTCTAAAAGAGCTCCACTCCTTGCAAGCAAGCCATTTTCAATCTCCCCTCTAGATTTAGATCCAAATGCAAGAGGTTGGGATCAATTTGGTGGAGAAATGGAGGAGTTAG
Organism: Iris pallida; assembly: GCA_029216955.1. Classification (NCBI taxonomy): domain Eukaryota; kingdom Viridiplantae; phylum Streptophyta; class Magnoliopsida; order Asparagales; family Iridaceae; genus Iris; species Iris pallida. The sequence goes on from JANAVB010040818.1 coordinate 13,653,140, forward strand.
ACAATTTGGGGGAAGAAATTAGGGTTTCCTACAAAGGGATGTTCTAAAAGAGGCAAGTGGTCTTGAAGAGACACTTTATAGGCTGAAGTTAGGTCTTGTTTGGGCTGTTGTGGCTGCCTAAAATGAAGAGCTAGGGTTAGGGTTCTCATATTGGGCCTTGGGCCAAGTTTGCTAGCCCACAAGCTCAAGTCCTTAGCCTTTGGTCCAATGTAAAAATTCCTACTCTCTTCATGAAACATAGCCAACTTAAGTCAACCAAGACCAACTTAAGCTTGATTAGGGTCCCATGCCAAGTCGACTAAGTCACCAAGGTCAAGGTCAAAGTCTAGGACAGTTCCTTAAGTCACAGCTAGTCAAAAGTCAAATCAATAATCACCAGTGCAATAGATCATGAAATAATTCAAAGAGACCAAATGACCAAAATACCCCTAGGCTAAAAGTGATAATTAAATTATCCTAATGACATGGATAGGCTCTAGGTCATGCAGTCTCTACGGTTTTACTAGCTGCACACCACAATCACAAGTCACGACTTAAAACAGTTTTTAAATAGTTTAAAAATAATTAAAAATCACCAAAAATCATAATGTGAATTAAATATCACTAAATAATAATCATAATTACAAAATTTCAAAAATACCCTCATCTGGAAAACTGGGTGTTACAATCCTACCCACCTTATAAAAATTTTGTCCTCGAAATTAAGATGATCGCACCTTTCCTAGGTCAAACCCCCAATCAATCAAATTCGAAGCAATACAATCCTACTGGTCGATTCCACAGTCTCGAACAGGGTAGCTACACTATCTAGCAACACAAGCAATATCCTGGCAGGTACTAAAGAAAATTATACATGAAAGTGGGAAAGAAGAACGGTCAAGGTCAAACTGCTAATCCATCACCTGCAACGTCAGCCTCCTCGGCTTCCATCGCGAAAGCTCCACCCCTCTGGTGCTGAGCTACAGGTAGCCTAGCTCCCTCTCTCTGACCCGGTGCTCGTTATACGGTGCAGTAGGGCAATCCCTGACCTGATGAGCAGCGGATCCACAGAACAGACAAACCTTCCACCTCCTATAGCAAGTCTCCAAACGTGCCCTGCCCTCTTGTAGTAAGCACAAGTCTGCACCGTGCGGTCCTGCCCTCTTGGTTGATGCTGTGCCTACTGTACTCTTATCGGTACCTGCATCCGCTAAATCTGTACATGAGGCCTCTTGGCCTGGCCTCCCTGTTGCTGCCCCCAACTGGGTCTCGCCTCCTCTTGAGCCTAAGCTCAAGATCATCTTCAGCCAATAAGGCTTCCATCAAAATCTCCTCAAAAGTGTCATCCATGTTGCCCTTGGTCAAGGACTTGACTTCCTTGACCAGACCCTTCCGGAACCTCTGGGCCTTCACCGTCTCGCTCAAACCCTCTACGAATCTGCCGAGGCGGCCGAACTCCCCAGCGTACTCCTCTACTGACAGGCTCCCCTGAACTAAGCTCTCAAAACTGCGACTCCAAGGCCCGAAGCACTGAATCTGGAAAGAACTTCTTCTTAAAGAAGCCCTTGAACTCCTCCCAGGTCTGTCCAGCTACCCCCACCCTGGGGTCTGACTGATACCAGGTGCGAGCAAGATCTCGCATCCGGCTAGCTGCTGCCTCTATCTGGAGATCTGCCGATATCCGGACCAGGCGAAAGATCTCCTCTATATGCTCGATCCACTCATCAGCATATAGAATCCCCTCCGTCCCCAGGAAGTCTCTGGGGCTCATCTTCTGGAACTGCTCTATCCCTGGTGTCCTCGGCTGCTGGATCACTGGTCGAGCTGCGACTGTCGTAAGGGCCAACTCCATGCTCCTGTCCTCTCGGGCCTGCTGCGGTCCATAAACTGCTGGAAGTAAGCGAACATCTGTACCGCATCCACCTGTCCTGTAGGGGCGGGCTGGAACTGCATCTCTGGAATGACTGGGTCCTGCTCCGAGCTGATGGAGGCATACCCCTGCTGCTGCTACTAGTCCCAATATGAGCATAGGTGGCAGGAGCTGCAGCCTCCTAACCCTGCTGATCTGGATGAGAGGTGGCAGTCCTCTACAGCAACTGCTGCACCAGAGCGATGTGATCGTGTCTCCACCATCCTGAAGACAGATCGAACAAGGAAGTCATACTGAGCCGGAATCAATATAATCAAAGGAGGCAGTTATTTCAAAGAAGGCAAATCAGTACGATATGTAGATGGCATGATTTAAAGCAGAATTTTCCTAACTGTGATTGAGTACCTCTCCGTTTAAACCTATCTCTCAAATCCTATCGCAGGCTGTAGTGATACTCTAGTTCGAATACCACTACATAAACTCGACCTGCATGGGCCACCACTAAAAAGTGTCACGACCGCACCCACTGTGAGGGTACGAGTACGTAACACGCCCAGCCAATGCCGCAGTGTCGACGGTAGAACGCTTGTCCTAGGTTACTATCTAATCAACAACTCACAATTATATAATGTACTTGTCAAATCTCAACTTGGAACGGAGGACAAGTATAGATATAATTAAATCTTAATCACAATCTAAGCACGATAAGATAACACAGAAGTTTATAACTAAGACTAAATAACAACATCTATAAACTACTAAATAATAATATCACAAACAACTCAAATACAAACTCGTATCTCAGTATTACAATT
>JANAVB010040818.1:13871440-13938655 GCA_029216955.1 Iris pallida
TTTGTGCTTGGTTTAGCAAGTGACTTAGGCTATGGTTAGTAGCTATCTTGGATACTTGATTTGCATAATTTAGTTTTGTTTAGACCTAGAATGACTGACCTAGCTAGTTGACCATTGTTGACCCAACCCTAGCTAATTTGACCATAGTTGATTAGAGTTGACCTAGTTTGACTTTATAGTTGACTTTGACCTAGATTGACTTAGAATTATGTAGATTATATTATAATTTAAATTACCATATAAATTAAACTCTTTATAACCTGTGTTGCTAAACTAGGACTCTGTGACTCCAGTTGGCCATCTTTTCATATCAGATATTCAGATACCAGGCGAGTACATTCTCTGATCGTTTCATACTTGTCACGACTTATATTCTTGCTCTAGATTACTTTACTTGATGCTGTCACGTTATCATCACGGATTGGTACTATATGGATCTCTTCTTGGGATGTTATCTCCCTTAGCGGGTGCATCGGATACTTTATGACATGTGTTTCATGTACATCATGTATTCCTTGCTCTTGCGTTATTCATGTATACTCATGTTCTCTCATGTTCTTTCATGTACGCTCATGTACTTTCATGTGCTCTCATGTACGTTCATGTTTCCTCATGTGTTTCTTGTATAACCAAAACATCATGTCCGTAACGTAACTTGAATGGATCCTTGTGTATTGATTGTGGGTAGGGGTGAGTATAAATGGTCATATGATTTACCCATCATGTTCACTCTATTACTATTCATGTTTTTATCATGTACAACACAGCCTTATTGGCTGATGTCCCACATGTTCACTCATGTACATCACGTACAACCTAAGCCAATTACATGCCATCTCGTACTCTACATCACTAGTCACTTACAGTTCTTACTTATCATGTATATATTTTCAGTTATCAAATATCTCTTCTGTTTTCATGTACATCTTCTTACAGCGTTTCATGTATCTTACTCTATTGCTTGCTTTATATTTCCTGCCATGATATGAACTACATGAGATGTACTGTGCTCGCTCCCGTCCTGACTGGACCTGTTGAAAATATTACAGATGATACCAAGGACTTCTTCCCGACCTACTATGGAGCCCATCTAGACGATACTTGTGAGTTGGACCCACAGGAGGATCCAGCTCTAGCTAAGGACGTCCTCCATACTGCTTAGACTAGTTTAGTTAGGCTCTATTCTGTCATTTGAGATCTGGATTGTATATATTCTTTATATTCTGGATGTTGCTGAGTTGTTATCTTAGACACTTAGACTCTTCTGATCATCTGTATTTCATTTTGAGTTCTATATCATATCGTACTTCTTCTTCCTTAGTTGTGATTGTGTTTACATTCTGCTATGTCACCCCCATTCGGAGAGTATACACTTCTGCTATGTCACCCCCATTCGGAGAGTATACACTGCTTAGCATTATATTGTTAGATGTTGTAACCTAGGACAGCGTTCTACCGCCGGCACTGCGGTGTAGGCTGGACGTACCCACTTCTCGTGCCCTTACTCTAGGGTGCGGGTCGAGACACATTTTTAGTGGTGGCCCATGCAGGTCGAGTTTATGTAGTGGTATTCGAACTAGAGTATCACTACAGCCTGCAGTAGGATTAGGATATTTTTTGAGGTACTCAATCACAGTTAGAATTCCTTGTGAGATTCCTGGGATGACCCTTGAGAATCTCATTCTGAACTTCAAATTTGAAATCCTTTTCTTTTGTTTTGATTTACCCTTACTCCTTGATATTGAATTTGATTTTGATGGATCGTTGTTGATTTGATTTTTCTTATCGAGATGAATTTTATGACCCGAGTTACGATATCTTCGGAAATTATAGGGATGGTAAAACGTCTACTTTATTATGGAACCTAGAGCTTACCGCAGCTATATTAGCCGGCGTGGCAAGAACATAGGGACCTGACTTCGGATGTACATATCTTGATCAAGAGATTGGAATTTCTCGCAGCTATACTAGTCGGCATAGCGAGGATTCCAGACGACATGATCATAGAGATGCATACCCCAGTTATGGACTCTACCATTCATTGCAGCCTTGCTTACTAGCGTGGCGAAGATTCTGGGTATCATAATTTTGGACAGATGCATGTGATTATCAGATTATATCTTGAAGGTTTTAAAAGTATCACCTCTTTCATTTCTCTTCTTTTAAAAAAATTTTGTTTTCCATCATCAAATAACTTAGGAGTAGGGATAACTTTAGTTGACTAGTCTAATTCCTTGTAGAAATTCATTAGTTATAACTCTTTCTTAGTATGATGATTTAATGAGTTGTGATTAGGCCTTTATCTTAGGAATGATAGTATAGCCCTAGCTTTACCTATGAGCACCCAGAATATCAGCCTAGACCAGCCTATCCAGTCCAAACTCCTATCCGACAGAGGCCAGTTGAGAGAGTGCCTACTTGTACCTTTTGTAGGAAGCTTGGACATATATGGGACCACTGTAGGAAAAGAAGAGGGACGTGCCTATTTTGTGGGTCAGCTGCACACCTGGTACGAGACTGTCCTTCTATACTTATCCCAGCCAAGGCTCCGCCTTCGGGAGGGAGTTCCAGCCACCAGACCTAGTTGGAGGTGAGTCCTTGACCTATATCTTAGCCAGTCTTTGATAATTGATGCACCCTAGATTGCTTGTATATTTGATACCCTATGACCATTTTGGTTTAGCATGACTAGTATACCTAGATGAGACTTTCAACTGCCACCATATGCCACGACCCTGTATGCCATTCTTTTAAATTGTATAATTTAGGTAAGTTCTGAGACCATGATTGTTGGGGACGAGACTCTAGAAGAAGTACGACCATCTTAATTTCAAGGACGAAATTCTTCTAAGGAGGGAAGACTTGTAACACCCATTTTTCTAAAATAAGGGTAATTTTGAAATTTTGTAATTATAATCATTTAATAATGATATTTAAACCAAGTTATGATTTATGGTGATTTTTAATTATTTTAAAACTATTTAAAATGTTGAATTGTGATTTTGATGGTTAACTAGTTAAACCCTAGTTTTGCTAAGCCTAGAGACTAACCATGACCAAGGGAGCCTAGTCATGTGATTAGGATGACTAGTTACAACTTTTTATCCTAGAGATATTTGGGTCATTTTGACAATTTTGTGAAATTGTAATTTATATTAATTAAATATTGTGCTAATCCTTTAGTTAAGCCTTAATCTTAGCCTAATCTAGATTATCCTTGAGCTTAGAGTCTTGATTAGGGTAACCTAGAAGTGACAAGATTATTAATATCTAGATATTTCTAAGAAAGATATTTACTCTTAGGATATTTGTGAAAAAGAAAGCCTTATGACTAGTTGAACCAATAGGAAGGCTTAGAATTGGGTGGACAAGCCCTAGCCACTCATCTACATGTAAAATAAACCCTAATTCATCTAATGACCAGCCATCAAGTGCCTCCTCCCCCTTCCTATAAAGAATTCTTAAGAAAATCCTTGCCTCTTTTTACCTCTACATAGAACCCTAAGTGTTCTTCCCCAAATTAGAGAGCTTTCCTCTTTGATTTGATTTCCTTTCCCTCACATTCCTCCATCCAAACTTCTTCTAATCCATCCTACACCATCAAGGAAGGATTCTATCCAAGAATTTGGACAAGTTGCAAAGGAAGGTGTCCTTTTGGATAGATCTTCGTATCGGAGCCGTGTCCTAAAGATTTTTATTGGAATTCCACTCCCAATAGGTAAAACCAACCCTCTAAATTAATTTTCTAGGCATATTAGTTAGTTTTGAATCCATAGGATCCACCCCCATGTATGTGTCCCCTTTAGATTCAATTTTGAGACCATTTGGAGTCCATTTGAGGATGTTATAGGTGTGTCTTGTGTCCTACTTGATAGATCCCAAATTAGGACACCCCATGTGAATGTATGTATGATAATAGTTTAAATAGATATTTAAATTTGGTTTTAGAATGGTTAGAGAGTGGATTGATCTTAGTTAGGATGGTTAGAATGTGTTTCATTTGGATACCTATGTTGGTATCCAAGTATCTTGGCCAACCCAAATTCGTCATAATTTTTATCCACGTTTTTATTAACCAAAGCAACTTAGAAATATCATAACTTTTAGCTTAGAACTCCGATTTATCTCCCGTTTTTTTTAAAAGAACCATATCGAAGTTAGCTTTCCAAATATATATTTTAATAAGCCAAATTCATTATGAAACTTTCTGTAAAATTATTTGAGTGTCAGCTGTACGAAAGACGAACGCGTTTCGGTGTTTTCACGATTCCGGGAGCGTCCGGACACAAAAATGCGATCTGTTTAAAGTTTCGAAAAGCTAACACAAAGGGCTACGACATACTTTAATCCTAAAATTTAGTGAAGGTCTAATTGGTACAGTATTAATTTTAAGTAGAAGAGTGACTATACGATATATGCATTTTGTGTAACCTATGAACCTATGTAGTATGGATATTAAATGAATATAGAGTATGTAATGCATGATATATTAGATAAATGAAATGATATATATATGATATATATTCTTTACATTAATGTATATATATGGTTGAATGCAAGCATGTAGGAATGCAATTAATATAATGCATATAAGCAATGCATAAATGCATGAATGAAAGAATGATGTACAATGTATGCATGAAAGTATATAAAAAATGCTGTATATGAATGCAAGGTATATATGTAATGATAGATATGAATGCATAATGTATAAATATTGTAATACAATATATAATGATTACATGTATGGTAATGTAGAATATATGATGCAAGCATGATTGAATGGAGGAAATACATGTATATAGGTAATATAGAATGTAATATATGAATGCAAGCATGCAAGATAATGTATTGTATCCATATATGATGTATTTAACTTAAAGATAATATAATATATGAAAGGAATGAATGATAATATATAACATGATATGTAAGGTAATACAAGGTATAAATATATGATGTGTGCATGTTTGTATGCCTCTATGTTAATGTATGAAATGATATGAATATACAATGTATGCATATATATAAAACATGTAGGTAATGCATAGATGTATGAATGAAATAAATGTATGCAATATGTTAATATAAATGCAAGTATCTAATATGCACGAATGTAAGTATAATGCAATGCAAGTATACATGTATGTATCATGTAATATAATATACATGATATGTATGTATGCATGTATGCAGGAATGAATGTAATATAATGTAGAGTATGCATATATGATATGTATGACTGCATGTATACAATGTAAGTATGTATGTATGTATGCATTTTTATAAATTAAGTTAACCTATAACCTTTTACACACATGCATTCATACACCCTTTGACACCATGTATTCCATGTCACATACACCTACCTATCACTAAATCTGAGAACATTAGCACATATCCTTTTACACACATACCAAACACACACATACTCACTTACTCTTTTACCTCTCTTTCTATATATATATATATATATATATATATATATATATATATATATATATATATTTTCTATATATATATATATATATATATATATATATATATATATATATATATATATATATATATATATATATATATATATATATTTTCTATATATATATATATATATATATATATATATATATGTATGTGCCTATATATATAGCTTTCCTATATATATCTATGTATATGAATATGTGAATGTGAATAATATATATATATATATATATATATATATATATTTATATATATATATATATATATATATATATATATATATATATATATATATATATATATATATATATAAAATATATATATATATATATATATGACTAAGTTTGTGTGTCTTGTTAGCTTATGGTTTAGTTTTGTGCTTGGTTTAGCAAGTGACTTAGGCTATGAGTTAGTAGCTATCTTGGATACTTGATTTGCATATACTTAGTTTGTTTAGACCTAGAATTGACTAACCTAGACTAGTTGACTATTGTTGACCCAACCCTAGCTAGTTTGACCACAGTTGATTAGAGTTGACCTAGTTTGACTTTATAGTTGACTTTGACCTAGATTGACTTAGAATCATGTAGATTGTATTATAATTTCAATTACCATATAAATTAAACACTTTATAACCTGTGTTGCTATAACTAGGACTCTGTGACTCCAGTTGGCCATCTTTTTATATCAGATATTTAGATACCAGGCGAGTACATTCTCTGATAGTTTCATACTTGTCACGACTTATATTCTTGCTCTAGATTACTTTACTTGATGCTGTCACGTTATCATCACGGATTGGTACTTTATGGATCTCTTATTGGGATGTTATCCCCCTTAGCGGGCGCATCGGATACTTTATGACATGTGTTTCATGTACATCATGTATTCCTTGCTCTTGCGTTATTCATGTACACTCATGTTCTCTCATGTTCTTTCATGTACGCTTATATACTTTCATGTGCTCTCATGTACGTTCATGTTTCCTCATGTGTTTCTTGTATAACCAAAACATCATGTCCGTAACGTAACTTGAATGGATCCTTGTGTATTGATTGTAGGTAGGGGTGAGTATAAATGGTCATATGATTTACCCATCATGTTCATTCTGTTACTTTTCATGTTTTATCATGTACAACACAGCCTTATTGGCTGATATCCCACATGTTCACTCATGTACATCATGTACAACCTAAGCCAATTATATGCCATCTCGTACTCTACATCACTAGTCACTTACAGTTCTTACTTATCATGTATATATTTTTAGTTATCAAATATCTCTCCTGTTTTCATGTACATCTTTTACAGCGTTTCACGTATCTTACTCGATTGCTTGCTTTATATTTCCTGCCATGATATGAATTGCATGAGATGTACTCTGCTCACTCCCGTCCTGACTGGACCTGTTGAAAATATTACAGATGATACCAAGGACTTCTGCCCGACCTACTATGGAGCCCATCTAGACGATACTTGTGAGTTGGACCTACAGGAGGATCCAGCTCTAGCTAAGGATGTCGTCCATACTGCTTAGACTAGTTTAGTTAGGCTCTATTCTGTCATTTGAGATCTGGATTGTATATATTCTTTATATTCTGGATGTTGCTGAGTTGTTATCTTAGACACTTAGACTCTTCTAATCATCTGTATTTTATTTTGAGTTCTATATCATATCGTACTTCTTCTTCCTTAGTTGTGATTGAGTTTACATTCTGCTATGTCACCCCCATTCGGGGAGTATACACTGCTTAGCATTATATTGTTAGATGTTGTGACCTAGGACAGCGTTCTACCGCCGACACTGCGGCGTAGGCTGGACGTACCCACTTTTCGTGCCCTTACTCTAGGGTGCGGGTCGTGACACGTTTTTAGTGGTGGCCCATGCAGGTCGAGTTTATGTAGTGGTATTCGAGCTAGAGTATCACTACAGCCTGCAGTAGGATTAGGATATTTTTTGAAGTACTCAATCACAGTTAGAATTCCTTGAAAGATTCTTGGGATGACCCTTGAGAATCTCATTCTGAACTTCAAATTTGAAATCCTTTTCTTTTGTTTTGATTTACCCTTACTCCTTGATATTGAATTTGATTTTGATGGATCGTTGTTGATTTGATTTTTCTTATCGAGATGAATTTTATGACCCGAGTTACGGTATCTTCTGATAACATATGTTGACGGAAATAACAGGGATGGTAAAACATCTACTTTATTATGGAACCTAGTGTTTACCGTAGCTATATTAGACGGCGTGGCAAGAACATAGTGACCTGACTTCGGATGTACATATCTTGATCAAGAGATTGGAATTTCTCGCAGCTATACTAGTCAGCATAGCGAGGATTCCAGACGACATGATCATAGAGATGCATACCCCAGTTATGGACTCTACCGTTCATTACAGCCTTGCTTACTAACGTGGCAAGAATTCTGGGTATCATAATTTTGGACAAACGCATGTGATTATCAGATTATATCTTGAAGGTTTTTAAAGTATCACCTCTTTCATTTCTCTTCTGTTAAAAAATTTTTGTTTTCCATCATCAAATAACTTAGGAGTAGGGATAACTTTAGTTGACTAGTCTAATTCCTTATAGAAATTCATTAGTTATAACTCTTTCTTAGTATGATGATTTAATAAGTTGTGATTAGGCCTTTATCTTAGGAATGATAGTATAGCCCTAGCTTTACCTATGAGCACCCAGAATATCAGCCTAGACCAGCCTATCCAGTCCAAACTCCTATCCGACAGAGGCCAGTTGAGAGAGTGCCTACTTGTACCTTCTGTAGGAAGCTTGGACATATATGGGACTACTGTAGGAAGAGAAGAGGGGCGTGCCTATTTTGTGGGTCAGCTGCACAACTGGTACGAGATTGTCCTTCTATACTTATCCCAGCAAAGGCTCCTCCTTCGGGAGGGAGTTCCAGCCACCAGACCTAGTTGGAGGTGAGTCCTTGACCTATATCTTAGCCAGTCTTTGATAATTGATGCACCCCAGATTGCTTGTATATTTGATACCCTATGACCGTTTTGGTTTAGCATGACTAGTATACCTAGATGAGACTTTCAACTGCCACCATATGCCATGACCTTGTATGCCATTCTTTTAAATTGTATAATTTAGGTAAGTTCTGAGACCATGATTATTGGGGACGAGACTCTAGAAGAAGTACGACCATCTTAATTTCGAGGACAAAATTCTTCTAAGGAGGGAAGACTTGTAACACCCACTTTTCTAAAATGAGGGTAATTTTGAAATTTTGTAATTATAATCATTTAATAATGATATTTAAACCATGTTATGATTTATGGTAATTTTTAATTATTTTAAAACTATTTAAAATGTTGAATTGTGATTTTGATGGTTAACTAGTTAAACCCTAGTTTTGCTAAGCCTAGAGACTAACCATGACCAAGGGAGCCTAGTCATGTGATTAGGATGACTAATTACAACTTTTTATCCTAGGGATATTTTGGTCATTTTGACAATTTTGTGAAATTGTAATTTATATTAATTAAATATTGTGCTAATCTTTTAGTTAAGCCTTAATCTTAGCCTAATCTAGATTATCCTTGAGCTTAGAGTCTTGATTAGGGTAACCTAGTAGTGACAAGATTATTAATATCTAGATGTTTCTAGATATTTCTAAGAAAGATATTTACTCTTAGGATATTTGTGAAAAAGAAAGCCTTATGACTAGTTGAACCAATAGGAAGGCTTAGAATTGGGTGGACAAGCCCTAGCCACTCATCTACATGTAAAATTAACCCTAATTCATCTAATGACCAGCCATCAAGTGCCCCCTCCCCCTTCCTATAAAGAATTCTTAAGAAAATCCTTGCCTCTTTTTACATCTACATAGAACCCTAAGTGTTCTTCCCCAAATTAGAGAGCTTCCCTCTTTGATTTGATTTCCTTTTCCTCACATTCCTCCATCCAAACTTCTCCTAATCCATCCCACACCATCAAGGAAGGATTCTATCCAAGAATTTGGGCAAGGTGCAAAGGGAGGTGTCCTTTTGGATAGATCTTCGTATCGGAGCCGTGTCCTAAAGATTTTCATTGGAATTCCACTCCCAATAGGTAAAACCAACCCTCTAAATTAATTTTCTAGGCATATTAGTTAGTTTTGAATCCATAGGATCCACCCCCATGCATGTGTCCCCTTTAAATTCAATTTTGAGACCATTTGGAGTCCATTTGAGGATGTTATAGGTGTGTCTTGTGTCCTACTTGATAGATCCCAAATTAGGACACCCCATGTGAATGTATGTATGATAATAGTTTAAATAGATATTTAAATTTGGTTTTAGAATGGTTAGAGAGTGGATTGATCTTAGTTAGGATGGTTAATGAGTTTCATTTGGATACCTATGTTGGTATCCAAGTATCTTGGCCAACCCAAATTCGTCATAATTTTCATCCACGTTTTTATTAACCAAAGCAACTTAGAAATATCATAACTTTTAGCTTAGAACTCCGATTTATCTCCCGTTTTTTCAAAAGAACCGTATCGAAGTTAGCTTTCCAAATATATATTTTAATAAGCCAAATTCATTCTGAAACTTTCTGTAAAATTATTTGAGTGTCAGCTGTACGAAAGACGAACGTGTTTCGGTGTTTTCACGATTCCGAGAGCTTCCGGACACGAAAATGCGATCCGTTTAAAGTTTCGGAAAGCTAACACAAAGGGCTACGACATACTTTAATCCTAGAATTTAGTGAAGGTCCAATTGGTACAGTATTAATTTTAAGTAGAAGAGTGACTATACGATATATGCATTTTGTGTAACCTATGAGCCTATGTAGTATGGATATTAAAAGAATATAGAGTATGTAATGCGTGATATGTTAGATAAATGAAATGATATATATATGATATATATTCTTTACATTAATGTATATATATGGTTGAATGCAAGCATGTAGGAATGCAATTAATATAATGCGTATAAGCAATGCATAAATGAGATGTACTGTGCTCGCTCCCGTCCTGACTGGTCCTGTTGAAAATATTACAGATGATACCAAGGACTTCTGTCCGACCTACTATAGAGCTCATCTAGACAATACTTGTGAGTTGGACCCACAGGAGGATCCAGCTCTAGCTAAGGACGTCGTCCATACTGCTTAAACTAGTTTAGTTAAGCTCTATTCTGTCATTTGAGATCCGGATTGTATATATTCTTTATATTCTGGATGTTGCTGAGTTGTTATCTTAGAACTTAGACTCTTCTGATCATCTGTATTTTATTTTGAGTTCTATATCATATCGTACTTCTTCTTCCTTAGTTGTGATTGAGTTTACATTCTGCTATGTCACCCCCATTCGGGGAGTATACACTGCTTAGCATTATATTGTTAGATGTTGTGACCAAGGACAGCATTCTACCGCCGACACTGTGGCGTAGGCTGGACGTACCCACTTTTCGTGCCCTTACTCTAGGGTGCGGGTCGTGACACACACTACACCGACAACGCCAGCGATAACTATAGACCGGGCTTTGACTTCGCTACGACGGACAGGTTCCACCAAGCGAGGGACGCTGGGTTCCTAGACCCAAGCAACCCCCTGAGTGCGCTGGCAGACACAGACCACGAAGCCTTCCCTTTGCCGCTACAGGTCTCTGACAGCTGTAGTCCAAGCTCGCCAGTCACGGAGGTAGAACCCCCCAAAACTAAACAAAGTGCTCCCAAAAACCTCTACAAGAAGAAGAAAAAATAGGATATAGAGCTGGCGTCTTCTATGACCACGAGGGCCACCGCTAAACTCACCAACCTCCCACCCCCTTCCCTTCCAATGCTTAACATCCTCGCTTGGAACGTTCGGGGGCTGGCCAATAAACCGACGCTGAATAGAATCATCAGCCTCAAGAAGATTCATAAGATTGACATTTTTGTCATCATCGAACCTAAAATTCCATAAAAAAGACTCAAAGCTATCTAACTTCAGCTTGGATTTCAAGCCGCGGTAGCCGGATGCAACGACATTTGGATCATCTTCGCTGCCGATATCAAATTCGGCATCGTGCAGGACTCTAGATAGGCCTTATCCTGCTGGGTGGAACACCCGCTTCTCCCTACCCGCTCCCTCCTCTCTGCTGTCCACGGAAGCTGTGACATTCTGGAGCGCAGGATCCTCTGGAACACGCTGCTGGAGACTTAACCCTTAGCAGCAACCTCCCGTGGTTGTGTATTGGCGACTTCAACACTATTTCCTACAGCGATGAAAAATCAGGGGGTCGTCCGCCCCCGCAACAGGCCATGAATGACTTCAACAACTTTATCTTTAACGCCCATTTAACCACCCTCCCCTTTACCGGCAATGCTTTCACTTGGTGTAACATGCAGGAAGGTGCTAGAAGATAATACTCTCGACTCGATCGTGCCTTGACCAACAACTGGTGGAACGACATGGCCCTCTCCACCAAACTATCCCACTTCAACACTACCGAATCAGATTATTCTCCCCTTCTGATTGAGCTCGGCAACAAATCTAACTGCATCAAAAAAGCCTTCCGGTTCTTGCACTTCTAGAGGCATCACCCGCAATTTAGAAGCACCGTCGCTTCCGCGTAGTTTTCTAAGGACGATTCGGACCCATTCACTCGGGTGGCTGCTAGACTCAAAGCCACCAGGAAGGCCCTTTCTACGTGAAGCAAATCTGCATTCGGTAACCTCTTCCAAGCGGTCAGAACGACAAAGGATGACGTCAACCGTACCGAGATCCATTTTGCCACGGACAGATCACCGCAGTCCCGGTCCGCACTCAACTTGGCCAGAGCTATCCCCAAGTCTCGTTTGAAGGTGGAGACAGATTTCTGGAAACAGAAGGCCAGATTAAAATGGGACTCCGAGGGGGACCGTAACTCGAGCTTCTTTCACTCTTGTGTCAAGGGTCGCCGTCATAAGCTTCATATACACCAAATCTGCGACATGAACGGTAACCGGTTGGATGACCATAACCACATACAAGAGGAGGCCGCCACCTTCTACTCCAATCTATTCTCCAAAGAAGCCATTGTAAAGGATGATGATTTCCTGGCAAAGGTCCCCAATTTAATTTCAGAAGGGGATAACAAGCAGCTGCTCACTCCACCCTCCGCTGAGGAAGTCAAGGCTGTAGTTTGGGACCTAGATGAACTCAGTGCCCCCGGGCCGGATGGGTTCTCGGGTGTTTTCTTCAGATATTGCTGGGATCTGATTGTAGAAGACTTCCTCGAGGCCACTGTCGCATTCTTCCAAGGGGCCCCTACCCCAAATCCATCTCCTGTGCCAACCTAATCCTTATCTCCAAGAAAGATAACCCGGAGACCTTCAAAGATTTCAGACACATCAGCCTATGCACTTTTACCAACAAAATTATATCGAAGATTATCAACAACTGCATGTCCGTTCTCCTCTCTAAGATCATCTCCGAAGAACAAAGTAGCTTTGTCCCAGGCCGGAACATCATTGACAACATCCTTCTAGCCCAGGAAATGATCACATGCATAAAATTCCCATCTATAGGGGGAAATATTGCCATTAAACTTGACATGGAGAGAGCATACGACCGGTTGGATTGGCAATTCATGATTTGGGTTTTTGTGGCCTTCGGTTTCTCAGAATCTTGGATCGACATCATCTTTCACTCGATCATCAACTCATGGTTCTCCACCGTCATCAACGGTCAGGCTGCAGGTTTCTTTACTGCCAGCCGCGGGGTTAGACAAGGTAACCCTCTCTCTCCCACTATCTTTATTATTACGGCAGAAGCCCTCAACAGAAACCTCAAAATCATAGCCAATACCCCCGGTTTCCATCACTTCCACACTACCACTAGATGTCCTCTGATCACGCATCTTGCCTATGCCGATGACATTCTTATTTTCTCTGCTGGAGATATCGGTTTTATCGTGGTGGTTCACACCACGCTGGATAAATATGCCAGATGCTCGGGCCAACGCATCAACACCAATAAAAGCGTCATCTACACCCACCACAAAGCATACAGGATTCACTCAGCAGCTCTATCCACCCTGACTTCCTTTTCCACTGCCTACCCGCCATTCTCCTACTTGGGCTGTCCACTGGTTTATGGCAAGTCTAATTCAGGCATCTTTGCGAGCCTTGTTAGCAAAATTAGATCCAAAATTGAGGGATGGCACAATGCGACCTTATCCCCGATTGGCAAGCTGATTCTGATCAAACATGTCCTATCCTCCATCCCCATTTATACCCTTGTCGTTTGTACCCCACCAAAAAAAGTCTTGCACTCGCTCGAAGCCCTATTTGTCAATTTCTACTGGGATCACTCCGACGGCAAGGATAAGCACCATTGGGCCAGTTGGGATACCATGGCCAAACCTACCGAGGAGGGCGGGTCGGGATTCAGCAGACTCCCCCATATCGTTGATTCCTGCTCTATTAAGCTGTGGTGGAAGCTACGCTCAGACAATTCTCTTTGGAACGGGTTTATGAAGGCTAGATATTTCGGAACCTCTCACCCCACGCAGGCTGTCGCCAACAACAGATCCTCTGCGTCATGGCGGCGTATCTTGCATGGCCGACAACTCGCCGTACCTCTCATTCGCCTCAAGCTCGGGGATGGTCGCTCGTCGATGTTCCACGAACGTTGGCTTGGGGAGGAGGTTATCTAGCACTCAACGACTCTCTTTCCTCTCAGTGATATTCGGGAGCTGTAGGACAGCGCCTTTGGATGGAGATGGGACAGTGTCAGAGCGTGGCTGGAAGCGGAGGCGGTCACCAGCCTACCTGCCGCGGACCTGCGGATCGTCGATTCCCCGGACACTTTGCGGTGAAAGCCCAACCCGGACGGGAAGTTCTCTTTAGCATCGGCTAGGATTGTGGCGAGGGGCATTGGTGTTCCGGCCCCTCATACTGCTCCTTTCTGGCAGGCGTGCATCCCCATCAAATGGTCCATCTTGATTTGGAGAGCCCATAGATGGAAACTCCCCACCGACGACATCATAACCTCCTTCGGCTTCAGGCTGGCTTCACGGTGCCACTGTTGCTCATCCTATCAAACTGAAACTGCGAAGCACATCCTTTTTTCTGGCGACCTCGTGACGCTTTTATGGAAAAATTTATCAGCCAAATGCCGGCAGGATCATCAGCCGGGCGTCCTCAACGATCTCCTGGTCAACTCGAGCATGTAGGAGCATGGAAAATATGGGATTCATACGGATTACAAATTGCCGCATAGGTACTTTAGGCCAAACAGGTCTGTATAAAGGAAAGTCGTATGACTGGTTCAATACCTTATGCAGCCCGTCGACAACCAGCTGCAGAAGAAGGGTATGCGGCCAAGAGGAGCAGTTCGTCTGATAAAACTGACAAGTCCTGTCAAAACTGACAAAAATGACAGCTCTGACACTCCGACAAAAAAAAGATAAGACATGAGACGTTGCCCAAAAGCAAGGTTCGTATGCCTTTATGCGGACAGAAGGAGAGTCACCTAAGCCGCATGAACCTTATACGGCTCAGACATATGCGGCCCCAAAGTCTCCGAACTTCATGCGGCCAAGAGTAACTGTGATCCAAGCCGCATGAGCTTTATGCGGCCGAAATACAGAATTTATGCGGCTTAAATACTCAAGCTATGTCTGAGCTAAGTCTGCGACCTAAGCCGCATGAGTCTCATGCGGCCCCACATGGTTGAAAATTGAGAGATCTATGTGGCTAAAAAATGATCCCTGCGACATGACACGTGGCAATCTGACCAAGTCCTAAACTACCCAGATTTGCTGTAACAAAATCCCAATAAATCGACAGATGACAGCCAAAGAGCGGGTCTTCACGTGCCAATCAGCTACACGGTCGTAGGCCATCTATGCGGCTCAACTTACATCCTATTATAAATTGCAGGGTGCCATACCCCTGCAAAAGGCTGGCAACCTTCAAGAAAGGAATTTCTTCAAGATCTAAAGACTGCGTCAGATAGTCCACGGAGTAAGGCAGAGTTGATAGCACTTTTTTGAGCCTCCACCGTCAACCCCCAGAATCAAAACTAAACAATTGTACTTAGATTGTTTCCTATGATTTCTTTCTAGGCTTTTCTTTGTACAAACGAGTTTGTAATCAATTTCAGTGTTCTGCAATACCTGTCTTTGATTTTTTTTATGGCAAACATGATAGCGACTCTGCTGGGGACGTCCTTCTCTTCTGATGAGAAGCTGGTGACACAATCTGACGCGTCCAAGATCGGCTCTACGTAGCAAATGCTTGTGGTTCGTTTCGACCAACAAGCCTTCGAAGAAATGCTCTCCGAAGGGAGCGCCAGACCGTCTCAGAAGCGAGCCAACCCAAAGAGGACTCGCAAGACGTCGGTGTGCAAAACTGTTGCCCCCGACCAAGTTCTCAAAGAAGCTCCTTCTACAGCCCAAGACGGTGACCAGAACTCTCCTGCAATTTTGTTTCCGACCGCAGAGGACCCCACTGTCCCTAAATCCAGCAGAGAAAAATACTACGATGCTGAGTTTTTGGGGGCACAAAGGAAATCCATACGGACAAAGAAGAAGCCGCATAGAGAAGATCGACAGTCTGTCCATGCGGCAGCCGATTCTGGTCGCAGACAGACAACTCATGCGGCAGCCAACTCTGGCCACAGGAAGATGGTCCATGCGGCAGCCAACTCTAGCCGTTGAAAAATGGTCCATGTGGCAGCTAGCTCTAGCCGCAAGAAGGTAGCCCATGCGACAGCTAATCCTGGCCTCAGACAGGATGTCTCATGCGGCCCAGTCAGAAGCTCTATGTTCGACCGCCTCTCATACGGGCCCGACGCCATGCGGCCCACTGAGGATGTGGGATGTATCAATTTGGACTCTTTTTACTATGCGCCTTCGGACACTAAGTTAAAAAAGTCTAGGACAGTGCGGGCCCAACCAGTCCAGTCAATTATCCAAGTTGCTGACTGGAAGCGAGCCCCATTGACTGTTACACGAGCTTCTGTCAAAAAGTTGTACAGAACCACCCACGTCCAGTCCCCCAGGGCTAACGGACAGGGTGGGTCTTTAAAGTCTCCCTCTAAAGATCCAGAGCAAGTGCTTTTACTAGCCACGGATCAGGGAGCAAACATGATGCTTAAGCACCCATGCGCTCGGGATATCCGAGTTCACAAGTTTGGTGCAAAGGTAGAACAGCTTCCTACCGACTTACATGACGTGATTACTCACAAACGCAAGACGGCAGCATCGACATGTAATGAGTCCCTCTCGGGGTGTCGTTGCACCCAAGTCATCATCAACTGCTGCTGCGATAAATCAGCAGCACCTGAAGATCGGCAGTCAATTTTCCAGCGACTGCAACAGCCAGCACCTGTCCGACAACAACTCAAGAAACAGGTACAAATTCCAGGGGACGAGGAGTTTCCTTTTGCCTCCTGTAATTCAACTCAAAAGGTTCCTCCTGGCAAGGAAGGAAAGAAGATAGGCTCTATTTAGGCACTCGATCCAAAAAGAAGCTTCCAATACCAGGGGTGCGCCTTCAGCTTCCTTAATAATAGATGAAACTGGGGGTAGCAGTCCCCTCAATGTATAGGGTAATCCGGTGTACCAAGAGCACATACAGGGGGTAGAGGTCCCCCAGAACTGTGCAACAGACTTGGATTTCCCTGAGGGCCACCACCCTCACCAAGATGATGCAGCTTCCTACACAGGGGGTAGCACCCCTTCCGAGTCAGAGAAAGATGATATTCCGACATTCCCTGACGATCCTCTACCACAATCCCTTCCACCTCTACCCACGTGAGGACAGTCTTTATGGCTGACGATGATCATGAAGCGCCTTCTGACCGACAATGGCTAGAAGTGCTGGAAGCCATGCTCCTATCCTTGGTCAAGTCCATGGACGAGATCAAATCTTCCTTGCCAACTCAACCAGCGAGGACGCCCGGACAAACAAGCCTGGGACCCGCAGTCAACGTGGACTCCAACACGACCGCCCCTCCTTTGGGTGATGATCCCTTAGCAGCATCCGTTCCTTCAGCTGCAGATGAAGCCAATGAGGCAAGGAGGGAAGTCCAGGAGCTTCGGGTAATGTTCAATGCCCGAGACTCCTCTCGGGACCTCAGAAAATGCCAGCCATATCTCATCGCATGGAGAGATGTGCCTTTTCCACCACGGTACAAGCCATTCCATATTGATTCTTATGATGGAAAGACCTCTGCTAGTCGGTACATGACTTACTTTGAGGTCACAATCGACCATTTGCCGCATAGTGACGCCATCCTTACGCGATTATTCATCGGAGCATTGGAGGGGATCACGTTCGACTGGTACCGCAACCTTTCCGACAACTGCATTTATTCTTTTGACGGCTTCAAACACATGTTCCTGGAAAGATTTTACGAAGTAGGGCATGATGTAACGATGTCGTATCTCATAGACGTCGTTCAGGGACAAAGGGAGCTAACAAGGAACTATATCGAGCGGTTCCGCCAAACCGCATTGAGATTGCCCCAAGATAATCCCGAGAGCTCCTTGATTGAAATCTGCCAAAAGAAGCTGCTCCCTGCATTTAGCCTCTGGATGGGTGACGATCAGTTCAGGGATTTGACGACCTTCATCATAAGTGCTACCAACGCAGATGAAAAATTGAAGAAGGCTCGCCAGCTGGGATTACACATCCCAGACGGAGAAAATAAGGGCAGACGTCCTAGTTCCACCTCCAGTAACAACAACAGTGGCACCACCACTAACCGGAACAATAATGGCAAACAGGCCATGGTCACTGATACGACTCCGAAGCCCGAACAAAAATAGGCGAAAGGTCCGTGGCCCAAGGTTAATTACTCATTTGAAGATAGTCATGTCAAACCTATTTACGATAAGCTCTTGCAAGGGGTAGGATCCAGCTCCCTCCACCAAGGCACGAGCTCCGAGCAGTAGAAATGGAGGACCCAAAGTATTGTTACTTCCACCGCTATGTCCATCATGCCACTCATGATTGGTTCAAATTGAAGCGGTACATTCAGAGTCTTATCGACTCTAAAGCTCTGTCGATAGACTTTAAAGAGGTTACCGTGGCGGCAAACATCGTGTCTATTCAGTTTGGCGATTTCCCTCCAACAAGCACTCCAGACGGGGTCATACCTGTCCCTCGGGCAACAATGGAGGTTACTAATCTTCCACCCGTCCGGAGCCAGACATCTGGATTAGTTCCCCTTCAAAGGGGTTGAGTCTTATTATTCTTCAGAGGCTTGTTTATATGAAGAATCCAAGAAGTACATCATTAACAAACTGGAGACCATCACAGGGCCGGAGGAACCCTTGATAATTCACCTCCAGACTCGTAAATCAGGCAAAGTCGCACCCCTTGTCGCAACCTTGCATGAAGAGGTGCCTGGTTCTCTCGTTCAAGCTGCGCAGTCGGAACCAATGGACATCCGACTCCCAAAGTCAAGAGCCAAAGCCCATCATAGGACCGATGGTGATCCAATTACCAAAATCCATCCAAAGACAATTGGAAGACACAAAATCCCTTGCCGAGCCAATTGTCACCCGTCTTTCCAAGTCGAGCCGACAACTAAATATCGATCCGACATACTCAGGAAAGCCAATATTTTAAGTTCGATCCTTGGTGGTTGAGTTTCCCAAGATTGCATCCCAACCTTTGGGATCGTAGGGGGTAGCCGAAGAGGACGTAGAACTCGCCGAATACCTGGTGGCACAGACGGATAGTCCCTCTCCTGATGATGTAATCCCCATGGACAAAGTTCCTTATATCATCAATAAGAGGCTGTCGATTAAAAAAAGAAGAGAAAACATATACTACCTAGAGTGTCGAGTTATGTACATCAGGTACCCCTGAACTTTCACTTTAAAAAAAGAAGAGAAAACATATTCTTTCCCCCGAGGGGACTCGCATTGCATCTCTACGAGTGACAAGTCATGTATATTGATACCTCTGAACTTTCACTTTGATGTTTCGACTACCATATATCACGCCCATATCACCCATATTGGGTTCTGTTTCAAAATCTATTACCCACACCACCAGTGCGCAGAAGGGTAATAGATCCATAAAACTTATCCTAATCTATTGCTCGCACCATCAGTGCACAAAAAGGGTAATAGGTCCACAAAATTCCTCCGACGAGAAAAATAACCACGTCCATATTACCTCTGAGTTGTTTTCCCATCCATCACTGATAAATCACCCAATACATAGAACTACCACGTTGATAACACCTCTGAGTTGTTCTGTGTATCCCTATTTGGCCTACTCCTACCATGTCCTTATTACCTCTGAGGAGGGAGGCTCTACTTTAGACCCATATTTTCCACGTCCTCATTACCTCTGAGTAAATATGTCGGTCTTCTCTCCACTTATTATCAGTACTCGTATCGCCGGTACACAAAAATGGTAATAAGTCCACAAAAATTATCCTAATCTATTACTCGCACCATCAGTGTATCAAAGAGTAGTAGGTCCACAAAATATCTTTCAAATCTATTTGCTCGCATTTCAAAAATACACAAAAGGACAATAGGTCCACAAAAAGTCCCCCCAGGGGATATTCTTTATCAAAATGCTATTACAAGCTCCTCAGAGTAGAGTGAATGTATTTTGCTCCGTCACTAAAAAAAGAAGAAAAGGGAGAAAGAGGGAGAAGGAGAAGCAAAATCTACTACTCATCAGCAATACACAACTTGATAAGAATGCCCTCCAGCTGCACAGTTGAGCGCTCAATTCTCAGTTTGACCCGACGTTCAGCTTCCTGGGATAACCTTTCGGCGTCCTCCAGATGCGCATGAGCTTGCCAATTTTTTCTAATTTCTTCAGTTCTCCCTCTAAAGCAGCAGAGGCTCGTATGGCTTCATCAGTCTCCTTTCAGATCTTCTCACTCTCCTGACGAGTGGCTTGGATCTCAGTCCCCAGAGATGTTAGCCTAGCCTTGAGCTGGAGGAGCTGCTCGTTAGTTTCGGCCATAGCACGAGTGATGGTCTCCTCACGAGTCTAGCAAATCTATCCCTCCCAGCTCAGCTTGTCATACTTAAGGGACAACTTTTGGAGGTCTTTCTCCAAGGTGGGCTTGGACGTCTCTTGAACAGCCTTCACATTATCCACGGCTGATACAGGGAAAGCACGCTCCGGCTCTACCACGGCAGACACATCGACTTGCCGCAGTTTCTGTAATTGGATTAGGCACCGATTAGCCTCTGCCAGCTTGTGCTACAGAAGGACGGCCACCCCTTCTCCACCCGGAAGCGTCTTCAACAGGGCAATATGGCCTTGGGCGCGGTGGTAGGCCATGACAAATGGAGTCCCTCTCCTTAAAGCAGCCTCGACCCCCGTTTCAAGTGACGATAAAAGCTCTCAACTATGTCCCTTGACGATTCGTCCAAATTCTCCAGAGAGGACGGCGTCGAAGGGATAGCACCTAAGGAAGTTGAAGGCGTCTGGGAAGGAGGCACACTTGAGCTTGATGATCCTATCAAAAGGGAAACAAATTTCGAGCAATAAGAATCTCGCACAGCAGTGATCTCCTCTTCCGCAACTCGAAGAAGCTGAAGACTAGGCAGAGCGGCGAGTTCAATCTCTGGGAAAGAGTCAGCTTCAACCAACCCTGCACCCACCGATGCTGGTATAAGAACCACCGCCTTTGCCGTTGGTGGTCTAAGGGGCTCTGAACTCAGCTCGGCAGGGTTCTTTTTGATTTGAAGGAGGAAAGGTCTATTTCTTCTCTTCGGCAGGAGGTCCGCCCCGACGTCGTCCGCTATCCCCTCCTCCGCGGTCATATCCACTATTGTTAGTAGAGAGGCAGGGCCTGTAGGTCCAGAACAACCGACAATCAGCTTGACTCGAAGGATATAATAAAAGAGCGAATGAACCTCCTCGTCGGTAAGAATATGACATAGCTTACCAGGGGAGGGTGGTGGAGACCGCGACTCGCTCTGGACAGTCATGATTCCTCCCACTGCCCCCATATCCTCCTCTACAGCAATATCCAAATCACCTACATCTGTCACTCCAGCCCCGATCAATCCAAAAGGAGGTTAAGCTGGGTCGGTTGCGACCAATCGTGACCCTGCAGCCTCGATATTTGATTCTGCAAAACTGGCACCTTCTTCGACCAGGGTGCCCATAACTTGAGAAGTCTCGAAAGCAGCACCGGGCTCCGGAGGGTTGATGTCTTCAAAAGCCTGCACGAAAGAGAGAAAGAAATAATAAGATAAAATACCATAAGTAATATGGTAGTCGGCCGGAATGAAACTTACCTCCAGGAGGGTTTTGACATCACTGCCCTCTCCCGCAAGGTCAGAACCTCGATTCTTAAATGCGACCCATTTTTGAGAACGAGGCCAATTAGCAACAGAATGTCCGTACTTACTTCGCTTAGGCGAAGGACTCGGCATAGGGGAAGGCAAGCGTATCACCAGAGTACTTGCAGGAGGCAACAGATCGTTGTACTCATCCTCATCTTCTGTATCAGTATCGAAATCAGAGATTTCAACGGCCTTCGTCTTTCCTGCCCTGTTCCTCTTTTGGGACTCCTCGTACTTTTTCGCCAGCTTAGTACCGGTTATAAAACTTATACTTGCATCAAAATTGTGGAGAGGCCCATTCACGGAGACGTGGTAGAGGGCTGCCATGTACGAGATGCGCACTAAACCCCTGGTATCAGGAAAAGAGAAGATGGTTTGGATACAGACAGCACTGTATTAATGCCAGGCCCGAATACAATCTAGGACGCCGCCCTCATAACCCAAGCAGGGACTCGGGTTGTCTAAAAACAATTAGCAATACCCAAATTGTCTAGAGTAACGACTGGGCAAGTAAGGTTCCAAGAAGGCAGTGTTACGGTTGTGGTACACCAGATGCGCAGAACGGATATTCTGTAACCAGCGAAACATCTTCTCAGATAAAACCTGGGGCACGATACTGCCATCAAGATGAAGACACCTCATTTCCTCATCAGCGAAAGGCGAAACCGACACAAAAAAGGAGTAGTTGTCCACCCGCGCAAGCACAACACGGCTGTAGGACCGTTGAGCACCTCTAGAGGGGGGGTGAATAGAGTGTGTGTGTGTGTGCAGCGAAAAATAATCACCAATTAAAAACTTAAGAATAATTATGGCAGTAAATAAGAGACAGTAAATAAATACAGCAAGAGATAGAGAGATCAAACTCAGTGACACAGCGATGTATACTGGTATCCCTCTGAGAGGACTAATCCAGTCTCGAGTACTCTTGCTCGATGTTAATCCACTATGGCACAAGCTAAATGAGAGCTTGCAGTCTCTTACAACACCGTGCTTGGTGACAAGTACACGACCAACTTCACAACACCGTGCTTGGTGACTAGCGCACGACCGGCTCCACAACAAGAATAGTTGTTGAACTTGGAACGACCTCTTTACAACTCTTGGACACCAAAAGATTCTAAATCAAAGTAGATATTATTGGCTTTTGGCTAAGAGATGTATAGGTGTGATTTGAAAGCTTTAGAACGTTTGAAAACACTTGGTAAGTAGAGAAGAGAAGATGAAGAATGAATGAGTGATTAGAAAATGAAAAACTCTCTTCTTTTTATAGGTGTTTTCTGGAACTGAACTCGGGCAGAGTTCTGGCAGAGTTCTGATGCAAATATTTCGCATAGAGACGTTGTACGCAGATTTGAAGGCAAGTGACATTTGATTTCAAAGTGACCGAACTCGGGCAGAGTTCGAACCGAACTCGGGCAGAGTTCGAACCGAACTCGGTTTTGAGTTCTATCATGGGAAATTTCAAAATATTTGTCAAAAACTGTTTGAAAAAATAATTTAGAATATTTTGTAAAGATGAAATGGAAATAGGTAGGCTTTTTAGAAATTTGGACTGGGATAAACCTAAGCCAGTATTACCTAGTCGATTTTATAATATAAGTCCTAGACTTAATAAAAAGAAAATACATAATAAAATGTAAAATGACTCAAACTAAATCCTATTGAAATTCATCTTCAGATTGATAATATCTATGCTTGTTGATGCAGTACAACGCCCGTTGATATTAATTTCATATACCCTGAAATGATTAGCAGCAGTTTGTATATTTTGTGTATTGACTTAAGTGCATGTTGATTATCAAAATCGGGTGTGACCATGGAATGGGCCAACAATTCGCACATGGTTAAACAGGTCCAAGGCATATCATGATATTGATAAATGAATGCATCGTGAATCGTCGCGTTCCCCTCAGGGCCAAGTCGCATCAGAGAAGGGCAGTACATTAATAGCCACCACATCAGATACTGATAGGGTAGCTTAATTCGGTGGAAATCCTTCGTAATGCCACGTGCTATGGTTCTGGTCGTAAAGATACTAAGACCCCGATGGATGATGCACACCATGGCTGTAAGTAGAGCTAGCCTGCCTCCGAAAACTAACTAGACAGCATGGAGGATCAGGTTGCGGCTGATTCTCTCAATCGAACCAACAACCCCCGAGACCACACAAATCCTCAGCCATATCATCAGAAATCTATCCAAGATGGCTTTATTGGACAAGGGTTGGGTATCTTAATAGAAGTAGCTGAATGTGTCGGACTGGCTTCCGAATCTGTCACCAGAAGCTTTGGTTCTCTTAGCACTTTGCACCTGAACGTCCACTCCCGCATGAGTCTGGGGGCTCCGAGGGACAACCCGGCCCGAGGCGCCAAGGTCGAACAAGTAACTGACCCAGGTCTTGGTGTGAGGAAGGGTCCCCTCATAACTTTTATCATTCTTCTTTGACATTTGTTAACAAGTGCTATGATGACATAACAACTACCGGTAAACAGCAAGAAACCTGGGAAACCGTCGCTCTAATTCCTCAAACTCCTCATTCGTGGGAGTATACTCTTCATAAACTTCATCCCCCCAGGGCAACTTGGAGACATCATGCATCTCGTGAAGGGCGAGGCCCATCTCCCCAGCAGGTGTATAAAAGGTCCCCGTACGACGATTATACATCTCGAGGAGCGCTATGAACAGCTTTGCATTCATAGGGAGGCCATAGCAAGTGCCCCTTATGGCATAGTAGAGGCGGAGCTGCTATAAAATATCCCCATAAGTTGACAGGATCCAAAGCGTCAAGTTGACCCATGAAGGGGAACGACACATCCAATTCTGCAGCGACAGTCTACCCGTGGGATACGATCCTTTACGGACAATATGGTTCAGAAAGGTGTCGGCCTCAGAGAGTCGATTATTGGGCCTCAGGCCGTTTATAAAACTACCAGGGGCTAGCCCGATGACAGAACAACTGACCGACTCCCTGGTCGCGACCGCTGACCACACTCGTCTATTATAATGGATATTTCCTACGAAGATGGCTTGTCGGTCCTGAGTAATGGGGTTCGCCATTCGTCTTTCGATAGGCACCATGTTAAAACTTGCCAAAGAGAAGTGGCATTCCATCTGAGGAAGATGAATCGGTAGCTCATTGGAAAGAAAATCCCAGTTCTCAAAAAGCTCCAGGGTACGAGGATTCGAGACAACTATAGCATCTCCGAACAAGAATGCAGGCTTCAGATGAATGCCTCCTAGCTTCCCAGAATTCATCATACTGAGTAAGTAAAAAATTGATTGGTTCCTGATCCCCCTTAACATGTTTTCAGGCTGATTTAGGGTAATCTGAGTCGACACATGTTCGACTATTTGGTCAAATCTCATACCTAATACAGATTGAGCATATCCTATCAAGAGTTCCTCCGATGGAGCTAGGGGCAAGTTTACTGCAAAAGACAGAGAAAAAGTAAAAGTTAGAAGTTCATCCCTTCAAACAATGTGACCTAGCCAAAACAAGACCTATGCGGCATAGCGGCTTAAAGAACATGAGACGCATGCGGTTAGGTCATATGCTCATGCGGCGCAGTCGGGAGACACTTAGGCCGCTCAATCAAAAAAGGTGCTCATGCAGCTCAGTCATAAGGCTCTCATGAGGCACTTATGCGGCTCAGACACAAAGTGTTCATGACTCGATAAAGAGGTACTTATGCGGCTTGATCTCGAAGTGCTCCTGCGGCTCGAGATATGAAACACCCATGCGGCTCAATCAGGAGACACTTATGCGGCACAATTATGCAGCATTCGTGCAGATCAGTCCTGGGTCATTTATGCAGTGCTTATGCGACTCAGCTCATACGGCCCTCTCATACAGAACACATGTGGTCCAACTGAGATAGGGCACGCATCAACCAAGCTTATTGCACATAGGACAGGCCTGCACATAAAAATATATAACATGGCCATCGTCTTCCCACTGTCCTTACCTTTGATAGGAGGGTACACGTCGGAGTGAATGGAAGGAGAGTCCCCCGCTCTCTACGGAGAAGCAAGCCCCTTTCCTTTGGCCGCAATCGACTTGGAAGCTTTTGGAGCCATTGAAGACAGGAAGACGAAGATGAAAGAGAAAAAGGTAAGAAAAAGAAAGTTTTCTCTTCGAAATAATCCCTATTTATAGGGTTTCTAAAAAAGTGCCGCTTTGGTTCTCGAGATCATTAAAGATAATGATGATGTTTGGGGATTTTATCCCTAATAACCGTCGACTTTATCTCGAAAAAAGGACCCAAATTCCAAATTGAATCAAGAAAATTAAATGCAGCAGTGACAGCTGGCAGGCTCTCTGCGGCTCAAAGTGTCCCTGCGGCTCAAGATCTCTCTGCAGTTCGAAAAATTTCCTGCGACTTGAAGACTCCCTGCGGCTTGACATATTTCCATGCTTATTCAAAGTATTCTAAATTTGCAATTTGAAAACATAGAAGGGGGTCTTGTAGAAGTATGAAAAATATGGGGTTCATGGGGAATACAAATTGCCGCATAGGTACTTTACGCCTAACAGGTCCGCATAAAGGAAAGCCGTATGACTGGTTCAATGCCTTAAGCGGCCAGTCGACAACCAGCTGCAGAAGAAATATATGCGGCCAAGAGGAGTAGTTCGTCTGATAAAGCTGACAAGTCCTGTCAAAACTGACAAAAATAACACCTTTGACACTCCGACAAAAAAAAAGATAAGACGTGAGACGTCGCCCAAAAGCAAGGTTCGTACGCCTTCATGCGGCCAAAAGGAGTGTCACCTAAGCCGCATGAACCTTATGCGGCTCAGACATATGCGGCCCCAAAGTCTCCGAACTTCATGCGGTCAAGAGTAACTGTGATCCAAGCCGCATGAGCTTTATGCGACCGAAATACAAAATCTATGCGGCTTAAATCCTCAAGCTATGTCAGGGCTAAGGAAGTCTGCGACCTAAGTCGCATGAGTCCTATGCGGCCCCACATGGTCGAAAACTGAGAGATCTATGCGGCTAAAAAATAATCCCTGCGACAGGACACGTGGCAATCAGACCAAGTCCTAAACTACCCAGATTTGCTGCAATAAAATCCTAACAAATCGACAGATGGCAGCTAAAGAGCGAGTCTTCGCATGCCAATCAGCCACTTGGCCGCAGGCCATCTATGCGGCTCAACATACATCCTATTATAAATAGCAGGGTGCCACACCCCTGCAAAAGGCTGGCAACCTTCAATAAAGCAATTTCTTTAAGATCTAAACACTACGTCAGATAGTCCACGGAGTAAGGCAGAGTTGATAGCACTTTTTCGAGCCTCCACCGTCACCCCCCAGAATCAAAACTAAACAATTGTACTTAGATTGTTTCCTATGATTTCTTTCTAGGCTTTTTTTTTTGTACAAGCGAGTTTGCAATCAATTTTAGTATTCTGTAATATTTGTCTTTGATTTTTTTATGGCAAACAGATCTCACGGGCATCAGATCATTGCGGCCGCTGGCATTTGGGTCCTGTAGAAAAATCGAAACAAATGGAGATATGAAGAATGCCAATATAACCCCGTCCAACTGATCAGGGAGGCTATCAGACAGGTGCGTAAAGCTGATTGGTGCTGCAATCACTTCCCGCCTAACTTTTGGAAGGATCTGGCTTCCGGCGTCTAAACCTTCCGATGCTCGGACTATGAGCTATTTTTTTGGCACCATTTTGTGTTTGATGCTTTTTCTTTTCTTGTCGTCTTTCGCACGTGACGCGTTTACATGTTTAGGCTTCGACATTTTACGCCTTATACATGAATAAAATCTCTCTTCTCATATATATTTTTTTTATTTATTTATATATATATATATATATATATATATATATATATATATATATATAAGGACCCTGATTTTTGGAGATTATATTTTTTTATTTATTTTAGACGATTAGATGATTGTGTATATATATATATATATATATATATATATATATATATATATATATATATATATATATATATATATAAAATATATATATATATAATAAAATATATATATATATATGTATATTTCTATTTCTTTTTCTATTTATATTTATATTTATATTTATAAAAAAAAGTATTTATTTATTTATTTATTTATTTATTTTATATTTATATATATATATATATATATATATATATATATTAAAGAAATACAAAAAATATATATATATATATTAAAGAAATACCCCCTCTATTTATTAATGACGGCTCAAAGACCGCTGACAAAACCGTATACAAGGCACAAAATGTCGAAGCCTATACAGGTATACCACAAAAGGAAAGAGGAAGAAAAGCGAAACATTCGACCGGGGCTACAGGGGTAGCACCGACCAAAATGCTCTCGAACTGTGGGAGCACAGGGTGCTCCGCTTACGGCATTGTCGGGAAATTTCCCGAAGGAACTGGTTCGCCGAATATGGGTGACCTTCGTATCTCGCTTTGTTGCGATTCTTCTAGATGACCCATGTAGCAGCCGGTGCGACGATCTGGTGGCCGTGGGAAGCAGAGCCCCAGGATGCCAGAAGATCGTGGAAGCGTCCGCCGCCCTGCTCCATGCTGAAAAGTTGGTAAAGGGTTGTCCAAGTCCTGTCCGGCAGCGCCCCCTGACAGAAAATGTGATCGATAGTCTCCGTCTGGCGTTCGGAACAGCAGGAGCAGGCAGATGCTAAGCTAATCCCGATGGTGTTAAGGATGTCGTCTGTCGGTAGCTTCTTTCTGAGGACTCTCCACAATAGGAAGGACCACTTCTTGGGGATGCAAGAATGCCAGTAGTGGGCCATTAGGAGGCATGGCTGACCGGCACCTCGGATAGCAGTTCTCGCTGACCTCACTGAGAATGCCCCCGACACCTAGAGGGTCCATCTTAACACATCCGCCTCTCCGCCGATGCGTAATCCTCGCTCTCGGATGCTATCCGCCGCTTCGTCACCAGACCACATGCGAATCTGGTCCCAGTTCCAGTCGTCGGTAGGGGTTCCACAGGTCTCTGATCCTACAATCTCTCAGGGTCTCGGTAAGACTCGGGATCATGTTGTCTCCAACCCATCGCTCAAGGAATGGGTTCGAATCTCCTGCTCCCAGCTGGAGGCTCATCGCGGGCTCATCCAGGTCACGTCCGATCAGGATACGGCACCATGCCGCCGAAGATCTGCAGTTGGAAGTGGCCATCGAAGGGTGGATATGTTCGAAGTATCTAGCTTTCAAAAACCTGCTCCATAAGTTATTGCTCGTACGGAGGTTCCACCACAGTTTCATCGAGAATGCTTTAACAATGTGGGTGAGTCTGGTGAATCCCGGTCCCCCCTCGCCAGTCGGGTGAGCCATAGATTCCCAGCTGGCCCAGTGGTGCTTATCATGGCCATTGCTATGCCCCCAGAAGAAATTATAAAAGACCTATTCGATCGAAGAGAGAACCTTAATGGGCGGTGAGTACGCAGCTAGGGTGTGGATGGGGATGGAGGAAAGAACGTTATTGATGAGGATCATCTTGCCACCTGGTGATAAGATGGCATTATGCCACCCTTCTAGTTTCTTCCTGATTCTGGTAGTCAAGTCCTCGAAGATGCTGACGTTGGACTTCCCGTACACTAAAGGGCACCCGAAATAGATGAACGGGGGCTTGGCAACCGTAAAGGAAGTTAAGTTGGAGAGGTTGTTGGCGTGCTCTCTGTTGGTGTTGTGGTGGGCGTAGATAACGCTCTTGGAATGATTGATCTTCTGGCCGAAACATCTGGAGTACCTCATTAGGGTGTTGTGAACTACCTCCACCGCGCCTTCATCCCCGGAAGAGAAGATGAGTAAGTCGTCTGCGAAAGCCAGGTGGGTGATGATAGGGCAGCCACTGGATGTATGATAGTGCTGGAAGTTGGGGGTGTTGACCATATTATTAAGGTACCTACTCAGCGCGTCAGCTGCTATGATGAAAACAGTGGAGGATAGGGGGTCGCCCGGTCTCACCCCGCGGTGGGATTTAAAAAATCCCTCTGCGTGGCCATTGATGACCGTGGAGAACCACGAGTTGCTAATGGATCTCCAGACGATATTGGTCCAAGTTTCCGAGAATTCGAAAGCTCTGAAAACCCAGATCATGAATTGCCAATCTAGTCTGTTATAAGCTTTCTCCATGTCGATATTAACGGCAATGTTGCCGCCCCTCACTGGAAATTTCATGCAGGTGATTAACTCATGGGCCAGCATAATATTATCCTGGATGTTCCTACCGCGGACGAACCCGCTTTGCTTCTCCGAGATGATCTTGGGAAGAAGACCAGCCATTCTAGTAGCAATGACCTTGGATATGATCTTGTTGGTGAAGTTACAAAGACTAATGGGTCGAAAGTCGCGGAATGACTCCGAGTTGTCTTTTTTAGGGATAAGGATCAGGTTGGCGCTCGAGATGGCTTTGGGGTATATATATATATATATATATATATATATATATATATATATATATATATATATATATATATATATATATATACACACACACACACACACACATACACTAATATATATTTGTAAGGACCCTGATTTTTGGAGATTATATTTTTTGTTTATTTTATACGAGTTTTTTTATACGATTAGATGATTGTATATTTATTAAATTATATTTTCTTATTAATTATGACTATAGATGTACTTTTTCGTAGCTTTAATTTTTAAAGCACAAGAAATACATGTAACGCCCCAATCCCAAAATACGTAGGACTAGGTACATCGACATGCCAGCTGCATACATACGAAGTACACCCCAATATATGGAAACCTTGTATGTATATATAAGCTGTAAAATACAGTAGAACCATAATAACTAAATCTTATCAACTAGATAAATAAATGATATAAAAGCAACATTGAATTTGTCATGTATACAATCGTTGGGCGGAGACAAAGTCTACTACCAACTATCTCAAATAAAATGTACAAGAAGCGATCGATAAAATAACGAGACGAACCAAGCGCAATCGTCTTCGAAAGAATGGAGAAGATCAGGACCTTGGCTAGAACACCTACAAAATCACAGAAGCACACACCTGGAGAGATAACTAGGTCCTCAGAGGGATGTAACAAGATACATAAAGAATATGCCACATAACTGAATATATATATACCATGTCATAAATCACAGGTAAAGTAAATAGTCCCACTCGTAACAAGATCCAATACCTCATCATCAAAACAGTGGACCACCCCTACAACCAAACAAGGACAAGGGGTAATACACTATACAGCGATGCAATATTGTCCCAAGCTACTAATGGAACGGGGTGATATGACATTGACGAGGGTTACCTAACCATCTAATGTGCTTATGCAATAAGAACAAACCTTCAACGCATGGGCACTCTGGCTCAGTAGCAGTAATCTCAGGTATGGCCCCATCAGGATACCAGGGACCTCAAAGCATAACATTTATCGAATGTCAGAGGCCAGCAGTAAATCAGTATCAGGATCCAGGACCGTATCTCCCGCGGAGATAACCGACAACAGGGAAGTGCATACTTGGCCCATACGTTAAGGAACTATTCTTCCCACACAATGTCTAACAGAGTCACATCCATGTCTCATATACCCCTACTAACTGCTAAGTCTCCTAACATGTCTCTATTAGCAGTTAGCCCTAACGCATGCACATGGGGGATCAGCCCACACACAAGAACCTCTACATGCTACTCATCTCACACAACCTCATGGTACAACTGTGTCAAAGTATATGCGATACACTACAGACGGTAGTCTCTTAACTCTAAGTCAATATGCAGTCAAAGGATAATAACAAGTACATCTAATATCACTGAGCAGACAGCAAATCAAGAACTGTAAGAACTAGAAATAAATGAATAGTGATATATAATAAAATACAAACTGAATATAAACAGTATAATGGCAAGGTATCTTGCCTGAGGTTATGTGCAAAAGAGAATAATCCAGTAGCTCGAACAGACAAATAAACGAAGCAAGAAAAGTCAAATCCCGCAGATGACTTTGGATGCTGCAACAAACATCATGAACGATTTTGGAATAAAAGATATGCCTAGGAAACGCCTGTCCAAAAGATAAATTCTGGAACATGGGCAAAATCGTAATTTTGGGTCAAAACGATGTCCGTCGTTGGATCCGCTTTGCACCGAAATGCGTGCCAATATCTACGGTCTCTAAAGTCGTCAAAATATATGTCTACGGATTTATTTTGATGAGACGAACCCAACGGTATGTCGAATTTTGGATTCCGGTGGGCCGTGCACAAAATCGCCCGTTGAGTGGGATTGTGGGCCCGCCAAAATAGTGTCCCGATCAACGGTCTCATAATCAGACCAAACTTGGCTCACAGGACCAAAAAAATATTTCGAGTCCAATGGCGCAAGTTTCGTCGCGATTTGATGAGTGTGCAAAAAGTAATTGGGAAATTCAGAAAAGCCCGATACGGAAAAAATTGACGGATACGGATCAAATTCGTCGCGCACACGCAACCAATTTGAATTCCGTCAAAGTCCGCACGTCCGCAAAGTCGATACGGACCTTTCGTTACTCTCGGTTTGCGACGGGGTCGCCCGGTTTGTCGGGACGTACCTCGTACGGGATTTTTAAGGTTTATAAAAACTAATTTTTTGAGATTTTAATTTAATTAAAACTAAAATTTATTGCAGAATAAATAAATCTATTTGAAGGGGATGATAAAGGGTCATGTGGGCTTTCTACACGAATTTACGGATCTAAAATCGGATTAGAATTGGAGAAATTTTATGGAGAAGTCAGGTACCTCGATATTAAAAACTGCTGTTTGTTGTGGGTGTTTGTTGTTGTCGCTTGCCGCCTTTTTTTTTCTCGGGACGGAGTTGCGAGCTCGGACGAGGAAGGTGTGGGGCGAACACCGAGGAGAGAGGAGGAGGCATGGTCGGGTGGAGAGGAGATGGATAGAAATTTGGGTTTGGATTATATATATATATATATATATATATATATATATATATATTTTTTTTTTTTTTTTTTTTTTTCCGTTGCCGGTATATATATATATATATATATATATATATATATATATATATATATATATACATGATGTTGTTGGAGCAACATGATGTTGTTGTTGCTTCTTTTTTTCTTTTAGGTTGGAAAGGAGGGGGCGCGGCTTTATGGGGTTGAACGTGGGGTGTGGGTGGTCGGGTGGGGCCGACCACCCATTCCTTAATAATTTTTTTTTCTTTATCTTACAAATCTTTTCAAATACTTATACCTCTCTATACATATATATGTATATATCCATAAAAATCTATTTAAATCTAAATAATAATTTAGATGTCACATATCCAAATATTTACTATATTTAAACATATCTACTTATATATAAATTCAATCCTTAATAATTCAACTCAAATAATAATAATATTTAAATAGAAAAAACATGTTTATTAAATCTCCACAAAAATAACTTTAATAATAATAAATTAATACGATCGTCTCAATTAGCGCACTTATACTGCACACCCTTTTCCGGGTCCACAAAATATTCTATTTTGTAAAATATTATTTAAATAATAAAATACCAATAATAGTACGAATAATTAAATAATTAGAAATTGCACATAAAATTCTAAAATAATTTAGAAAATATTTGTATATACAAAAAATATGCCTACATGGCCACATTTGGTCACACTACATACTTACATGGGCTTAAATTGGTTCGGACCCAATTCGGACCGGTTTGGACAAACCGGATCATATAAAAATCAATATAATATCTAAATAAAATATTTTAAATGTGTTATTTCACAACTTGGTCTAGTTTTCCTAGTTTGGTCATTACCATGGCTAGGCTTCCCCCGGCATGGCTAGTATACTGGTCAAAGCACTCTGCTACTTCTTTCGTGCCAAAATTCATGGTCGCCTTGTGCTCAAAACACAACAATGGCTAAGGTCATTTTTAATAATTAATAAAAATCATAAATTGTATAAATTAAATTTGAAGTATAATAAAATACTAAAAAAATAATTTAAAAAAAGATAAGGATTTTACATCCTACCCAACTTATAAGAATTTCGTCCTCAAAATTTAGGATTAATAGGGTAGATAGGGTTGAGGGATAGGAAGTGTTCGTCAATACCAAATGCAATTAAATTTTGGAGGAGGCGATAAAACGGCGTTCAACACCACCATGCAATAGAAAATTGTGGAGTCGATATATACAAAAGTATATCATGGTTATGGAATTGAATAAGGGTTTCTAATGAAGGTAGCAAAATTTTGAATATCCAATTTTAGAGAACAGTAAGGAATTGAGTAGGCCAAAGAGAATAAATTAGACATTTAGGAGATGTGATTCCTTAAGGAAGAACTGGATACTAATCGTCTTGGTCGAGGGTTTGATTAAGTGATGATTAGAATCACTCTCGTGCGTTCAAGAGGGGTTGGGAGGGCACAATAAAATTTCTAGGATTGGGGAGAAGAAGAGTTTAAGGTGAGGATATAGCCACATGAGTTGGTCGGTGGCTGTCTAAATTCGTGTTGAAATAACTGATAGGAAAACGAAAGGTGATATCTTGCAGCTATCTATCATGCACAGTGCCTGGTCTTTCTAATATAAGTAAAGTAAAAACAATAAAGAGTTCAAGGACGATGCTATAGAGTACGAATACGTGGTTCATAGGCGACGAAAATAATTCAAATGAGAGTTGTCAATGCTGTCGCGGATGAGACTCTAAGGCAAGTTTACTATGTCTCCATCCACGTAGAATAATATGTGATAAGTGAACCAAAGTGCAATAGGTTGATCAGACCATCATGCACCGGTTCTGATTAGACAATATGTTAGTGGGTGCACCCAATAAAATATGTCATGATCAAACTTGATAACGAAATAAGCTTGCAAAACTGAAGCTACATTAGCAGCATGAGATAGTCAAAATATGAGCAAGGGAGGTACTGATGAAGGAAATTTTAAATAATCCAAGATCTTTTAAAATCAAGGCTCGTCCGAAGTTTGGGCCCATATAGTTGTCTTGGTTGACTAGCTAAGTTAGTGTCCTCTGAACTTATAGTCTAAGCAAACTTATCAACATGGGTCACAAGGACAAAGGCTTTATTGGGCCGTGAGGTATTCTACCCAACTTACAAGGGTTAAACTAGTAATGGAAGGGGACAATGGGTTAAGCAATCAAGATAAAACACAAATTTAAGCATTTAAGGAACTAAGTAGAACAAAATTCACCTATCGGGTTAAGGGATTGAGTCAATCTCTTAATTGAAGTCGGGAAGTATTTTGGTGTCATGGTAGAGGTTATAGCTTAGCCATTTGACTGGAAAGTCATATCAAGAAAATAGGATACAAGGAGACGTGTTTTAGTGGGACATGATATATCTACATGAAGGTGGACTTGTTTAGGTCTTACATATGAAATTTGTTGGAAGAAAAAGTCTAGTATTGTGCTCCAAATATCTAAGTCACGGTAAGGGACGCCAAAAGATCAAAAATAGAAGGTGGGAGTTTACGAGGTGATAATTTATGCACAAAAATAAAGAAGATCAAGTTAAAGCATGAAATAAAATTAATTAAAGAATCCAGTAAAAATAATTTAGGAACACAATTCCGGAGAGAAGATAGTTTTCTAGATGAATATAGTTAAGAAACCATTAGATCATTATTCAAATTGCAAATGGGTTAGAAGGCCGCAAAAAGATCTATAATTGAAGGAATGTCGAGTAAGTCAAGGTGGAAATACAGTCACATAGCTTGGTAGATAACTAACAACACTTGTGTACATACTATTATCATGGTCATGAGTGATATGGCAGTTTAGTGTGGAATACTGTGGAATTCATCCATCTTATTTGGACTCTCTTGGTTGTCCACCATTAAAATTTGCTCAAATTTTCTCCAAAAGTCTCTAAATAAAATTTTCAAAAATAACCACCCAAAATTTGTATTCACCGCAAGTCGTTCAATTTAATCATGACCAAAATTAAATCACTTTCATAAATCTCAAAGCAAACTTTATCACGTTACTACTAACCTTTTCCAAAATTAACGTTTAAATTCAACTATTTAACTCAAGAGTTCATAATTTACGAATCCATAAAAATTTCACAATCAATCAAAAATTTAACACTCTAAAATTTTCAAATAACTCATAATAAAACTCTTAGCATATTAAAAGCAATCTCAAAAATTTAGCTCAATGCTCTCATCAATTTTAACTTCTATTCATGCTAAGTTATTCCAACAAAATCACAACTTTTAAATGGTAACTTCCTTTAATCAATCAAAATAACTTTCCATCACATCCTTCAAAATTCTTCCAAAAAATTTAATATTAGCAATCCCTCATTAAACTAAAATTTTAAATTATCTTATCAGTCAATTCTTTTTTCTTACCAAAAATCTAAATAGATTTGTAAATCCTCAATCATAGGACACCATTTAAAATAAAAAAAATTCTCAAAAATCATTTTCATAACTTTCAAATATTTTAAACCAAAATTCACCGTCATTACTTCCACTTAAAGTTCAAAATTTACTAAACACGAACATCGCAAGTTGTACAACTCAAAATTTAAATAATTCCTATAGCCATTTTTAAAAGCTAAGATCATTTTCAAACCAAATTTATAACTGTTACAAGGTGTATAACTATAATACAATAAATCATAAACAACAAATCTCAAAAAGGCAATCAATTTCTTAAATCAAGGGTATAAAGATTCTAGCTATTTTTTTTCTCCTTCCTGCAGTATCAATCCTATGGTGTTTACTATATAGAAATCTCAAGATTAAAACCTTCTTTGGTAGTATCCTACTTTACAAATTACTAATCATTAATTCACACAAAAAAGACCTTTTTAACTCAATTAGAGTCTTAAATGTATTCCAATTGCCAATATAACCATTCTAGCCATATGTGTGACCTATGAGCATATACTAATGTAGTCATCATCCTAGTTGACACTAAGCACGAAAATAAGAATCAACGGTCGAAAGGAATCAAGCAAGAGGCAATTCAAGGAAGTCGAACGAGAGTTCGAAATTTGAAGCCAAGGGAAGAGGTCAAGCTGTATGGATGAGATTCCTATAATCCTATGTTGCAGGCTCACATCGGTACAGTAACGTAACCGAAGTGACAAACTCGACCTGCATGGGCCACCACAAAAATATGGAACGCCCCAGTCCCAAAATACGTAGGACTAGGTACATCGACATGCCAACTGCATACATACGAAGTATACCCCAATATATGAAAACCTTGTATGTATACATAAGCTGTAAAATGCAGTAGAACCATAATAACTAAATCTCATCCACTATATAAATAAATGATATAAAAGCAACTTTGAATTTGTCATGTATACAATCATTGGGCGGAGACAAAGTCCACTACCAACTATCTCAAATAAAATGTACAAGAAGTGATCGATAAAATAACGAGACGAACCAAACACAATCGTCTTCGAAAGAATGGAAAAGATCACGACCTTGGCTAGAACACCTGCAAAATCACAGAAGCACACACCTGGAGAGATAACCAGGTCCTCAGAGGGACGTAACAAGATACATAAAGAACATGCCACATAAATGAATATAAATATACCATGTCATAAATCACAGGTAAAGTAAATAGTCCCACTTGTAATAAGATCCAATACCTCATTATCGAAACAGTGGACTACCCCTACAATACACTATACTGCGATGCGATATTGTCCCAAGCTACTAATGGAACGGGATGATATGACATTGATGAGGGTTACCTAACCATCTAATGTGCTTATGCAATAAGAACAAACCTTCAACGCATGGACACTCTGGCTCAGTAGCAGTAATCTCAGGTATGGCTCCATCAGGATACCAGGGACTTCAAAGCATAACATTTATCGAATGTCAGAGGCCAACAGTAAATCAGTATCAGGATCCAGGACCGTATCTCCCGCGGAGATAACCGGCAATTGGGAAGTGCATACTTGGCCCATACGTTAAGGAATTGTTCTTCCCACCCAATGTCTAACAGAGTCACATCCATGTCTCATATACCCCTACTAACTGCTAAGTCTCCTAACATGCCTCTATTAGCAGTTAGCCCTAACGCATGCGCATGGGGGATCAGCCCACACACAAGAACCTCTATATGCTACTCATCTCATACATCCTCGTGGTATAACTGTGTCGAAGTATATGCGATACACTACAGACGGTAGTCTCTTAACTCTAAGTCCATATGCAGTCAAAGGATAATAACAAGTACATCTAATATCACTGAGCAGACAGTAAATCAAGAACCGTAAGAACTAGAAATAAATGAACAGTAATATGTAATAAAATGCAAACTGAATATAAACAGTATAATGGCAAGGTATCTTGCCTGAGGTTATGTGCAAAAGAGAATAATCCAGTAGCTCGAACAGACAAATAAACGAAGCAAGAAAAGTCAAATCCCGCAGATGACTCCGGATGCTGCAACAAACATCACGAACGAGTTTAGAATAAAAGATATGCCTAAAAAATGCCTGTCTAAAAGTTAAATTCTGGAACAGAGGCAAAATCGTAATTTCAGGTCAAAACGATGTCTGCCGTTGGACCCGCTTTGCACCGAAATGCGTGCCAATATCTACGGTCTCTAAAGTCATCAAACTATATGTCTACGGATTTATTTTGATGAGACGAACCCAACGGTATGTCCAATTTTGGTTTCCGGAGGGCCGTGCATAAAATCGCATGTTGAGTGGGATTGTGGGCCCACCAAAATAGCGTTCCGATCAACGGTCTCATAATCGGACCAAACTTGGCTCACAGGACCAAAAAAATATTTTGAGTCCAATGGCGTAAGTTTCATCGTGATTTGATGAGTGTCCACAAAGTAATTGGAAAATTTTGAAAAGCCCGATACGGGAAAAATTGACGGATACGGATCAAATTCGTCGCGCACACGCAACCAATTTGAATTCCTTCAAAGCCCGCACGTCCGCAAAGTCGATACGGACCCTTCGGTACTCTCGGTTTGCGACGGGGTCGTCCGATTTGTCGGGACGTACCTCGTACGGGGTTTTTAAGGTTTATAAAAACTGATTTTTTGAGATTTTAATTTAATTAAAACTAAAATTTATTGCAGAATAAATAAATCTATTTAAAGGGGATGATAAAGGGTCATGTGGGCTTTCTACACGAATTTACCGATCTAAAATCGGATTAGAATTGGAGAAATTTTATGGAGAAGTCAGGTACCTCGATATTAAAAACTGTCGTTTGTTGTGGGTGTTTGTTGTTGTCGCTTGCCGCCT
The DNA here is from genome assembly GCA_029216955.1 of Iris pallida. Lineage (NCBI taxonomy): Eukaryota > Viridiplantae > Streptophyta > Magnoliopsida > Asparagales > Iridaceae > Iris > Iris pallida. The sequence goes on from JANAVB010040818.1 coordinate 13,910,468, forward strand.
TTTTTTTTCTCGGGACGGAGTTGCGAGCTCGGACGAGGAAGGTGTGGGGCGAACACCGAGGAGAGAGGAGGAGGCATGGTCGGGTGGAGAGGAGATGGATAAAAATTTGGGTTTGGATTAAATTTGGGTTTAGATTTTATATATATATATATATATATATATATATATAACATGATGTTGCTGGAGCAACATGATGTTGCTGTTGCTTCTTTTTTTTCTTTTAGGTTGGAAAGGAGGGGGCGCGGCTTTAAGGGGTTGAACGTGGGGTGTGGGTGGTCGGGTGGGGCCGACCACCCATTCCTTAATATATTTTTTTTCTTTATCTTACAAATCTTTTTAAGTACTTATACCTATCTATACATATATATGTATATATTCATAAAAAATCTATTTAAATCTAAATAATAATTTAGATGTCACATATCCAAATATTTACTATATTTAAACATATCTACTTATATATAAATTCAATCCTTAATAATTCAACTCAAATAATAATAATATTTAAATAGGAAAAACATGTTTATTAAATCTCCATAAAAATAACTTTAATAAGAATAAATTAATAAGATCGTCTCAATGAGCGCACTTATACTGCACACCCTTTTCCGGGTCCACAAAATATTCTATTTTGTAAAATATTATTTAAATAATAAAATACCAATAATAGTACGAATAATTATATAATTAGAAATTGCACATAAAATTCTAAAATAATTTAGAAAATATTTGTATATACATAAAATATGCCTACATGGCCACATTTGGTCACACTATATGCTTACATGGGCTTAAATTGGTTCGGACCCAATTCGGACTGGTTTGGACAAACCGGATCATATAAAAATCAATATATAAAATAATATCTAAATAAAATATTTTAAATGTGTTATTTCACAACTTGGTCTGGTTTTCCTAGTTTGGTCATTACCATGGCTAGGCTTCCCCCGGCATTGCTAGTATACTGGTCAAAGCACTCTGCTACATCTTTCGTGCCAAAATTCATGGTCGACTTGTGCTCAAAACACAACAATGGCTAAGGTCATTTTTAATAATTAATAAAAATCATAAATTGTATAAATTAAATTTGAAGTCTAATAAAATACTAAAAAATAATTTAAAAAAGATAGGGGTTTTACAATACCAATCTTTCGAAACGTTCTTCATGAGTTTCGTAGTAGACAACTCCACCTTCAAATTGATATATTATGCCTCATCCAAACTTGTCCTCTAGCATTATTTTGACTTCGCACAACTTTGGGTCAAATTAGACAATTTGACCGTTTATCGTAATTCTAGATCGATCTTCCAACTTGAGCTCAGAACTCGACATCGATCAAAACTAGTTAACCCAATATATGGTTTTGACCCATTTTGAGCCTACGGCACACATGCCAAGGGTGTGCCACTCAATCGAGTCTCCATGTGCTAATAATTTGCGAATGGCACAAGAGACTCATGGATTGACTTTTCGAGTTCGATTTAATTAGAAAATATATTTGGACCCTAACCTAGCTAACCCCACTTGGTAGAGCCATTTATGTTGTCATGACTTCATAGAATTAATTTGAATTTATTTTGGGATTTTATACAGCCAAATAGATTTAAATACAATTTTGTATATATATGATTATATTATTATTTTTTAACCTCCCCTGTATATATTCATATAAAGGCACAAAATGCCGTAGCCTTTACAAGTAAGAGCTCCAAAAAGGGTCCAATAAGAAAGATAAAAAGGAGCCAGGAGGCAAAACAATCTCCTGCTCACAACCAAAACCAAAAGTCAACCTATGTGGGGTTGCCAGAATCCCTCTCGGGTGTGCTTGCAGTGTCTGCTAAACTTGAAGACCTGTTTGTTAGCCTCTCTGAAAAGTTGATTGCAGGAGTATTTGATACCTTTGTATCTGAATTTGTTACAGTTCTTCCAGATGACCCACGTGATAGCGGCTGCGACGATCTGGTATCCGTGCGAGGCGCTACCACAGGACACGAAAAGATCGTTGAAGGCCCCAACCGCCTGATCTAGACCATAGCTATTAAATAAAGCGTGCCACACTCACGAAGCCTAGTCTCCCACGTAAAGAATGTGCTCGGCAGTTTCAGACTGGCGTGCCAAGTAGCAGTGGCAAGTAGAGGCTAAACTGAAGCCACTGGTGGTAAGGGCATCATTAGTGGGGAGCTTCTGGCGAGCCGCTCTCCAGATGAGAAAGGACCATTTTTAGGGATACAATGCTGCCAGTACGGCCCGATAGAGGGGGACGGCACACCGGTGTCGCGAATCTCTTGTCTAACCGAGGCTAGAAAAAAGAATCCGTTGACCGAGAGGGACCACCTCAGCGAGTCTGTGTCCGTACCTACCACCAATCCTAAATCGGCAAGTTGAGCGGTGGCCTCTTCCCCGATCCAATCCCTGGTCCTCTTCCAATTCCACCTGTCCTCAAAATCCTACAGGTCACTGATCTCGCTATGAGGGGGCGTTCGGGCTAGGGAAAGAAGGTCATCCCCTAACCATCGCTCAAGGAATAGTAACGAAGCTCCAGCTGGAGGCGAATGAAAGGCTAAGCGAGGCGACGACCGTTCAGTATGTGCCGCCATACAGCTGATGATCTGTTGTTGGCGAACGCGACTGACGTGTGTGTGTGTGCTTGTAGTATCTCGCCATCATGAACCGAGCCCAGACAGATCTGCTCACGCGGCGCTTCTACCATATCTTCATCGAACAGGCATCAACAACATGTGACTGTCTGCAGAATCCAATCCCACCCTCAGACGTGGGTTTGGCCATAGAGTCCTAACTAGACCAATGGTGCTTGTCCTTACCGTCGTAGTACCCCCATAAGAAGTCAGCAAAAAGCTTTTCAATGGAGGTAAGGACCTTCTTCGGAGGAGAGCAAGCATCTAGGGTGTATATGGGGATGGAGAAAAGTACATATTGAATCAGGATCATCTTCCCTCCAGGCGATAAAATCATGTTGTGCCATCCCTCAATCTTTTTTCTGATTTTACTCACCATTTCGTCAAAGATACCCGCATTAGATCTGTCGTACACTAGCAGGCACCCTAAATAGGAGAAGGGGGTATGCGACGGAGAAGGAAGTAATATTGGTGAGAGTTAGGGAGTGGTCTCTGTCAACTGAGAGGTGGACGTAAATAATACTTTTGTTGGGGTTGACACGCTGTCCCGAGCATCTGGTGTATCTCTGTAGAGTGTTGTTAACCACTTCGATGGACCCTGCATCTCCTGAAGAGAATATGAGGATGTCATCAGTGTAAGCCAGGTGAGTAATGATCGGGCAGCCACTGGCTTTATGGAAATGCTGGAAATGGGGTAGTCCAACCATGTTGTTCAAATTCCTGCTAAGAGCTTCAGCTGCTGTGATAAAGATAGTAGAGGATAGGGGATCTCCTTGTCTGACACCCCGACTAGACTTGAAGAAGCCCTCTGCTTGACCATTGATCACAGTGGAGAACCAGGAGTCGTAGATCGATCGCCACACGATGTCAATCAAGGTCTCCGAGAATCCGAAGGCTCTAAACACCCTTATCATAAATTGTAGTCGAGCCTGTCGTACGCCTTTTCCATGTCAAGCTTTATAGCATTGTTCCCGCCTCTGGATGAAAACTTTATGCATGTGATCATTTCCTGGGCCAGCAAAATATTGTCTAATATATTACGTCCTTTCAGAAACCCGTTTTGTTCTTCAAAGATAATCTTGGGAAGGATGCATGTCATGTGGTTGGCTGTGATCTTCAAGATGATTTTGTTAGTGAAGGTACAGAGGCTTAGAGGGCGAAAGTCTTTGAAGGTCTCTGGGTTGTCCTTCTTGGAGATAAGGATCAGATTAGCGCAGGATATCGATCTAGCATACCAGGCTCCTTGAAAGAAAGTAATAACCGTCTCGTGGATGTCGTCTTTGATGATGTCCCAGCAAGATCTAAAGAATACACCAGTGAATCTGTCTGGCCCGGGTGCACTATGCTCATTTAGAGCCCACACCGTGTCTTTGACTTCTATCATGGAGGACATAATCGTAAGCTGTAAATTATCCATGTCTTCTATCAGGTTAGGGATAGCAGCCATGAAGGCCTCGTCCTTATGGATGACGTCTTTAGTGAATAACTCGGTGTAGAAATTAGTCGTTGTCGTTTGAATATCACGTTGATTGCGGCCGCTCTCGTCAGAGATCTGGTAGATACTGAGCTGGTACATGTGTCCCTTAACGCAAGAGTGGAAGTAGCTAGAGTTTTTGTCGCCTTCAATCTTCCAGGTCAGCCTAGCTTTCTGCTTCCAGAATTCTGTCTCCACTTCAAGTCGGAACTTCAAAAGCGCTCTGGTGAGGTTAAGGGAAGTTCGAGCCGCAAGAAATCTGTCATGGGCGAACAGGATCTCCGCACGGGTGACATCATCCTCTGTTGTGCGAACAGCTTGGAAGATGTCGCCAAAAGCTTCAATGCTCCAACGAGTGAGAATTTTTCTGGTAGCTTTGAGCTTGGCAGCCACACAAACGAGGAGATCAAGGTCATCAGTGCTTCTCCAAGCAGCGTCTACCGTGTTTCTGAACTGGGGGTGATAACTCCAGAGGTCGAAGAATCGGAAGCACTTTTTGAATTGAGTTGAGTTTCTACTGATGTCAATGAGGAGGGGGGGAGAGATCTGTTTCAGTCGCGTTCAGGTGCGCAAGATTGGTGATGGTCCCCATGTCAGATCACTGGTGATTGATGAGGCACGGTCAAGGCGGGAGTACTACCTCCGAGTACCTTCCTGTATGTTGTACCACGTGAAGGCATTAGCAAAGAATTGAAGAGGAGACATGTGGGAGCTGAAAATAAAGTTGTTGAAGTCGTGCATGGCCGACGAGGGGGAGGACGTCCGCCAATCTTCTCCTCCGTGGAAGTAACGGCGTTAAAATCGCCAATATAGAGCCAATGGAGGTGGATGTGGTTTTGGTGGGTGTCCGTCAGATAGTCCTAAAGCTGATTCCGTTCGTTGATGTCGCAGCTACTATGGACCGCTAACAGAAAAGATCGGGTCTGAAGTATGGGGTGTTCTACCCAACACGACAGTGCCTGCCTCAAGTCGTGAATGATGCCAATCTTCACATCATCTGTGAAACAAATCCAGATATCGTGGCAGCCAGCGATAGCGACGGAGAACCCTAACTACAACTGGATGGATTTAATTTTATTTTGAGGGATTTTAGGTTCGATAATCACAAGAATGTTGAGTCTGTGGATCTTCTTAAGGCTGATTAGTCTTCTCAAGGTGGGTTTGTTCGCTAGGCCCCTGACGTTCCACATGAGGATGTTAAGCATTGAGGTTGTTGGGGAGAGAGATTTGTTGAGCTTCGCAGCTAATCGTGTGGTCATAACTGAGGCCTCTTTCGCCTTTTTATTGTTTAGTTTTTTGGTAGTGGTGGCACACTTGCCTTCTGCCGCTTCCTTGTTGAGAGTGTCCTTGCCGAGGTCAGCTGTCTTCTCGTTGGGGCGCAGGTAGACTTCTCCAGCTATTTCGGCCAGAACACCGAAGTGGCTGTTTGAGTTGGAGATTCCAGTGTCCAAGGCATGTTTCATCCTGGCCACTGGGGCTTGTTCGATGTTGGCTAACATATCCGGCTGAATTGTTGCCTCGTTGGAAGGTGTAGATGGGGCTTCCAGGTTAGGTTGACGATTTTCTGCCTTTTCAGTTATTTCCAGGGGAGATTCCTGGGGACTAGGTTTCGTGCCTGGCTCCTTATCTGGCTCGCCGCTATTATCTGTATCCTCTCCAGCTGTTAGATCCCCGATGAAGTCGGCCTTGAGGGATGTTTTCTGTGGTACGTCTGAGGGATCTGCTGCAAGAATGTCAAATTTATTTGTGAGGTTAATGACTGAAGATTTGTAGGGGACAAGAGCCCTCCCTAAGGGAGATGACGTTTGACTGTGAGTGGATCCGGCTCCGGAGTCAAACTGGATGTATGAATTTGGAAAGGGTAGGAGCGGGGATTGGGGATTTTTCTTGAACGGTTTAGTAGGCCCATTTTTTCAGGACTCTATTTTCTTTAATTCTGGATGAGCCCGGAAGTAATGTTCAATGGAGTGACCTCTCATGTGACAGTATTTGCAGAAGATGATGTTATTGTCGTATATTATCTGTTGAGTGTGCGTCTTGTTGCCAAGCGAGATAAGCATGTGATTAGGGAGGTCCTTGGATAAGTCTAGTTCCATGCAGATTTTGGCATAGTTGCCCTTAGAAAGGTTTCTGGTTTCTTCCGCCATGGCCATGAACGTCCCAAAGGAATTGGCTATCCTCTTCCGCACCGCCGGGGCAAAACAAACGAGGGGGAGGTTCGGAAGGGTGACCCACGCAGAAACGATTGCTGAGACTTCTGTGGTGTTAAAATCTAGGGACCATTTGATGATTTTCATGGTGTAGTTGTCGATCCTTCTTGTGCCCCGGATCCAAACGTTTTTATGGTCTATCTCGGAGGACAGGTGCAGGAATATGTGTTTGGGGTCCATGGGTGCACCCCTGTACCCCGAGGAGAGTCCCCAACTAGCGATGACTTTCTGCACCCGAGACAGCTTTGGACACCCTGGAGAAAAGTTTAAGACAAAAGTATGCGGAAAAGTTGCTGATTGAGAGGAGATTATGCTGGGAGATATATATATGATTATATTTATAATAGCCTAATACTATATTTATATATGGCCTTATTCATGGTTAAGTTAGATATACATATCGACTAGGAATTTTGGCAAGAAGAGCCTATTCGTGTGCTTTGACTAGTGTTTTAGCCATGGTAGGGAAGGACGAGCCATAGGTGTGTTCTAACTAGAAAAAAACCAGTCGAGTTAACCCCTATGGAAGACTTAATTAGTTATTAATTAAATTATTGACTTTTTCGGAGACTCAGTTGTACCAATTTGGCCTGGTCTTGACCCAAACCCAATCTAAACCCATGTAGTCATGTGGTACATCCAAAGACGTCTATGTAGATATATGTTGTGTACCTATATTGGTATTTTCTTTTAATGAAGTATGCAATTTTATAAATGGTTGGTTGTTGTATCATCATTGCCGAGGGATGAGGGTCGGAGACAGTCAACTTTATCGACGGTAACATAGTTTCTGTCTCGCCAGTCGAATGGCTGCATGGACTATGTCCTGATCACCATGTCGTACCGTAGATTAATACAAATGGAGCTAGAGTTGGAGCCAAAATACAGAATCCAAAATACAAAATACAGAATCTAATCCCTGGGTTCGCCGAAAATACAAAAACAAAGATTGACACAGTAGTAATTTATATCTGTTTTAAGTGTGAGAACGGATGGCTCAGAACACAACCTAAAATTCATTCTAACATACATTAGTGTGAATCATCTTTGTTCTGTGCATATGGTGTAGTATATGTTCTTATCGAATCTAGTATCTGAAGGATATAACAGAATCAAGATGAACCCACATAATGTAATACTAAGACATCATACACTATTAAAAGATATAGTGATAGGTTGTCGTATCATCATTGTCGAGGGATGAGGGTCGGAGGACAGTCAACTTTATCTACGGCTACATAGTTTCTGTCTCGTCAGTCGAATGGCTGCAGGGACTATGTCCTGATCACCGTGTTACCAATTAACCAACCAATAATACTTGTTACAAATATCGGCACTATAGGTGCTTTCAAATCGGAATATCACATTTTTTGGTGTCGAAAAATAAATAATTATTACTAAATTATCAGATTTTTGGCACTATCGGTGCCCCTGACCAAGCCCCCCCGTACCCCTCCCCCCCTACACCACCCCTAACCCTAACCCGAACCCTATCCCTAACCCATCCCCCACCAGCCCATCTCCCCACTCCAGCCCCCCCTCACCCCTCCTGCTTCCCTCCCCCACCAACCACCCTAACCCTAACCCGAACCCTAACCCTAACCCTCCCCTCCCCCCCAGCCCCCCTCCTCACCCCCACCCCTAACCCGAACCCTAACCCTCCCCTCCCTCCAGTCCCCCTCCCCTCCCCAGCCCCCCCTTATCCTCCTGCTCCCCTCCCCCGCCAACCACCCCTAACCATAACCCTAACCCTCCCCTCCCCCCAATCCCCCTCCTCACCCCCAGATGCCCTCACCCCCTGCCCCTCCCCCCTCCCACACAAACCCGCCCCTAACCTGAACCCTAACCCTTCCCTCCCCCCATCCCCCCTCCTTACCCCCAGCCGCCCTCACCCCCTGCCCTACCCCCCCAGCCACCCTCCACTCACCCCCCAACCACCCGCATCCCCCTATCCCTCACCCCCTCCCCCCCGTTCGGACCATTCCTCACCCTCCAACCACCTGTATCCCCCTGCCCCTCCCCCCGAGCCACTCATACCCCCCCAACCACCAACAACCAAAATAGAGAGAGAGGGAGTCACGTACCGAAGAGGGAGGAGAGTCGCCGGAGAGAGTGAGAGTCGCTAGAGAGAGTGATAGCGCCGGAGAGAGTGAGAGCGCCGAAGGGGGAGGATAGAGAGTGAGAGAGTAAAATAGGGGAAATAAATCGTCGGGGGGAATTTAAATAGAATTTAGCGATGTTCATCCTAACGTCGCTAAATTAGTCGATATTAGCGACGTTATAGCGACGTTTCGCGACGAACAGCTCATGTAACTAATATACGTCGTTGTCACATCGCTATTTTCGTCGCTAGTAGTGACTATTAGCGACGTTTCAATTAAACGTCGCTAATGTGCATAATTTAGCGATGTTATACTAACGTCGCTAAATTTACATTACTAATGGAGCAGATTTTAGTAGTGTGAAGCAAACAAAACTTTATTGAAGTAATAGATGCAAAATGCCGAAGCCTATACAAGTAAGTGCGCACAATATGGCAAGAGCAAAAGAAAACAAACTATGCAGATAGCGCACAAAAGGGGAGCTGGGTCTCGACGGTAGCGGAAGGAGCGCGAGAACCCAAAACAACTAAACAAGGGCCTCCCAGAAAGTGTTATGGGCATGGGAGCATCTCCTCCTAGCTTTTAGAATTTGTCTGATAACCTCTCTATACAATTGAGGAGGGGGGAGTTGACGGCCTTCATATCTGAATTTGTTCTTGTTCTTCCATAAGACCCAAATACCAGCGGCTACGACGATCTGATGTCCGTGGGAGCTGCCCCAGCTAGTCAGAAGATCGTAGAGGCCCCCAATCGTGGGGACCAGGCTCAGTCTAAGGTGAAGATTAAACCAGATATGACTCGCCAGCTCACCAGAAAGGAGGACGTACTCTACCAATTCCGAAGAGTGCTTCGCACAGCAATGACATCTGGACGCGAAGCTGTATCCGAAAGATCTGATGGAATCGTCCATCGGAAGCTTCCGGCGTAATGCACGCCATATGAGGATGGACCATTTGGTGGGAATACAAGAATGCTAAAACTTAGTGTACGAGGGATGCGGTACGCCACTGCCTCTGGCAACTATTCTAGCGGAAGCCAGCATAAAATTCTTGCTCGAGTTAGGGGACCATCTCCACGTGTCGGGTGTGTCAGTAACCCGAAGGTTAGCTGCCAGGAGATCGTCGACCACCAGCTGCCCGGAGATCGTCGACCACCAGCTGCCCGGAGATCGTCGAGCCAATTTCTAACCCTCTTCCAATTCCATCCAAAACCTTTCTCCCAAAGATCCCTAATGTCGCATCCCTGTGGAGTGTGGACGTTGGGCTGGATGGTGTCTGCAGCAAGCCACCGCTCCAGACAAGCCGACGATCTCCCGTCGTCCAGCATCAGACGAATGGAAGGTTCAGCGAGGTTGCGTCCCTGAGTTATGCGATACCACGACGCCGAAGATCTGTTGTTGGTGACCGCCTCCGTCAGATGAGAGAATCTAGCGTATCTGGCTCTCATGAATCTCGTCCACAACAAGGTCTCCGAATACAACTTCCACCACAGCTTCATGGAACATGCGTCCATGATGTGGACTAGCCTGCTGAATTCCAGACCCCCTTCTGCTGTGGGTTGGGCCATGGTATCCCAACTGGACTAGTGGTGTTTGTTCTTTCCGTCGCTATGACCCTAGAAGAACTTGGCGAATAGGGCTTCGAGAGAGTGGAGGACCTTCTTGGGTGGGGAGCAGGCAACAAGGGTGTATAACGGGATGGAAGTAAGAATGTGTTTGATAAGGATCCTCTTGCCCCCAGGAGAAAGAGTGGCGTTGTGTCATCCCGCAATCATTTTGCAGATCTTGTCTACAAGGTGTTCAAATATGCTCGAGTTTGCTTTTCCGTACACCAGTGGGCATCCCAAGTATAGGAACGGCAGGTAGGCCATGGTGAATGAGATCATGTTGGAGAGGTCCGTAGAGTGGGATCTGTCAATTTTATGATGGGTATAGATGACGCTCTTGTTGTTATTGACGCGCTGTCCAGAGCATCTGGTATAACGATCAAGCGTTCGAAGAACCACCTCGATCGATCTGAGGTCTCCATAGGAGAAGATAAGGATATCATCCGCGTACGCCAGGTGAGTGATAAGCGGGCAACCTGTGGTGGTGTAGAAGTGATGTAAATCGGGCAATCTGGGCATGCTATTGAGGCTTCTGCTGAGAGCTTCTGTCACAATGATAAAAATGGTGGAAGAGAGGGGGTCTCCATGTCTAACCCCACGGGTGGACCGTAAGTACCCTGCGGCCTGGCCGTTGATGACGGTGGAGAACCAAGCATTGTTGATGGATCTGAAAATGATGTTAATCCAGGATTCGGAAATCCGAACGCCCTGAAGACCCAGATCATGAATTGCCAGTCCAGAAGGTCGTAAGCCTTCTCCATATCCAGTTTGATGGCAACGTTCCCCCTGGACGGGAACTTCATACATGTGATCATTTCTTGTACGAGTAGGATGTTGTCGGTGATGTTGCGACCTTTAACAAACCCGCTTTGCTCATTGGAGATGATCTTGGGAAGGATATTGGACATCCGGTTGGCGATGATTTTCGATATAATCTTGTTGGTGAAGGTGCATAAGCTTATAGGGTAGAAGTCTTTGAAGGTTTCCGGGTTGTCTTTCTTGGGAATAAGGATGATGTTGGCGCAAGAGATGGAATTGGGATATCTAGCCCCTTGGAAAAAGGGTATGGTGGCCTCCAGTAGGTCAGCTTTTAAGATGTCCCAACAGTTTCTAAAGAAGACGTCGTTGAATCCATCTGGCCCTGGAGCACTATGTTCGTTAATGGACCAAACCGCTTCCTTGACCTCCTCTTCTGAAGGAGTAGCCAACAGGATCTCATTCTCGCTCTCGCTGATTAGGGAGGGGATCTTGGACAGGAGCGCGTCGTCTTTCACGACCGGCTCTTTAGTGAAAAGGTTATGGTAGAAATTTTTTGCAGCCGCCTGGATGCTGTCTTGGTCCTCCAGAAGGGCGCCATTGTGATCGTATATCCGGTGTAATTTTAATTTATTTCTGTGGCCTTTGACGCAAGCATGGAAAAAATTAGTATTTCGGTCTCCCTCGGTATCCCAGTTCAATATGGCCTTTTGTCTCCAGAATTATGTTTCCACTTTAAGTCTGGATTTAAGGAGAGCTCTGACAAGGTTGAGCGAGGTACGGGCATTCAGGGAACTGTGAATAGCGAACTCTTGCTCGGCGCGAGTGACGTCGTCCTCCGCCTCCTTGATAGCCTGGAAGATGTCTCCAAAGGCTAGTTGGCTCCAAGAAGCTATGGCCTTACGAGTAGCTTTGAGTTTGACCGCCATCCGCACCAAAGGATCAATAATGGAAACAGAGTTCCAAGCGTCATTAATGATGTTCTGGAATTAAAGATGATGCCGCCAGAAGTCGAGGAAGCGGAAGGCTTTTTTAGTGCCGGTGTGCGTGTTGCTGATTCTGATGAGCAGGGGGAGTGGTCCAATTTCGTGGAGTTTAAATAAGAGAGTTGAGTTATGAAGCCCATGTCCGACCAGCCGTCGTTGACCAATGCTCGATCCAGCCGAGAGAATTGTCGACGATGTCCCTCCTACATGTTGCACCAGATGAATGCACTTCCGTGGAAGGGGATGGGGGTTAGGTTTTCGTGAAAGATGAAGTTGTTGAAATCATCCATCGTCGGCTGGGGAGGCGATCGGCCCCTGGATTTCTCCTCTCTGCAGGAAACTGTATTGAAATCTCCGAGGCAGAGCCACGGGAGACCCTGATCAGGTAAGGTGGCTTCCAACAGGTCATCCCAAAGAAGACGACGGGCAGGGATGTCACAACTACCATGGATGGCGGATAGGATGGAGCGGGACTTGAGGGTCGGGTGCTCGACCCAACAAGATAATGCCTGAGGCGAATCTTTTATGATGCCAAATCTGAATTTCGGCACGAAGAATATCCAGATGTCATTGTATCCAGAGATGGCGTGGATGAAACCAAGCTTGAGTTGGGTGGCTTTGATTTTTCTTTGGGGGATTTTAGGTTCAATGATGATTAAGTGGTCGATACGGTTGGTTTTCTTAAGGCTGAGGATTCTATTCAGCGTCGGATTGTTCCCAAGCCCTCTGACGTCCAGGAGATGATGTTAAGCATTGGACGAGGTAGAGGGAGAGGGGAGCTTCAATGCGGACCTAGTTGTCATGGCCGTCTACTGCTTTTGTTTATTTTTGTTCTTGATCCTTTTGGAGGAGGATTTCTTTGTGGCAGAGGTAGTGGATCTGTTGCCCCCGTTGTTACTGAAAGTCCCGTTACTGGTCTCTGTCCAGTAAATTGGCTCATCAAGGTGGTATTCCAGAGCGCTTAGGGGGTTGCCGCGGTCTAAGAAACCCGCTTTCGTGGCTTGCCAGAGTCTGTCGGTGAAGACGGGATCAGCAGTACCTTCCTCGGTACAGTGGCCATTGTCCTGAGGATCCCCTTCCTTGGCAGTCCAAAACCTTTCGGTTAAGGGGGTTAAGGCTGGGTTGCACGGCCGTTATGCGAGGCTGAGGGGGTTTGAGGAGCCCTGCACCCGTCGGAGGGATAGTCGACTTGGAAACGGGGCAGGTTGGGATAGTGAGTGGAGGTCGAGGATTAGGCTCCTGCTCAGGGCGTATCTTCATCTGGTCTTCTCCTGGTTGGTGTAAGCGGCAGGTGGTGAGAGGGGGAGAGTGAGACTCCTCGGGAGGGGGGAGTGATGTACGCGGAGAGAGTGTGGGTGGATATGGTGGGCGGCATGGTGGGAGCGTTGTCGATGTTTGGGTGAGGGGTGTGTGGGAGGTTATGTCACTCAGCAGAGCCGCTGGACTGAGGGGAATCTGGCTGAACAGCAATGCCGAGGGCGGGCTCTCTAGAGTTATTATGGGTGCTGTTGGAAGTGGTGCAAGCGAGAAGTTCAAAGGAGTTGTTGAGGGAGATAGCGGGATATATGAATGGAATGATGGCGAAGATGGTCCTGATGGTCTGACAGTGGAGGGCATTAGATCATTCGTCTCCCACAGAAGGGGAGGATTGGGGGACTGATGTTGATTCTCAGAATCAGGGTCGCGTAGACCAGCCGTGGCGCGCGGGTTGTACGGTCTTAGATTTTTAAGCTCAGGGTGGTCCCTGTAACAGTGCTGCTCGGAATGACTGCTCATCTGGCAGTGCTTACAGAAGATGATGTTCTTGTCGTAGACCAGCATTTGGCGGTGTGTTCGGTCTCCGAGCTCAATTTCTATGAGTTTAGGAGGATCATTCTCGAGGTCTAGCTCCATACATATCTTGGCGTAGTTGCATTTAGAGAGGTTGCGGGTTTCTTCTACGATGGCTTCCAGGGTCCCAAAGGAGCTGACAATCGTTTGAGGGCTGCTACGGGGAAGCAGACCAGAAGCAAGTTGGGTAGGGTGATCCATGTGGAAATGATAGTCGAGTCGACTTTGGGGTTGAAGTTAGAAGACCATTTGACAATTTTAGCGGTTTGTGTGCCAAATCTGTGAGTGCCCTTGGTCCTGACTAGGGAGTAGTCTGGTTCGGATGACAAGTGAAGGATCATGTGCTTGGGGTCTAGCGGAGCAACCCGGTTAGCTGAAAAGAGACCCCACCTAGCGACAGCTTCGGTGACTAAGAGGATTTTCGGGCATCCGGATCCAAATTTAAGGACAAACGTTTTATTGAAGGGGACGGCTAGAGATGAGATCTCCAACGCGGCGAAAGGAATGTGGATGGGGTATCCCATGGGCGGAGGCGAGAATACAACATCTGGAAGCTGAATCTCTGCCGCCGGAGGAGATGGGAGCTTCCTTCGATCTGGCCGGAGAACCTCGACGTAAGAGGGAGCTCTAGGAGGGGCCGCCGTACTAGGGATGGAAAAGTGAGATGTGGCTCCGGGTGGGGCCATAAAATGGGTAATGCCCGACGAGGGGGGTTTCCGGGAATGAAGGAGGGGAAGGGATTAGCGGGGAGCACAGGGGGATGGGAGGTAAGGGATCTGCGGGGAGCACAGGGGGAGGGGAGGTAAGGTTGCCCTCTCGGATGCCGGCTTCGGGAGAGATGAGCGCCGGAGGGGGGCACAAGAGGCCCTCGGCCAAAAGGGGTGTGCCTATCGTCGAGAGCGTCAGCATGCGGGAGGATCCCGTACTAGGGAGAGGTCCAGGCACGACGCCCGAAGGAGGGTTGGCAGCAGTCACAGCGGAAAGGGAACCAACCAGAGCTCTGAACTTGCTTTGTTGTACGCAACCCTCGAAGGACGTCAGAGTGCGCATAGGGGAACGTGCGCAGCCCTTAGCATGCGCCAAGGGGCAAGCGCAGCCTGCTGGATGCGTCAAGGGGCTAGTTAGCCTGTCCGCGTGGGTCACGACAGAACCGGAGAGAGCGAGACCCACGCCAGGTACGAGGCTTTGTACGCATCCCGAGAGGGGGGAGCCCTCTGTGTGTGCCAAATGACTCATCATGCTTCCCGAGGGGAGATAGGAGCCCTCAACTTGTACCGAGTGGCTGGCGCAACCAGTGGCATGAGCCAAGGGGCAAGCACTGTCTCCAACATGCGCCAAGGGACGCAAGGGGGGACCGGAGGCTGGCGTAACCTGTGGCAAGAGCCAAGAGGCGAGCAAAGTCTCCAACATGCGCCCTGGGTGCAAGGGGGAGCCCGATCCACATGGGCCTCGGCTGGACCGCTCAGATACTGAACTGCGTCGGGTCGTGGATCTCTCTAAGCGGTCAAATGCTAAACTGTGCCAGCACCGGTATGGCCAGGTGGCATGGGTTCCTCGAGCCCCACACCGATCACGTGGGACGCTCCACCTCCCAAGGGAGAAGGGTTGTCCACCGCTAGTGCATTGTGGGCGCAACCAACCGCTAGTGCCAAGGGGTACTGAGTTGGGACCCTGGCCACGTGGGCCCCCGAATGACTGAAGAGCGCCTGTCTTGACACGTCTCCCGATGGGTGCGGGCCTGCTACTGGGACGGGACAGAAGCTAACGACAAGCCCTCGATGCTCGGGCCCGGACAGCTGGTGCACTGAACTAGCACATGGGGTGGCAGCAACTGGGAGGTCACCGGAGCCGGCACCAGACACGAGGTCCGTCACGCCTTCCGCGGTGGCAGGGGAGACGGGTCCGACAAGCTAATGATACCGCCTGCAGCGTCAGGATAAGGAGGTGCCACCTCGCTGGGGGCCGAGGAGGAGAGGGAAACCGACCCACATGAATAGAAGAGGGATGACCGTGCCTCGAGAGAGGGTAGAGCAGGATAAAGAGGGTGGGTACGGGCGTGTGTAAACGCCAACCAAGGGGCTGCGATCGAGAGTGATCGGACCCACCAGCGGCCTAAGAGGGCGAGCTGGTCTTCCGACCATTCGAGGGAGGGAGCGTCGAGGATGGAAGAGGAGGACCCGGGGGGTGGCTGCCTCGGCATCCTCGGTCGAGGGAGGTAGGGGTGGCGAATGGCCCGACTCCTCCGACGGCTGGCGGATGGCGAGGGGCGCACGCCGGGCAGAGAAGGGTGAGCTGGGCCTCCGACGACCCTCAACCGACGTGGGGACGGCGGGACGGGGAGAAGGGAGCTTGTATGCGACAGGGGATGTGGGAGAGGATCCGGGGAAAGAAGGAGAGGAGAGGGGAGCATTGTTATATATATATATATATATATATATATATATATATATATATATATATATATATATATATATATATATATATATAATCAAATGATATTTCATTTCAAAAACTATTTTCCTTAAAATATCTTTGTAGATTTTATGGATTTTTGGGCTAAATATATTTGTATGTATGCCTATTAAATAAATATATATATAAGGTTATTATTAATTATAAAGGTTGGTATATATAAATATAGCCCTATAAATAGAATTAGTTATATAAATTGTAAATATAAGCTATGACCACTTGTTTACTATTTTATAATATTTTTAATGGATTTTACTTATATTTTTTACATGTCATTCTTAACTACACACATATATAAATTTATGGGTATATATATATATATATATATATATATATATATATATATATATATATATATATATATATATATATATATATATATATATAAATATATATATAACAAAAGCAAAGAAAAGAAAAAAATAGTGAATATCTCGCGAGATTTGCAAAATCTTGCAAGATACTAAAACCCAAATTTACCCGAGCAAAAACCCAAAGCAGTCGGATGTTCGAAGGGAATTGGAAGATTTTAGGAATTCGAAAGTTCATCAAATCTTCACAGAATTTGATCAAACCAAATTCTAATCCATCCCTATCCAAATCTCTATACGAATAGATCAAAATCCCACCTATATCACATCAGTAATCGAATTAAAATCAGAATAGATATGCATATATATTCAACAAAAGGACCGAACCCGAACCTAGTTTTTAGAAGAGAAAAGCCCCCCCCCCCAACTCTCGATTCTTTGATTCAGAGCCCTTCCCCTCATCCGTGCGACCTACCCGGCCACCTACGTACGTCGGAGAGCTGCCGTAGTGGCCGCCGGCCACTACTCAGAACATAGCAAGCCGCATCAGTTGCAGGGAGCAACAACAGCAGCAACAGTTAGCAACCGACTTCGTAGCACGTTTTCTCAAGACTTGGTTGATCGTTTATCGATCTACCTCTTCTGGTACGTACACAACCTATACGTCTCTAAGTCCCTTCAAATAGTTTTTAATTTTGTAACCTAGATTGTCCAAAAAATCGACGGGAACATAGACAAAAATTGTTCTCTGACAGTTCAGAGAACTGTCCTAACACCCTGTTTTGGAAGGCAGATTTCTGCCAATCCATGGAGAGATTTAGAAATCCATTAAAACAATAGCGTAGACAACATAAACAGGATTAAAATCTTGTTATTAGTTTTAATTCTAGTCGAGTATATATTGACAGAAATCAGTAGGAAAATCAAGAAAAAACTTGGCAAATCTGTTTTAAAATTTTTAGAAATTTCTGATACGGGGTCCATCCCGTCAAACCGAGCGACTTGGTCGTGAACCACTTGCATCGAAAGGTGCGTATGGTCTTCATGCACATGTGAGCTTTGACGGAACTCGAATTGGTTGCGTGTGCGTGACGAATTCGATGTGTATCCATCAAAAATCCCCGTATCGGCCCCTTTGCAAAAATCATAATTACTTTGTGCACGTTCGTCAACTCGAGACAAAACTTATGCCATTGAGACAATGTCATTTTTCTGGTCCTGTGAGCCAAGTTTGGTCCGATTCTAATAAGGTCGACCGGAACGCTATTTTGGCAGGCCCGCGATCCGACTCAACGAGCGAATTGTGCACGGCCCACCGGTATCCAACTTTGGACATACGGTTGGGTTCGTCTCATTAAACTAGATCCGTAGACATATAGTTTGATGACTTTAGAGACCGTAGGTGTTGGCACACTTTTCGGTGTAAAGCGGGTCCAACAGCAAATATCGTTTTGATCCAAAATTACTATTTTGCCCCTGTATCCAGAATTTAACTTATGGGTAGGCTATCCTAGCTAATTTGACTATTCTGAACACGTTGGTAACATCTGTTTCAGCCTCTGGAGACTGTTGTGAGAGTTTTACTTTTGTGGCTCGTTGATTGACTAGATAGTGTTGGTTATACGTGCTACCACCAGGCAAGCACATTGCCAAACTTTAAAGTATTTACATGCTTTTCTATATTGTCATTCTTTCTTACTTGGTTATATATTTCTCTTACTTCATATCATGGTTACTTTTTAATTTTACGTGCACGTATATTGTTTCTCATTTTCCATATTACTTTTCAATCTTTTTTATCTTGTTCATGTCTAGTGACAGTATGCTATGCATGTGCCATGTTTTCTTGACCTGTTTGACCTGTACTTGACTTGGACATGACTAGATAGACTTGACTTCTTAGTACCATAGGCGAGAGTGTTTTATTAACCGTGGCTATACCTCTATTGTTAGTGCCTCACCGGCTACGATAGAGAACCTGTTATAGGACTGTTAGTGCCTCATCGGGCTGTGGTTATGTCACATGTACCTATAGCCATAATTAATATTATATTCTCATGACATGCCACCATCCATAGAGTTCTTTTATGTGTTATTCTTTCCTCTACTGGTTATTCCTATTTTTCTTGCATGTTATTTAATGTACAGTAGACATGTATATTATGTGTCTAGCTAGTCTCCTGAGGACCTGGTGATCTCTCCAAGTATTAGATGGAGACACTGACGGAGGATGATTTCTATACCAAGACTGCAGGTATATTTAGTTGATGTTTTATCATTCTCTTCCTTATTTATATTGCATCCTATATTTGATTCTCGTTATTCACTACCAAAATTCAACGTTTTAGCGATGGCCTTATCCGTCGCCAATCCGTCGGTAAATTAGATTACCGACGGTTTGTCGACGAATTTTAGTCAAATTCATCCGTCGGGATTTGACTCGTCGCTAAAAAATTCGTCGCCAAGTTGTCATCAAGCGACGATTGAGGACGAATTTCTGCAGCCATATTCATACAACTAGCGACGACTGGCCGACGGGTTTTCGTCAAATCAAGTATCATAAAGTTAGTAATACATCGTCTTACCGACGGGGGTCAATCCGTCGGTAATCCGTCGGCAACTTGTCGGTAAACGCGTATCAAAGAGATTCTTATACGCAACCTCCGTCGCTATTCCGTCGCACATAGTCGCAAACCAACAACGGATTGGCGACGAATTATCTGTCGCTAAGGCTCTGAAAATCTTTCATATTTCTAAAACCAAATCGACGGATTATACGTCGCTTGGTTGTCGCCGCCCATAAAATTCTCCAGTTAGCGACTGATAATTCGTCGTTTGGTTGTCGCAAGCCGTCGCTTTTTAGTCGCTATTCCGTCGCTAACTGAAAATTTTTTAAAAAAATTCCATAAAACAGAGCATTCCCTGTTCACACAACATCCGAAACATCGGAACATCACAATATGCATCACACATCACACAAACCAATATACATCACACACCAAAAAAACAAATATCCATCACAAATACATCACACAAACCAACATACAACACACACCAATATAAAAATCATATCATAACATACAACACACACCAACATACAACACACACCAAATATCATATATATATATATATATATAGATATATATATATATATATATATATATATATATATATATATATATATATATATATATATATATATATTATATATATATATATATAATATATATATATATATATATATATATATATATATATATAAATATATATATATATACACCAAGTCTTGATAATAGCATAATAAAATAAAAAATAAAATAAAAATATATATATATATATATATATATATATATATATATATATATATATATATATATATATATATATATATAATATATATATATATATATATATACACCAAGTCTTGATAATAGCATCTAAAAACATCGAAGTCTAGATAAAACCATGTTTAGAAAATAAGAAACATGAAGAGTTGTAAAACCATACAAGTCGGTTGTCAGAATTAATAAGTCTACTGGAAACAAATCCAGTCAAAAATTATATCATATATATCTCTATTATCGTCAATGATGGGGTAGATAGAACTCCTTTAGCCAGCGCGCATATTAGAATCCATGCCAGCAAGATCAATATCAGAGGAGATGGATGACTGGAACTCCCGGTGCAACTGTCCTCTTGGTGCCACCTCCTCCTTCACAGCTATCTCGCTTTAGGAATCACTTCCTCCTTAATAGTAGGAGGAAATTATTCTTTGATATCCTCAGCACAGGAGGTCTCACTATCTTCTCAACAGCAGGAGGTACCACTACCTCCTCAGCAGCCATCTGTGCCTCTCTAAAGCGAGATCCTCGGGTCTTGGGTGCCATCTGGTAAGACCATTAAATATCAATGAGAGCAAGTATATACAAAATTCAACTCAACTTCGTTTGATGATTTAATTTTGTACAGTCTCGGTATTGAATTATTCATAAAAACACACTTTAGAAACAGTTCAGATTCGGAAACCAAGAAGAATTCTTAATCCAGACCATAAACACGAAATTTGTACCTATTACGTTCAACCTACTTCCAATCACTCTCATAACTGGCCATCACTCTCGTAAACGTAGAATACCATTGCAAGAGAGTCATGAGAGAGTAAACAATCTCCTAATATTGATGTTTACAAGAGTGATTGGCCATTAAATCTCCTGTAACTGGCCAATCACTCTCATAAACATCAATAATTTTTGGACCCATCTGCTCCTCCCTACTTCCCTTCTTCTCGCTCCTCACTCTCAGCCAACCAAAGCCTAGCCCAGACCAACATATACTATGCATGCACTCCAGTCCTTCCTCAGCCTCAGCTTGAGTTCTGGTCTACTACGTCTCTCTAACTATGCTACTTACCAGTACCACCACTCGTTCCCACCCAAGCAGCTCTCTATGGACGATATCGAACTTATTCTCCAAACACTTTTGTGCTGCTTCTACCACTTCGTACCCGTCGTTTGTTCTCCTCGGGTATTTAGGTCGATCGTCCCGGACGCAATACTAGAGAATGAGGAGGTAAATCCCTCTACGATCGATACTAAGTACATACAGTCGAGGAGTGGATCTGCTACCGAATCGATACCGATTCTGATACCGATACCGATTCTGATACAGATACCGATACCGATACCGATTATGATACAGATACCTATACCATATCGATTCTGATACAGATACCGATACTAATATCGATACCGATATAGAGACCGATAGTCCAATACCGATAGTCCGATACCGATCCTGATACTCATAGGAATAGCCCGATACCGATACCGATACTCATAGAAATAATCTGATACCGAATCGAAACTCATAGAAAGTCTGATACGATACACATAAACCTATTTATCACTAGTAGCCAAACTCCTTTACATACTCCTCTACACTAGGATACACTAGTAACCATACTCCTCTACACCTATATAGTAGTCATACTCCTCTACACTAGGATACACTAGTACCAGCCACCAACGTTCGAATCTTTTACTAAGTTTATATATATATACTAAGAGATTCGGTTCGGTTTTAAAAAAATTCGGTTTTGGTGTGTGTGTGTGTGTGTGTGTGTGTTTGTGTGTGTGGTGTGTGTTACTACCCTACCGAGCCCCAACTCCCCACTCCCACCGCCGCAGACCCCAACTCCCACCCCCGGCACCATCCGCCGAACCCAACTCCCACCCCGGCCCCCAACCCCCACCCCCCACCACGCCGACCGCCATCCCCCCCACCACCGGCCCCCTACCCCGACCCCCTCCCGCCCCCCTCCGTTGCCCTACATCTCCCCCGACCCCCCACCACCGCCGACCACCACCACCCCCACCCCCGGCCCCCTTCGCTGCCCTACCCCGCCCCCCACCGCCGACCCCCAACACCTCCAACACCCCTACCCCGAAACCCCCCTCCGCTGCCCAACCCCCCGCTGCCCTACCCCTCTCTCCTACCCCCGCGACCCCCACAACCACCACCGTCGACCTCCACCACCCCCCCCCGAACCCCCCTCCGCTTTCCCTACCCACCACCGTGACCCTACCCCCCCACCTGCAACCCCCACCCCCACCACCGCCGACCCCCACCCCTACCACCACCGGTCCCCGTCGCCCCGACCACCGAAAGAGAGAGAGAAAAAAAAAGGAATACCTTAGAGAGAGAGAGAGCCCTACGCGCCGTCGAAGAGAGAGAAGAGAAAGTGTAGAAAATTTGGGGGGGATAAAATTTCCCCCGTCGTTAATTTAAGTTAGACTGGACATATAGAGACAGACTAGCGACGGATAGATGGTCATGCAGTCCGTCGCTATATCCCCTTAGATGGTCGACGGAATATCCGTCGCTATGTGGTCGATAATTTTGTGCCAATTTTTTTCAACATTTCCTGCCAACTTTTGACAACTAAGTGACGGCATAGCGACGGCTTCATGATCCGTCGCTATATCTTACGACTTAACGACGGATTGGCGACCTTTGCTCGCCCTTAAATAAAAAAAATTGTCAGCTTTCGACGATAATCAGTCTGTACTTATCGGTAGTCCGTCGCTAATGATCGGTCGCCAATGCTATATTTTGGTAGTGTATTAGCCTAGTCTTTTACAAGCTTCTAATTTCTTCTAGCTTGTTCATGATAAAGTGTTATTGGGATCCACTCTAATCATTTATCTATTCTAGAATCAGTGTATTATGGTCTGATCAGCCTTACCTGCACTTGATTCTTATTGTTACTGATATTTAGTGGATTGAGATATAGTTGATTCTAGAACAACCAGACAGCTTATACATATTCGAGCTGGGCTAGAGTCCTCTCGATTCGCAGCTGGCATGTATATGTATCCTAGTCCTACGTATTTTGGGACTAGGGCATTACATTTTTTTGGGTGGCTCATGCATGTCGAGTTAGCCGTTTCGGTTACGTTACTGTACCGAGAGGGCCCGCAAATATGATTGAACCCTTAGAAATCTCAATCCACAACTGCCTTGACAATTTTTTTTAAAAATTCTATATCACCTGAACTTTGTATTTGCTCTCGCTATTCTTCTTTGTTTTCCTGGTGCCATTGTTTCTCGTCCTTCCTATTTCGGAGTGACAAATGATCGTGCTTTATAGAATTTATCAGAAATTCTTAATTTATAGTATAATTAGTTTTGCTTATTGAATTTTGGTTGCTTGATAGATAGGAGGGGATTAGCGATGCCATATGCCATAGGTATCTAATGGTAGTAATTTTTGCAACTAGTGTGCAAGGGTTATAATCTTTTAGGGTACATGTGTTGATGGATTAGTGTGACCAAAGGTGGGTAGACGTCCTTAGTATAGAAATAAATATATAATCGTACTAGGTTATGCTCTTATGGTAGTCACTTGATTAAGAATAGAGTGATAGTTTTAGTGTAAAGATTGACCCTCTATAGGAAGAACCTAAAGCCTAACCCAACCCATTTACTATATGTCCCATCAGTTGTAGTTAGAATTAGATGGAACGAAAGGTGTCACTTAGCTGGTCAAGTAAAAAGGACACTTGTATAATTATGACGATAATATGGTTAGGAGGATAAGCCTTCAACATGATCGTTGCAAGGCCGCTAGTACCAAGAAGAGCGACTAGATAAACCATCTATGGTTTTGCGATAGAGATGTTCCAAAACCAAAGTTTAGGATTGGTTATTACTTGAGTTATTAGGAGATGCCATAGTGACCTAGCGTATCCTTCAAACTATTCCTAGTACACTAGCGGGTACTTCATTAGTGAGCCTTATTTTAATTTCGAGAACAAAATTCTCTTAAGGTGGGTAGATTGTAAGGACCCTAATTTTTGGAGATTATTTTATATACGATTAGATGATTGTATATTTATTAAATTATATTTTTTATTAATTATGACTATAGATGTACTTTTTTGTAGCTTTAATTTTAAAGCACAAGAAATAGGGGTGCAACTCGGGCGGGCTAAACCCGAACCCAATCGGGTAAACCCGTTAATGGGTTGGGTTAGGGTTGAAGATTCGGGTTCGGGCTTGGGCTCGGGTTAAAATATTTGAACCCGATCAAAAATCAGGTTGGGCTTGGGTTCATGTGTGGGTAACCCGAAGAACCCGAAACCCGACATACATATAAGTAATATATATTGTTTCATACTACTTAAATAAAAAGTTTAAACTATAATTTTTTCACCCGAACACTTCAATTCCTTGTCCTAAATCTCATTTCAGTTTATTTTATAACGATTGAGGCTTGATTGCTATTTGATTATGCATTTAATATTACTCTGTTTAAAATTATTTCAAATATCATATAGAGTCCGATAAACCCGATGGACCCGACCCAACCCGAGCCCAACCCGATCCTCCGGACTTGGTCTTGGGCTTCATATGTTGAACCCGAAGTCGGGTCGGACTTGGCTTGGGCTAGGCTTAGGATATCGGGTTGGACTCGGGTTGACCTCAAACCCGACCCAACCCGTCCGAGTGGCACCCCTAACAAGAAATAACAATCTTTCTAAACATCATTCATGAGTTTCGTAGTAGACAACTTTACCTTCAAATTGATATATTATGTCCCATCCAAACTTGTCCCCTAGCATTCTTTGACTTCGTACAACTTCGGATCAAATTAGACAATTGACCGTTATCATTGTAACCACCACTTTTCTAAAATGAGAATAATTTGAATTTGTAAAATTGATTATTTAATAATAGGTTTAAATCATGTTATTGATTTATCGGTAAATTTTGATTATTAAAATATTATTAAATTAGTATTTGTGATTTGTTCTTTGGGCTAGTGTAACCTTAGAGTGCTTAGCCTAGAGACTAACCATGACCATGGAGGCCTAACCCATGTGATTAGATTAGCTAATTACAATTTTTAGGCTAAGGGTACTTTGGTCATTTTATGACTTTTGAATTATTTAGAATTTTGATTAATTGGTGAATTTTAGATTATTTTAATATATTTAATTGATGTATTATGATTTTGGTCATTTTATATTTTAATATTTTAGAATTTTTATATTTTAATATTGATTTTATGGGATTTGTTTCGTCGAGTTTGAGTTTCGTTCGTTCCGACTTGTGTTAGTGACCCGGGTAGCTTAGACTCTAGACGGTATCCCAAGATTAGTTAGTCATGACCCACAAATCCCACTAATTAAGTTAGTAAGTTTAACTAATCCCACTTGTTAGATGGTTAAGTTAGAGGCTTAATTTAACCCTTTTAATCCCAAACTTGAACCTAACTTAAAATTAACCAAGAGGACTAGTTGAGGCCTTATTGGGCTTTCCTCCAAGGCCCAAATAGGGTTTAATGGCAGCCACTATAGGTAGGTTGTATCTCTCTTCCTTCATTTTATTTATCTGTTTCTTTTCCTTCACAAAGTGTCCTTCCCCAAAGTAGAGAGAGCTTCTCTCTTTGATTGATCTCCAAATCCTTACACCCCACCAAAACTTCCATCCAACCTTCTCATACTACCAAGGGAGGGTGCTAGCAAAGATTTGGAGCAAAGTGCAAGGAGGAGTGTCCTTTTTGGAATATCTTCGTGTCGGAGCCGTGTCCTTGAGAGTATCATTGGAATTCCACTCCCAATAGGTAAAACCAACCCTCTAAATTGATTTTCTATGCATATTAGTTAGTTTTGAATCTATAGGATCCCCTCCATGCATGTACCCCCTTTAGATTCAAGTTTGAGGCCATTTGGAGCTCTCTTGAGGATTTTAAATATGTGTTTTGTGTCCTACTTGATAGATCCCAAATTAGAACACCCCATGTGTTTGATTTATTGCTTAATAGGATTAATTGTGTTTTAAATTCAGTTTAGAATGGTTAGAGAGTGGATTGATCTTAGTTAGGATGGTTAGAATGAGTTTCATTTGGATACCTATGTTGGTATCCAAGTATCTTGGCCTACATGTGTTTATTTGTCCAAAAACAACCCAAATTCGTCATAATATTCATCCACGTTTTGGTAACCATAGCAACTAGAAATGCCATAACTTTTAGCTCAAGACTTTGATTAATCTTCCATTTTTTTAAAAGAACCGTATCAAAGTTAGCTTTCAAAAAATATATATTAATAGTCAAATGCATTCTAGAACTTTCTGTAGAACTATTGAGTGTTAGTTGTACGAAAAACGAAGCGTTTTGGTTTTTGCGATTCTGGGAGCTTTCGGGCACGAAAATACGATCCGTTTGAAGTTTCAGAAAGCTAATACGAAGGGCTACAACATATTTTAATTCTAGAATTTAGTAAAGGCCCAATTGGTATAGTATTGAATTTAAGTAGAAGAGTGACTATACGATATAGGTATTTTGTGTAACCTACGAGCTATGTAGTAGGATTAAATGAATGTAGGTATCATAGGTTGTCGAGTATATGTATGATATAGTGTATATATATTATATAATATATATATATATATATATATATATATTCTATATATATATATATATATATATATATATTATGTTAGAAAATATATGTAGTATGTTGTTAGATGGTTAGTAGAGGGTTAGATAAGTTAGAGTTGTTATATGTTAGTGTAAGTTATATATGTCGTATGTTTTTTAGATGTTGGTTAGTAGAGGGTTAGATATATAGAGTTGTTATATGTTAGTGTAAATATTGTTAGTTTAGATGAGTGTTAGTTAGATACTATAGGTTAGCATTTTGTTAGATATTTGATATGTTGTTAGATAGTTTGATGTTAGATATCTAGTATTTAGATATTGATATGTTAGTAGGTTATGTTAGTCAGATATTGGTATGTAGCAAGTTAGTCTTATAGGTATATGTTAGATATTAGTTAAGAGTTATGTTAGTACATTAGATAGTTAGTTAATTAGATATTTGAGGGGTATCTTGGTATCTCATGATACCAAGTTAGTATCTTAAGGTAAATATGAATTATCTTTACCTTTAAGGTAAATGATTCGTTTACCTAATGACCAAGGTATTGGTTTTGGGATGTCAATATGACCAAGGTTGATATAGTATCCTAGTGTTAGTGGGTTAGTGTCTAAGTATTTGAGTTTGAGTAGGTGATGTTAGATTGTGGAAGGGTTATATAGATAGGTGTATATTTTTTGGGGTTATATAGTATCTATATATATTATGAGAGCATATAGATATGGGTTATGGTTCATAGTGGATATGTATATACTTGATATATGATATCTATATGTATGTGTTATGGTAGTACTATATGGATAAGGATATATGTGATATATATGTAATGTATATTATATAACTAAGTTTGTGTGTATTGTTAGCTATGTGGTTTAACTATGTGCCTTGATTAGGCTATGTGTTAGATAGCATAGTACTAGTATACTTGATTGTTTAGGCCATGACTTGTTTAGACCTAGAATTGACTAACCTAGACTAGTTTGACCATTGTTGACCAAATCTTAGCTAGTTTGACCACATTAGACTAGTTGTCCTAGTTTGACTAGATTGTTGACTAGAGTTGACCAAGAGTTGACTTTGACCTACATTGACTTAGACTCAGTAGATTGTATTATAATTCAATTACCATATAAATGAACTCTTATACCTGTGGTCTAACTAGGACTCTGTGACTCCAGTTGGCATCTTTTCATCAACTGTTCAGGGTATCAGGCGAGTACATTTCTTACCGTTTCATACTTGTTAGGATTTTATATTATGGTTCTAGATTACTTTACTTGATGCTGTCACATTGTTAACACGAATTGGTACTATATGGATCCTTTCATGAGATGTTATCCCCCTTTGGAGCATCGGGATACGTCATGTCATGTGTTTCACGATATCATGTATTCATGTACTTTTATCATTCATGTGCACTCTTGTGATTCAGTACTCTCATGTTCATAGAACCCCCCATGTATACTTCATATGCACCCATTTATGGGCTCCCATATGAAATCAGTGCAATAATATAACTTGTCTAGATCTTTGTGTATGATTAGGTAAGAGGAGTATAAATGGTCATGGTGAACAATTCCACAGTAGTGTAATCATGTACAAACTCTTTGTATAATCATATGCAAATTCAAGCCGTTCATATGTCGATCTATACTCTACCATCACTAGCCACTGATAGTTCTTTACTTATAGTAGATATTTTCTTACAGTCATCTCTTTATTTCATGTATATTCTTCAGTGTTTTATGTATCTGAACAACGTGAGAGTATTATGCTCGTTCCTGTCCTATGGGACCTATTGAAAATATTACAGATGGTTTCCTTGAGCCATTGTCCTACTTGCTGGGATCCGGAGACGGTA
>JANAVB010040818.1:14262017-14372466 GCA_029216955.1 Iris pallida
ACTGATTTCCGACTACAAGCCTTTGCCATTTTTTATTTTAATTTAGGAGGAGGAAAGGTCGCGCATCCGTCGCTAGAACTGACGGTGATATAGCGAGGATTTACGTGTCGCTACACAGTCGTATATTGGCGGGAATTGTGTAGGAAATTGGCGGGACATATTTTCGACGACGTAGCGACGGATATTCAGTCGACACTTACCAAAAAAGGCGACTGCCGGGCGACGGTTTTTTTACCAGTCGCTCGTCCGTCGCTATATATACGTTCCAGACTTTAAAAGAAACGGCGGGGGAAACTTTTCGTATTCCTCCCAAATTTACTCTTCTTTCTCTTCTCTCTCTCTCTTCTCTCTTTTCCTCTCTCTCTCTCGCTCCCGGTGTCGGCTTCGGTGATCGGCGTCGGTGTCGTCGTCGGCGTCGGCGTCCTCTCCTCTCTCTCTCTCGAAGGTAACCCCCTCTCTCTCGCTATCTCTCTATCTTTTTCTCTCTCTCTCTCTCTCTTGCGGTGTCGTATAGGGGATGGGCGGCGCGCTTGGGGCTGGGCCGTCCGGGGCTTGGCGGCTGGCTTGGGTCGGGGGCTGGGCGGTGGGCTTGGGGCAGGGGCGTCGGGGGCTGGGCGGCGGGCTTGGGGCTGGGGCGTCAGGGGCTGGGCGGCTGGCTTGGGTCGGGGTCTGGGCGGTGGGCTTGGGGTGGGGGCGTCGGGGTCTGGGAGACGGGCGTGGGGTTGGGGCGTCGGGGGCTGGGCGGGGGCGTCGGGGTCTGGGAGGCGGGCTTGGGGTTGGGGCGTCGGGGGCTGGGCGGCTGGCTTGGGTCGGGGTCTGGGCGGTGGGCTTGGGGCGGGGGCGGGGGCGTCGGGGTCTGGAAGGCGGGCTTGGGGTTGGGGCGTCGAGGGCTGGGCGGCTTGCTTGGGTCGGGGTCTGGGCGGTAGGCTTGGGACGAGGGCGTCGGGGTCTGGGAGGCGGGGTTGGGGCGTCGGGGGCTGGGCGGCTGGCTTGGGTCGGGGGCTGGGCGGTGGGCTTGGGGCGGCGGCGTCGGGGGCTGGGCGGCTGGTTTGGGGCGGGGGCGTCGGGGGCTGGGCGGCTGGCTTGGGTCGGGGGCTGGGCGGTGGGCTTGGGGTGGCGGCGTCGGAGGCTGGGCGGCTGGCTTGGGTCGGGGGCTGGGCGGTGGGCTTGGGACGGCGGCGTCGGGGGCTTGGCGGCTGGCTTGGGGCAGGGGCGTCGGGGGCTGGGCGGCTGGCTTGGGTCCGGGACTGGACGGTGGGCTTGGGGCGGCGGCGTCGGGGGCTGGGCGGCTGGCTTGGGGCGGGTGCGTCGGGGCTATTTGCAACCGACGCACACCCATAAGCACTCTTCATATATATATGCAACCGAACTACTGGGCGGCGGGCTTTGGTCGGGGACGGCGGGTGGCTTTGCTTCTCAAATTCATCTGAGTTTATATATTAGCTAAATAATGTGTTATCCATATTGGGTGTTCCATTAGTTTGGTTGTGTTTGGATTAGTAAATGTGAATATATATGGGATTTGGATTCATGGTGTATATGTTCACTGTCTCAAGGACAGTGCGAGTTCTATCAGTTGTGTGCTTCTGTATAGATGTATATATCTATACATCTAGCTGTGATATACATATGTGTATGTGACAATCTCAGTTAGCGACGGACTAGTTACCGGTTAGCGACGGATATTTCCAGCTCCATTAATTGTATTAATCTACGGTACGACATGGTCATCAGGATATTGTCCCTGCAGCCATTCGACTGGCGAGGCAGAAACTATGTTGCCGTAGATAAAGTTGCCTGTCCTCCGACCCTCATCCTTCGACAATGATGATACGACAACCTATCACTATATCTTATATAGTAGTAGATGATGTCTTAGTATTACATTAGTGAGTTCATCTTGATTCTGTTACGTACGTCCTTCAGATACTAGATACGATAAGGTTAACATATACTACACGATATGTATACAGAATATAGATGATTCACACTAATGTATACTAGAATGAATCTAGGGTTGTGTTCTGAGCCATCCGTTCTCACACTTAAAACACATAGGAATTAGTAGTGTGACAGCGCCGGAGAGAGTGAGAGCGCCGGAGGAGGGAAGGAGAGAGAGAGTAAAATGGTACGACATGGTGAAGTAGTACTGTATTTTGGCTCCAGTTCTAGCTCCATTTGATCTACGGTACGACATGGTGATCAGGACATAGTACCTGCAGCCATTCGACTGGCGAGGCAGAAACTATGTAGCCGTAGATAAAGTTGACTGTCTTTCGACCCTCATCTCTCGGCAATAATGATACGACAACCTATCACTATATCTTATATAGTAGTAGATGATGTCTTAGTATTACATTATGTGAGTTCATCTTGATTCTGGTACGTTCTTCAGATACTAGATACGATAAGAACATATACTACACCATATGTACAGAACATAGATGATTCACACTAATGTATGCTTGAATGAATCTTGGGTTGTCTTCTGAGCCATCCGTTCTCACACTTGGCAAAAAATTGAATTTTTTATACTTTATCGGCTTTCGAAAATGTACTCAAATTACATGATGGTTCCTTTAGTTAGCTTGCTTATGTTACAATTATATTATTTGTGACTATCGATCTTACCAGATGGCACCCATGACCCGAGGAACGGCACGTCGTTTGAGGAAAACAGTGAATGCTGAGGTGGCTCCTCCTACAGTTAAGGAGGAAGTGGCACCGGTTGCTAGTGAGACCGGGAGTTCTATTCATCCAGCACCGGTAGCTAGTGAGACCGAGAGGACTCTTCATACAGTCCTTGCAAGGGACGACAGCTCTCCTCGCGCCAAAAATCTTGCTTTTTTCGAGGTGGTTGCGTGAACGTTTCACTGAGCGTTTACGTGAGCAGCGTGGTTCTCATTAGCTATTAGTACTTATTTGTATTGGACTATTTGTATTGAATTGTTTTTGTATTAGACTATTTGTATTGGACTACATATATAAACTAGAACTGTGTCAATCTCTGGATTGTATTGGACTACGACATGGTGATCAGGACATATATAGTCCCTGCAGCCATTCGACTGGCGAGGCAGAAACTATGTATCCGTAGATAAAGTTGACTGTTCTCTAACCGTCATCCCTCGGCAGTGATGATACGACAACCTATCACTAGAGGATACTCTGAGAGATCCATCTATGTAGGACGTATACTCTGAGATATCATCTTTACAAGAATGATATCAGTAGTGGGATAGAGTGTTGAGGAGATACTATCAGAGTATACGTCCTACTCAGATGGGTCTCTCACCGTTAATATTTTTTTCTGACAGCAAGGTGGATGTGCTCCGTCAACAGATTCTTTCTTCGAGCCAAAACTTTGCCCCGGAGCTCAAGTGAACATCCTTCGTGTAGAGCTCGAGTGAGAGGTTCATGACAGCATGGTGGCCTCCTTTGTCAAAGTATCCGTGCTCATCCAACATTGGTTGTGGGATAAACACGGATACTTTAACAAAGGAGACCACCATGCTGTCAGGAACCTCTTACTCGAGCTCTACACCAAGGATGTCCACTTGAGCTCCGGGATAAAGTTTTGGCTCGGAGCAAGAATATGTGGACGGAGCACATCCACCATGCTGTTAGAAAAAAATAGTAACGGTGAGAGACCCATCTGAGTAGGACGTATACTCTGATAGTATCTCCTCTAACACTCGATCCTACTACTGATATCATTCTTGTAAAGGTGATATCTCAGAGTATACGTCCTACACAGATGGATCTCTCAGAGTATTCTCTCCGGTTGGGTTGTGTTCTGAGCCATCCGTTCTCACAGAGGGTCCTATTTTGGATTCTATATTTTGTATTTTGGTTTCTGTATTTTGTATTTTGGTTTTTGTATTTTGTATTTTGGTTTCTGTATTTTGTATTTTGGTTTCTGTATTTTGTATTCTCTCAAAAAAAATTTCAGTTACCGACAGACTAGTGACCGGTTAGCGACGGATATTTCTAGCTCCATTTGCATTAGTCTACGGTACGCCATGGTGATCAGGACATAGTCCTTGCAGCCATTCGACTGGCGAGGCAGAAACTATGCAAATAGCCTTAGATGAAGTTGACTGTCCTCCGACCCTCATCCCTCGGCAATGATGATACGACAACCTATCACTATATCTTATATAGTAGTAGATGATGTCTTAGTATTACATTAGTGAGTTCATCTTGATTCTGTTACGTCCTTCAGATACTAGATACGATAAGAACATATACTACACCATATGTACAGAACATAGATGATTCACACTAATGTATGCTAGAATGAATCTTGGCTTGTGTTCTGAGCTATCCGTTCTGATCAAGCATCTTCCTTCTCCTCTCCTCCACCATGGCTCTGAACAAATCTGCTCCTCCCTCTACTTCCCTTCTTCTTATTTGACTCTCTCAGCCACATATGACATCCAGCTCAAGTGTAGAGTCGGGGGTAAAGAAGTGGACAGGAAGAGGAGGGGGAAGCAGCACAGCCGGCGGCATGATCCGGAGGAAGTACAGAGGTTTTCTTCAACAGCCGTAGGAGAACTATAAGGATATATCTTTTCACAACATGTCATCTTGTCAAAGACCCATCATGTGAATATCATGTTACCGCGGTGTCAAAACACACGGCTTAGAAAATTATGACATGGTAGTCTTCCGACACCGCGGTAACATGATTGTCACATTAAGGGTCTTTGACAAGGTGATATGTTGTGAAAAGATATATCCTTATAGTTCTCCTACGTCTATTGAAGAAAACCTCTGTACTTCCTCCGGGTCATGTCGCCGGCTGTGCTGCTTCCCCCTCCTCTTTCTGCCCACTTCTTCTTCCCCGACTCTACACTTGAGTTGGATGTCATATGTTGCTGAGAGAGTCAAATAAGAAGAAGGAAAGTAGAGGGAGGAGCAGATTTGTTCAGAGCCATGGTGGAGGAGAGGAGAAGGAAGATGCTTGATCAGAACGGATGGCTCAGAACACAAGCCAAGATTCATTCTAGCATACATTAGTGTGAATCATCTATGTTCTGTACATATGGTGTAGTATATGTTCTTATCGTATCTAGTATCTGAAGGACGTAACAGAATTAAGATGAATCACTAATGTATGCTAGAATGAATCTCGGGTTGTGTTCTGAGCCATTCGTTCCGATACTTGGCAATTAAGCCATTCGACTGGCGAGGCAGAAACTATAAGGCTACTTGCATGTTCTTCCAACTTTAAATTACAAGATTACTATATTAGGTTAAATAAATCACTAACCTCATCACGGTGAGTCTTGGTGTAGCACTCAAATGTGGGGCACCTGTAATCTATGTGAGTTCATCTTGATTCTGTTACATCCTTCAGATACTAGATACGATAAGAACATATACTACACTATATGTACAGAACGTAGATGATTCACATTAATGTGTGCTAGAATGAATTTTGGGTTGTGTTCTGAGCCATTCGTTCCCATACTTGGCAATTAAGCATGTTAAATAGAACTGATTATGTTTAGTTTGTCTTACGATACAGATTTTCACATCCAAATTGAAATGGATCGTTACTTCGTTGTTCGTACATGGATGTACTAGCGGATCAACCTCCTGGACCGTAGGTACTTATAAGTATTGACCGTGTCGGATTAGTATCGATCTATCATTTTGGTATGGACCGTATCGGTTGGTATTGGTCTTAGCGAATTGGTATCGTCCTATCCGATATGTATCGGCCGTATAGCCATTAAGTCATATTGGCCTTATCAATTTGGTATCGGTCATATCCGATAGGTATCGGCCATGTTGGATTATTATATACCATTTCGGATTAGTATCGTGGAAGGTTTAGTAACAACTGTACTTGGATTTCTCTCTTCTAGAGCTAGATTACCATTGCAAGAGAGTCACGAGAGCGTAGATGGCCAGTTACAGAACATACATACTTCCTTTTCAATCTCGCTTTTTCTGATAGAAAAGGAAGTATGTATGTTACTGTAACTGGCCAATCACGATCTGGTGATTCTCTTGCAATGTAACGTCCCAGTCCCAAAATACGTAGGACTAGGAACGTCGACATGCCAGCTGTATTCATACGAAGTACATAGGTCTCGTATGAATACATAAGCTGTAAAATGTAGTAATCCAAGACAACTAAATCTCATCCACAATGAAAAGAATAATAATATGAATATCAACTCGAATATTTATGATACAATCGTTGGGCGGAGACAAAGTCCACTACCAACTATCCCAATGAAAGAAATGTACAATAAATCGAGCGATAAAATGACAAGACGAACCAAGCGCAATTGTCTTCGAAGGAATGGAGAAGACCACGGCCTTGGCTAGAATACCTGCGGAAAACATGAACACACACCTGGGGAAAAACCAGGTCCTCAGAGGGACGTAACAAGATACATAAAAACAATACCATGATGAACTGTAAATGATACATGATAAAGAAAAGACCACATGCTCCAACACAATGGAACCTAACCATCTAGGTGTAATGCAAGTCGAAAACTATACTGGAACGTATAAGTGGGTAGGAATAAAGCATAGCATCCACTAGAGGCTTTCGCATGAACTAGTATACGTCTCTGACCGTATCTGACGACGTGGTCAGGGCCGTGCAATGGATATATCCCCTAGTTCATACTTTGCATCGCTAGCATACCTCCTGACCGTATCTGACGACGTGGTCAGGGCCGTGCAATGGATATATCCTCTAGCGACACACCCATAACAGGGAAACCATGAACCCATAACCGAGCAATCTAGAAGGCTGTGGGATAGCTCATACGTCCCAGTAGTTTTTCCCGCCCATGTATCACACAAGTCATATCCATGTCTTGGCGATCCATATCTCTATGCAAGTCGCTATCTAGACTCCGCTAATCCATAAATGAACCGACACACGAACCGCCCGTATCGGTAGCAAGTCGAATACGTAGGTTCGTGTCGACTCAATGATCCTCACTCATGTGTCGTGTATGAGACGTGTCAACAAGTCAAAGAAGTTATGAAGCACAACTTCAACACACCGGGAAAGTCCGCTACCACATATGGTCCACACACACACACACACACAAACATCGATATACATATCGATGGCACCCAAGTCATACTTGGACATACTCTTACTAATGTAAAAACACTAGCAACATATAAAATATCATGAATCAAATATAAATACAAGATGACAAGGTATCTTGCCTGTTGAGACGCCTGGTGTGCTGCAATGATCATGAGGTCCTGATTTGTCACATGCCATGGTAGTGGGGTAAGGGTTCGAATCCACGAGAAAATAGGTACACATCATTTGTCATGACCAATAGAGATAGTCGAAGGGGGAATTTGGAGGATAATGCTTATAATATTTTTAGAAAATATTTGAAGGACATATTCTATTATTAGAAATAATTTTTAGAATAATACATACCAGAAAAACCGTTTTAGGCTAAAATACTAGATTTGTCAAATCATAATTTAGGTAAAAACTATATTCTATTGGTCAAAACAGATATCTTGAAAATGCTAGAAAATACAAAATCTAGAAGATTGTTCTTAAAACTAAATTTGTAGAAAAATATCTTTTTCTCTTTTTGTCAAAGCTATAGTTAATAATCTAGTAAAATTTAGTGTTGAAAACTATGTTTGAAAATAGCTAGGAAATATTTATAAAATTTCCTAAATAATAGTACTATTCCAAGTATGCTATCAACAACAAAAATATAATATTTTTAGTAATAATAATAATAATAATAATAATAATATATTAACTAAAGAAACCAAAATAACCAAAAGAATAAAATAATAATAATAATAATAATAATAATAAATATAATTAATAAATAAAAACCACAGACTTATACTGTTCTCTCCTCAGGAGAGAGAATATTTGTTCCAAAAAGAATTTGGAAAAACAAAATACAGCTGGGAAGGGGTTTCGGTGGCGATGCACCGGTGGAGGGCGAGTGGGGGCTTCATAGTCCGGCGGCGAAGGAAGGGGTATGGCAGGCGGAGAGATAGGAGGAGGAGGCGGTGGTTAGCGGAGCGAGCGGCGGAGAGGGTGATGAGGATCGAGTGGCCAGGGCGCCGGGACGGCGACATGCAGCGCTAGGGTTTCGGTCGAGGTTTGTTGGAGGCGGCAGACGGCAGATAGGGCAGGGGTGGAGAGGGCCGGAGGGAATCGGTGGCCGGAGGAGAGGGGTTTTACGGAGGCTGACGGTCGACGGTCCGGACGGAGTAGGGGTGAAGGGGGCGGCTGGATTCTCGTGGTGGCGCACGACTTTGCCACGACGTGGGCGGCGACAGGGAAGGTCGAGGGGTCTCGGCGCTCTGGCACGCGGCGGCTAGGGCACCGGCGGTGGGGAGGTCGGCCATGACGGGGAAGGTCGGAGACGGCTGACGCGCGGCCGGGAACGCGGCGGAAGCGGTGGCTCGCGCGGAGGAGGTCGGCCGGCGTGCTGGGAAGCACGGCCACGGGTTCGACTCGCCGACGGGCGCGACAAGGCGCTGCGGGAAGGTCGGTCAGTCGGTCTGAGGCGGTCCACGGCGCAAGAAAGTTCTCGCTGGTGGTCGCGACGGAGTCCAGGTGAGCGTTTGGTTAAAGTTCCCTTTTCTTTTGGTTTTTCTGTGTTGGGGACGGTGGTGATGACGGGTTGGGATGTTTGGCCGGCGGTTTAGGTGGTGGTTGGTGATGCTGGTGGCGGGGACAGATGATGGCGAGGGTGGGGACGATGATGATCGTGGCA
Source organism: Iris pallida (assembly GCA_029216955.1). Lineage (NCBI taxonomy): Eukaryota > Viridiplantae > Streptophyta > Magnoliopsida > Asparagales > Iridaceae > Iris > Iris pallida. The sequence goes on from JANAVB010040818.1 coordinate 14,270,771, forward strand.
GGCTGGTGTCAGGGTGTGGCAAGGGTCGGCAGAGTGGTGAGGGCAATGGGCATGGTGTGTCGAAAGAGGGTGGTCGGGGTTGGCAGGAGATGGGCTGGGTTTGGCTAGGATTAGAAAATTTGTTGTGTCGGGGTGTGTCCTGCGAGACACGGGATAGGGTGGGCGTTCGCAGTTGTCGAACGCGGAAAAGAAGATCGATGTACTTGTAAATTAATAGGAATATAATGAATGGTAAAAGGACGGACACAGACCGATACACCTGCACCTTTGTGGAAAATTTTGGATGATAGAGTTCATGGAGGAGTACCTGCCTATATATATAGGATGTGGGAATACCCATTGGATAAGGACTAGGATTGATTTAAAACCCAATAGATAAATAGCATATTAATTTAAATAATTTAAACCAATCAAATCCAAATTCAAATCGAAATCCAAAATAAATATAATTAGAATCCATCGTTTAGTTTAGATTCAAATAAGAAAATTTAAATTTCAACATAGATATTAACCAAATCAATGCACGAAATCAAATCGAGATTTAAACTGCTACAATAAATTCAAAATATATTTTACAAAATACTAATAATAATAATTTCGAAAATAATAAAATAATAAATATTTTTATTAAAATATCAACATCAAATAATTTCGAAAATTATAATCTATATTTAAGTATTAATAGGAAAAATTTCAAACTACATTTTTTACTAATTTGGATAAAATAATTTCGAAAGTAAACATAAAAATCAAAATTTTAAAATTCCTTCTTGCCAGATTATTTTTAATACAAATAATTATTATATATATTATTTTGAAACCATCATTGATAATAAAATCAAAAAAAGAATATTTTCTAAAATATGTATCTTGCACATATTCGCACTCGACGAGAAAATACGAAAAATGCAAATTCGTGCGCGACGTACAATGCACTACGCGACGTAAAATACAAAAATTTAAATCAGTACCGAATTTAATAAATAAAAATATAGTAAAATTTTAGGGGTTTTACAGTACATGATTACATAGTAATTCTGTTAGTCTTGTGATACAGATTTTTACTCTCTCATGCTACCAACGTCACAACTTTTCCAGTGCTGCTCCCTCTAATGATGATGAACGCAAAAAACCAACGTCACAACTTTTATAACTTGAGTAAATTTCTTTACCCTATATGAAAATTTCTATTGTCAGAAAGATGGCTCCTAGGACTCGTCGAGGTGGTGCTGCTAGTCGAGGAAGGGGTCGAGGCAAGAAACCCTTGGAGGTCGACATGGAGGAAGTCTCCGTCATCAAACAAGAGCCGGTGACTGTTAAGGAGAAGGTGTTACCAAAGGTCGAGGTCAAGGAAGAACAGATGACCATCAGGAAAGAGATTGCTCCCAAGCTTGAAGCTAAGGAGGAGCCACCGTCAGAGAGTAGTAGCATCGGGAGCGACCCTCCTATCCCTACAGAAGACCTCAACCAGATTGAGCCTTCGTATGCAAAGTGGCTGATAGAATGGTACATGCCTCAACGCAACTATCATCCCTGGCTGTGAGGATTCATCGTCTGACTTGTGGTCTTTGTTGAGGCCAAAGTCGATTTTCCTATGTGTTTTGGAATATTTGTGAAAATTTTGGAATATTTGTGCTATGATCGGTCGTCAGGATTGGATATTAGGTTACTGTAACTGGCCAACTCTTTCCTATGTACTTTGGAATATTTGTGAAAAATTTGGAATATTTGTGCAATGATCGGATTATAACGATGGATATTAGGTTACTCTTTCGGATAATTGATGTCTATTTTATATTAATTTGGTTTGGTGTATATGATTCTTGCATAATTGGTGTGCATTAAAATCGTATGTGCATATTTGGTCTATGTGATTCTTGGATAATTGGTGTGCATAATATATTTGGTCTATGTGATTGTTGGATAATTGGTGTGCATTATATATTGGTTTGGTTTATGCAAATTTTTGCGAACAGCTAAAAAGCTGTAATTTTTTTTTCAAAATATTCTCAGTTAGCGACGGACTTGTTACCGTTTTGCGACGGTCATCACCAGTTTCCGACTACTTTTCAACGGTTTTGCCGTCGCTAACTGGATATTTGAAATTTTTTCCCAGGTAGCGACGGATGGTCGACGGACTATCCGTCGGCATGATATATTGTTCGACGGAATAGCGACGACCTATCCGTCGCCCGTGTTCTGGAAATGACAAGAATTTCCAGAACAAGGTCGACGGTTAATCCGTCGCTATTCGGTCGATATATTCCAACGGCAAAGCGACGACTTATCCGTCGCCAAGTTGCTGGAAATGACATAAATTTCAAGAAGCTGGTCGACGGCTTTTCCGTCAGAAAACCGTCGCTAATCCGTCACTTGATATCGAAGGTATCGACGGATTAGCGACGGAATGATACGATTTGATACGCTTTTGCGACGGGTTACCGACGAAAGTTTACGTCGCTATAGCCTACACAGTTCAGTCCTTAAAAGCTGAAGTGGACGACAGTCCGTCGGCAATGCGTCGCTAATGCTTCGTATTGTGACGTCGATTATCCGTCGCTATTCCGTCATGTGACGACAACTTAGCGACGGAAGGTTATTAGCGATGAGCTGATTGCCGATGGATTTTTTTGGCCAATATCCGTCGGCAATCGGTCGCTAACAGTAATTACCGTCGTCTTAGCGACGGATGTGGCCGTCGCTAACAGTAATTATCGTCGTCTTAGCGACGGACTTTATCTATTTCATATTACACACTTTGTAACCTATGGTTGTTCTAAATAGGACTCAGATACTCTAGTTCAGACAATTATTCTCATCAGACAGTCGAGATACCAGGCGAGTACATTCTCTGATCGTTTCATACTTGTTAGGAATTATATTCTTGTCATAGTTTAATTTACTTGATGCTGATACGAAATTATCACTGATTAGTACTATATGGATCTTTACATGAGATGTTATCCCCCTCGGGTGCATCGAATACGTCATGTCATGTGCTTTTTACGAACGTCATATATTTTATGGACTCTTATTATCCATGTATACTCATGTGCTCTCATGTACTCTCATGATCTTATGTATAAACTATCATGTGCAATAACATAACCTGTCTAGATCCTTGTTTATTGATTGGGGCATAGGAGAGTAGAAATAGTAATGTGAACAATTTCAAAGTAGTATAATCATGTATAAACTCTATAGTGTAATCATGTACAAATCAAGCCGTTCACATGTCTATCTTGTACACTAAATCACATAGTCACTTCTAGTTCTCTATTATCATATATAGATAGCTTTCATTATCAGTTTCTCTCTTTCTTTTCATGCTTATTTCTTATAGCGTTCACATATCTTATTCTATCACATGTTTTATATTTTCTGTTAAGATATGAACTGCTTGAGATGTATTATGCTCGTTCCTGTCCTGATTGGACTGTTAAAAATATTACATGTGATGAGGAGGAGTTCTGTCCTACATATTATGGCACATGCTTAGATGACACCGGTGACTTGGACCCTCAGGAGGATCCGACAGTCGCTGAGGACATGCCTATTGCCTAGATTATATTTTTAGACTAGTTTCCCTTTTAGTTATCTTATTTGATGTACTTCCAGATAATGGTTATTTTGTGTTATTTGAACACTCATATATTACTCTTATTTGTAGCTTTTGTTAGAGATTACTCTTTTAACTTATCCATCTCTTTATTCCTTATTTCCACCTTAGATCCTGTGATTGAGTTGTACCTTTATATTGTCCTCATTTTGGAGCATATATCATTGTATATGTACAATATATTGTTAGATGTTGTGACCTAGGATAGCGTTCTACCGTCGACGCTGCGGCGTAGGCCGGACGTAACCACCTCTCGTGCCCTTACACTGGGTGCGGGTCGTGACACGTCCACAGCAAAGTTGCCATTTTGTTTGCAAAAATAAAAGTTTGATTACAAACTAAGAAAAGAGTACAATAGTACAATTGATTTCTGTAGAAGTACAACTGTACGAATCTGATTAGAAGACGATCATTTTATCCCTTGGACGATGTGATATCGAAGACACAAGCCTATGGAGAATGCAATAGCACTTTGTCAGTAGATTATGATCCTTAATTATGCTTTAGTACTGATTTGAAACTCTTTTTATAGAGTTCTAAAAATAACTATTTTCTGAGTTGCGCACACTTCAGGTTGCGCGCCTTCTATCCAGTTTTGCGAACGGTTACTTGAATTGCTGGGGACGCGTGGCATCATTTGAGTGAGATGCACGTGGTTGTGGGTAGTGTAGTGGATACGTTCTTCGAGATTATTGGCATACGCACGCCGCATCATCCTATTTCTGAACAAAAGTTGAATAGGTGACGCCAAAACTCTAGGTGGCACAAGCGGGCAACTTGACGTTTGGCGTCTTTGACTGGATCTTCTACACTATGATGATTGATCCTCGCGTTTCTTGATAAATTGTGCAAACTAGCTGTCAGCATTAATTGTATGTTGAAAATATCTCCTCGAGCGCCGTATTGTGCGAGATTCGAATGGAGTTTCTTCGACTAACGAGCTGTCAGAGCTGTCAGTAATAATGGCAGCCGTTACAGCTTCTCGAGGATGCTTGCCATGTGGAGCTCGTGCACCCTGGCTTAGGCACAACCTGAGATAGCTTAGGCGCAACATGGGACTGGCACAACTTAGTGATTTGGTGGCACTTGATACTGAAGTTTTGTTGAGAGGGGCGCCTATTGATTTTTAGGCTTCTATAATAATCTAGTTACAAAATCCATGGTACAATGTTCCCATTTCTATTCTAGGATCGATAAAGGTTGAAGAAGTCCAGCTGGTCTCTGATGTTCATCCATGACTTGTTGGCAAACTAAACAACGAAAGACAAACCTAGCTATCTCCCTCTTCATGCCATTCCACCAAAAATGCCGACGGATATCCCGATATATCTTTGTGCTACCAGGATTAATTGAATACTGCAAACTATGAGCTTTTTCCATAATCTCTTGCCTGATGTCACCACTGGGTACACAAAAGACACCTTCCCTGTCAAAGTGTGCCCACTTCGTGAATGCATAACTCTGCTCTCTATCCTACTTCACATTCTGCCCTAAGCTGCTAAAGCTTAGAATCTGTTGACTAAGCTATCTTGATTCTCTTAACAATGCTGGAATGAACTTGTATACTGGCCATCAATGCCACAATGGTAGAAAGAAGTATCTCTACACCCATCTTCTGAAGATCTGGTAATAACTCGGGTTGTGCTGTTAGAAAATAACCTCCTGCTCTTCTGCTCAATGCATCAGCAACTACGTTGGCCTTTCCAGGATGATACTGCAGGTTGATGTCATAATCTACCAGTAACTCTAGCCACCTCCTGTGATGCATGTTAAGGTTCTTCTGGGTAAATACATACTTAAGACTCTTATGGTCAGTGAAAATCTCTATCCGATCTCCATACAAGTAATGTCTCCAAAGCTTAAGTAAAAAAACTACTGCTGCTAACTCCATGTCATGGCTTGGATAATTCCTCTCATGATCACGAAGCTGACGTGACGCATAAACTACTACCTTGCCATGTTGCATTAAGACGCATCTTAATCCTTTGTCTAAAGTATCACAATAAACTGAAAATCCTTCAGTCCCATCTAGAAGTGTGATAATGGGTGCCGTTATCAATTCTTGCTTTAACTTCTCGAATGAACTCTGACACTCTGTTGTCCAACCAAACTACACATCCTTACGGGTCAACTGCATCAACGGCACTGAAATCCGAGCAAAGTCTGATACAAATTGCCGGTAATAGCTCGCCAATCCTAGAAAACTGTGAACCTCTACGATGGTACTGGGTGATGGCCATGTCTCTATGGCTACTATCTTCTGGGGGTCCACTTCTACTCTACCTCTGGTGGTGATGTGACCTAAGTATGATATACGATCAAGCCATAATTTGCACTTGCTGAACTTCGCGTACAACTGGTGCTCTCTGAGAATCTGAAGGACTACACGGAGATGCTGCTCATGATCTGCTCCACTCTTGCTATAGACTAAGATGTCATCAATAAACACTATCACGAACTGATCCAAATAAGGCATGAATATTCGATTCATGAGATCCATGAATACTGCTGGCGCATTGGTAGCTCTGAATGGCATAACGAGAAACTTCCAATGTCCATATCTAGATCTGAATGCCATCTTCGGGATGTCTTGCTCTTTGACTCTGATCTGATGGTACCCCGACCGTAAGTCAATCTTAGAGAATACTGTTGCTCCACTGAGTTGATCGAATAAGTCATCCATTCTTGGTAGGGGAAATCTATTCTTAATTGTTACAAAATTCAAGGTACGATAATCGACAAACAATCTTGACGTACCATCCTTCTTCTTCACAAGAAGCATCGAGGCTCCCCAAGGTGATCCACTAGCACGAATAAATCCCTTGGTTCTGAGTTTTCAATCATCCTGTACAGGATCTCCAATTCTGATGGTGCCATTCTGTAGACTCTCTCTGATACCGGTGTCATTTCTGGAATCAAATGAACAGTAAACTGTATTTCTCTTTCTGGCGGTATGCCTGAAAGCTATTCGGGAAATACGTCAGAAAATTTTTCTACTACTCTGGGTAACCGAACTGCTTCTGCTACTGCCATCCGCAAGATTGGTGGAGAAGGTTCTACTTCGCCTCTAGAAAATGAAAGCTCTGCTTCGCCGGGAATACCAAAAATAATTTTTCCAACATGACAGTCTATTCTTGCATATTGATCTTTCAACCAATCCATTCCTAGGATCACATCATAGTCAGCCATCAAAAATTCTATTAACCTACCAGGAAACTCTCTACCGCTAACTATGATTCGATACGAGGAAAAGACTCTATCTACTCCCACAAGACCATTACTAGTAAGTATGTTGAGCCTTACTGATAATAACTCAGGCTCTAGTCCTATCCGTGTTACGAATCGTGCAGACATAAATGAATGCGATGCACCCGAATCAAATAATACTGATGCTGGAAAAGAGTTGACGAGAATGGTACCTGCCACCATCTCACCTGATGCCAATTCTTCTGCCACGGTCAGAGCCATAGCTTGACCCTGTCCTCTTGGTGATGGTCCCCTCTGCTGGTGACCTCTCTGCCTGCCATGAAGTTGGGCTTGGGCCTGAGCATACTGTTACGGCCTCTGCTGCTAGAAGGCTTATGCCTGAGGCAACAATGGCTTCAGAGGTTGGTACTGCTGCTGCTGTACTGGTGCTAGTCCCATAACCGATAGACTGGTTAGGGTTGATAAAGATGAACTAGCTCTATATGGGCAGGACCCTATCATGTGGTTCGGTGCCCACAAGCCAAGAACAACCCCTGTGTTCTGCGACACTCTGAAACTACGTGTCCTGGCTTCCCACAATGGGAGCAGCCCATTGCAGAAGATTGCTTCTACTTCTGTTGTTGAGGGTGCGTCGGAGTCGAGTGCTGGATCGACGAAACTGTGGTCGCCCTCCTAGGAGCTCCAATGGTCAAGGCCCTAGCTGCCGGGGCTGGGACTGATGACTGAGATAACTGTCCATGAGGCCTCTTCCGTCCTCCAGTTTGATTTACTATCCTCTGTGAAGTATATTCATGCCTCCTAACTGCTCTCAAAACATTATCAAAGGTCTGGTGCTCAAGCTGCTCTACCACTAGAATGATCTCTAGGTATAGTCCCTGCTAAAATTGCTACATTCGGTCCAATTCAGTCGCCAACAAGGTGGGAGAAAACTGACTAGCTCTTGAAAACTCAGCCGTATAACCATCGACCGTCCTTCCCATTTGCTTGAGATTGCTGAACCTTGTCTGCAAATCATACCAAGCTACCGTATCAAAGTACTTCGTCTGGAATTTGTCACTGAATACCGCCCATAAAACCGGCTTCACCAAACCAACTGCTAGCCTCGCCCACCAGCTGTGGGCTATGTCCAATAATTGTAAGCGCATAACGGCCACCTTCTCTTCCTTTGGAATCCTAGCTGCCTCCAGAATGACCTCTATATCATGAAGCCACACGTCAGCAGCAATAGCATCTTCACTGCCGTCAAAGAAAGGAGGGTTCAGACGCTTGAAGCTGTTGGCTATATTGTTCCCTTGATAACCAACTCTGCCCATAGCTACTTGTATTGTCTGCTGTGGGGCATTACCCCGACGATCTTGTGATGCAAGCAAGTCCCGAATGAGTCCCATCAGGGCTCTAGTGTCAAGCTCTACTAGCTGGAATGGATGAACTGGTGGCTCTGGATCCCCGGAAGGCATTACTCGGGATGCTGCCCCTGAGTGCTGGGTTTGATCCCCAGGTTACGGCTGGTTCACTTGTTGTTGCTGGTTCTCTGGAGATGCTCCACCTGGCTGATCGGTAGGACCAGAAACAATGCCACTAAAAAATGACATAGGAAACAATAAGGAAGGACCAAGATAGATCAAGGATAAAACACCTTATCAGGTCAAGATTTAGGAAGATTAGAAAGCACGAGTAAAGATTAAGGACGGATGCTGATTGAGACATCTATTTAGTAAAACCCTTACACATCTTAATTTACAAGACCTACATGGGCCACCACTTAATCTGAGTTACGTCCCAAAACCAGAATGCTGGAGAGCGGGGGGCAGACACAGCCAGCTATGTACATTGAAGTGTAACCCACCTCACAATACAGTCACGGCCGTCTAGATGCATTAGGGTTTATCTAAAATCCATCAGTCTCTTATAATCAAGAACAAGCCTAGTGTCTCAATCTTAAGCAAGCAAATAATTATTACAAGATGTTAGATCATCAGACATACAAAGTAAGGCATCCCAAACATTACATATTCAGATGATCATAAAGCTAGTCATACAAAATACGAAGACTAGCAAGAGTTAAGTCATACATGATCAACCCTAGGATTTGTCAATCATGTAACAGCCCTTAGGCAGACATAATTAAGTTTTAACATGAGCTAACACTTGCTCGGTGGCTAAACACCTCAAAAGAATAATTTACAATAGAGTGGGAGAAAAAAAAATTAGAAACCCACTCATTGCCAGGGTTACGCCTGGTGTTCACCATCTGGTTGGAAGGCAGGCAGATCCTAGGGTGCTACTCCAAAATCTGGCCATATAAAACCAGCTGGGTTAAACCCAAAAAGAGCAAGTGCCACAAGGGAGGCTCCACTTAGGAACTAAAACTAGCATAAATGGAATAGAAGAACTGATAAAAGAACATAATTAAATAACACAAAAGACATGCTTTAAAGAACATACTAGCTTACATTAAGAAAACAAGAGGTAGAATATAATTCCCATGTTGATCACGAGACAATCATTCAGGCACGGCCAATCAAGTCCTACGACTTACTAGCATTAGCTAACTAGGGTTGTCACAGGCCTAGTTACTAACAAGATACAACGAGATGTTCCTGCAGTCACAAGCCCTGTAGACTATCCAGGTTATCTAGACGGGGTTGCAAGAGTTACAAGAGTTATAAGAGTTATCGATATTACTGGTGTACTTTAGTATTCATGATTCAAGAAGTTCAACACATGACAGTGTGCTGGAAATGTGCCCCACTCGTCGGGTGGCTAAAAGTCCACATGTGTGGTCGGATAACGGGATCGCCTGTAACTAGGAAATCTCTCTATATGAACTACTTGATCAATCTAGTCATTAACCTAGTCAGATTTATTATGAATTCCTGACCGTGGTAACCAGAAATCTATGTCATAGACATGATACAAGACGAGACATGTAGCTTGTATATGCACAATCAACCACGAAATCAAGGCAAGAGTTACACTAGCAAGACGGGAATAGCTGTCGCAATAGCAATCAAGATTATACATGTCATGTCAGGTTTACTTGTCATGTCAAGAGTACTTGTCAGGAGTGCGCCTCGACAGGCCACTATCAAGATTATCAAGTTGGGTTCATGTTATTATGTTCAAGCAAGTTACTAGCTCAGATTACCAAGTTGCGAAGTCGGGTCATTGCAATTTAGGTCAAGTATAGAAAACATGCAAAGAAGATCGAGGACACCCATGGGTGATTGAAACTATCAATCGCATATAACTCTAATTAAAGTGAGATATGAAGATTCTTGAAGCCAAGACAAAGATTTAAAACTTTTATGTTTTGAGTATTTTCAAGATTTTGCTACAAAACAGCTTAAACAAGCAAAAATAGTCATTTAGGGTGATTCGCGCACGGGCGCGCGGCGCGCGCGGGCAAACGAATCGTGCGGGTGCACGGCACGCAAAACGTGCTGCATGCACGGACAAATTTTTCCATGGCGTGCAGATCACGAAAGCACGACGCCTGGCGCACGCCAAACGAATTATGCGGGCACGCGACACGCGAAATGTGCAGTGCGCAGGTGCACGGCATGGCGGCACGACGCGCGGGCGTGCGACAGAAAATCGAGCGGGCGAGCGGCGCACGAAATGCATAACGCGCAGATGTGCGACTCACATGACACGGATGCACGACACGCATGGCGCGGAGGCATAACGTGCGGGCGTGCGGCACTGTTCGTCGTCTCGACAGCACCGAAGATGTGCCGGAACCCATGAACACAAAAATGCCATAACTTCTTCATTCGAAGTCGAAATTAAGCGGTTCAAAAGCCAAAATTGGGTAGAATTGAAATCCCCACAACATTGAACCATTAGATCTAAGAAATAACAAACTTAAAGAGATTAAAACCAAGAAAATTGAAAAAAATTACAGACTTAAATCTATAAAAATGTAACCATCAAAACCAAAATCTTCAAGTTCTAAAGAAGCTTAGAATCAAACAAGGAAGACAGTAGAACAATAAAATTTGAGATCCATCATAAAGCAAGTTGCACTTGCCCAGGGCTTGGTAGGTGGGAGGAGTAATGAAGAAGTTGGAGAAATAAATAAAAAGTAAATAAGGAGAGAGAGATCGGAGTTGGTATATATACCAAGCCAACTCATCTAAACCCAAAACAAAACAAACCAAGCCAAACCAAGCCAAGTCGAACCGAACCAAGAACAAAACTAGGCTAAACAAGACAAGTCAAAATACGGGTCACCTGAGAAATGTCAGAAATTCGTACACGTATACTGAAAATACGTATAACGGAAAATAGGAGTGACATTTTAGCCTCAGTGGATATCCATTTATAGGCATGGATACCCGGTTATTGGCCATACATACACTAGAGGATATGTCCGACAGCGGCCCTAGGTACGGTTGGGAAGTATACTAGTATTGTATGTTTACATCGGCTCGTGATCCGACTTCGGCCCGTGACTCGATGCCATTCCCTTATCTACCTACCCATACATTCCAAAGTTGTTTTCATATACATTTACTTAGACTGGTTAGCTCACCCCTTTATGTTTATATTAGTATTTACTTTATGGCTTGTTCCTATTTATATCTTGCTATGTCCCCTGAGGACCTGGTTTATTTCCAGATCCTGACGAGCATCTGTACTCGACGATATACGGTTCCACAGTTGAGACGGAATACATTGCAGAGGACTACGAGGTGTTCCTTGAGGAGGTCCCATGATTCAGGGTATACTGCTACTTTGGCTGAGAGTTTCATTATCTAGTTAGCAGTTGCTCTTGGCTAGTTATCTTCCTTTTCCAGTATTTTCATTCTATTTTACTGTAGGATTTTTCCCACCAGAGTTTGTATTTCCATTTTGTTGTACTTTGGATATTCTGACTTTTCTACATTTAGTTTAGTACTTTTCTTTATTATTGCTGTGGATGAGATTTAGATGAATGCCTGTTGTTGGTTAGTTTCATTTACAGCGTAGTACACCTAAGTAAGTCCATTAAATTGGGAAGCTTACTCTAGGTTGTATCAGCTGGCCAGGTTATGCTCAAATCCTATATATTTTGGAGCGGGGCATGACAGGACTATCAAACCGGGGCGGTGTAATGCCAACCAACCCATCAAGTAATTATAAGGGAGTTCAACCAGAGGAAATTCATCGTCTCCCCTGCGACACTCTATTATCCTCTCGAGATCGCTCGCAGGCCTCATAAGATGTCACACATCATAGCCGGGAGCAGAGCCAAAGAATGTTTGAAGGCCAGCTTCACAGCTGGCAAAATAAGTTCCCGAGTGATCCGCCCCACGGATCTAGAGCCTCTTGGAACTACGTCTTTTCGCAGCCATATGATCAGAAAAGCGGCCATCGTCGCTTTCGGACTTAAAGTAGTCAGGTTCTGACAAAAGTAGTTATGAACAGAAGGGATGGGTTTTCCCTCGACAACTACTGAGGAAGCAGATACCCCCACTTCAGCCATCAGATATTCTACCTCGTCAGCAGTATATGACCTGGGCGTGGTGAAGTGAACCGTCCTCGGCTTCGACGGATGCTTGGTGAAGATATAATCAACCTAGACTTTGATATGTGGCTGTGCATTCGACCCACCCTGTCGTATGCATACTTGATGGTGGCAAAGCAGTTCTTTGTACACGGCTATAATTTTAGGATATTTGTTCTCCAACACTAAAAACTCTTCCTTGCAAGGGGTATATTCCTTATATGGCTCGTCACTGTTAGGGTTATATACTAAAAGCATCACTTTGTAGTAACCTTATTGTCTTAAATTTTGAATGAGAATCATATGGGCAAATTTTTGCATTGTATTTGCTGCAAGTGTTAATGCAAATGTTTGGTATTCTATATTGTAGATAATATGGTGTAGTGTCACACAGAAGATCTTATTATCCGTTTCCTATGGAGTATATAAATAGTTCACAACCTAGATGGACTTGGACAATCTATTGGAAAGGTTGTAGTGTAATTTAGTATTAGTCTATCTTGACTATAGGTCTACACTAGTACACTTTGTGTGTATTGAACAGGACCACTTGAGGTTGTTCTCTTTGTACTGACTACATAAGTGAACAAACACCTCTGTTATTATGGATGCTTGTGCTCTTAATCCGAATATAATAACAGACATGTATATGCATATTGCATTACTTTGACTCATAAAAGAGTGAGATTCATTATGAGTCAATAACCTCTATGAATTGGGTAATAACATTGTATGTATGATGGGTTGTTGATTATAAATGGAATCCATATTCCGATACATCTGGTTGATGATGTCCCCTTAAGGAGCTCATAAGGATTGTCATGTAAACCCTGCAGGTGGATTATGTCCCACATGACAAATAAAGTTGAGCGGTACTACTTAAGGATAAAAGATGTTGAATCAATATAGTAGTCAGTAACTTAATTTGATCGACGGACATTCGATATCTTAACACGAGGACCCAAACGAGCATATAATAAAAGGAGCCCACAAAAATAATTTGGGATTAGGGAGGTAGTGCAACAATAACTCATTAGTGGACCGAGCTATTGTTAATGGGCCTGAGTTGTGTGTTCGGGCTGAACACGGGATATCCAGATCCTTTAGGAGGCCTAACTCTAATTTCTCTTCATGGTCCCTGACATAGCCTATATATATCCTCTATTCTCTGGCCACCAAATGACTGATCAAAAATCTGAAGCTTTCTTTAAATTCGTGATTCACGTAAGGAGAGAAAGAGAGGGCTGCCAAGGAGAAGAAAAGGTTGGGAGATCGCCGCCCATACAACGTCCAACTCGAGGAAAGAATACGTGCAGAAGATCTTGGGGTCGTCCGCTCAAGATTGCCAGGAACTCCTTGTCTTCTTCCCGCCATAGGTATAATTTATGATCCCTAGTTTTCGCCTATGAAGGGTTAGAACACGTATTAAATCTGTTTAACTTTCTATCGATCAATACGCACACCAAAGTAAGCGTCCTGGGAATCCCCAGTTCCATCAGTCACCTCACGGCAGCTTTGAGATGGCGCGCATCTCATGGAGGGCCAAACCCATTTCTCCACGCGAAGTGAAGAAAGTTCCGATATTTTGGTTGTATAGTTCTAACAAGGCCATGAATAAAGACTAATTGATCTCTATACCATGCTTGGTAGCCCTGATGGCACGACGTAAGCCCGTACCTTGCAAGCCCCCCTTGAACCTACCCAATACCCATTGGGTTAATTCGTACCATTCTGCCCTAGGATGAATCTAACCTTTGACCCAGAAGACCTTCTTCGGGTATATACATCCAGTGGCCAGAAGCCTATTGGCAAAAAGGGAGGCCTAGAATGGATTTGTCTCCATGGTAAAGTCGATGAGCAGATGACCTGGGAGTAACACATGCAGCGTATACGAGGGACCATCGTGTGCACCATTGAAAGTATCCCTCCTCTTAGTGTATCTATCCACCTGGATATGGCCGGTCATTAAACTTCCTTATTCTGGGGTCGGATCCCCTTTCATGAGATGCTTCTCGGCAAAGCAAAAAAAAATCGAGAGCGGAAGGTGCCGGTTGACTGACAAAATGTACAAAGAGAGACCGTCATTCTCGAAGTACCAGTTTTTATTTATCTCCAGGAGCTCGGTCTCTTCCAGAACAAGCTGATCGCCAAATAAAAACTACGGTTTCAGCATCTCGATGACATCAGATGGAGGAGATAACTTGCCTCGATCCATCATACGACGGAAATATACAGACTGTTGATCCCGTATCATTGCCAGCCGCCCTTTTGGTTGACCTTGGGCAATCAATTACTTGGCAGAATTAATGAGCACCTTGTTGACATTTACGTCTAATACACAGACCATCAATGCAAAAAGGATATCCTCGAAGAGAGGTGTGGACACAGGAACTGCATATGAACAAAGTTTGCCAAAAAAATGTAAAGTATCTTCTGCAAAATAGAGTACGAAGGCACTGCACCGTAATAAGAAAGCATCTGCACAGTCGTTGTACGAACAGCCGCGTAGGCACTATCAAAGTTGCACCGCGTGTCAGCAAAATGGCATCTGCATAGGTACTACTCCGTAGTACTACGAGAGGGCATCCGTGTAGTCACTCTATAAATCTTGTGCGTCAGTAAAAACTTCAGCACATCTCGTAGTCATTAGTTCAAGTAATGACTATGCGCGTCGGTTGACAAAGCTTTAGCACATCTTCGGAACGCCACTCCGAGGAATGGCGCCCATGCTCATCAACGGAAAAAGTATTAGCATATCTTCTAGACGATGCTCCTAAATGTCGACACTCATATGCACCAGCAAACCAGGGTGTCGATGATAATCGGACACCTACTTGCAATAGGTGGCCGGACGTCTCCGTACACTACGACTCCTACAACCGGAGCTTGCTCGATGACGATGACTTCTGAGGCTAACTGCTTTACTTCATCCTGTCGATTGCTCGTTGTGGCCTCTCCAACATACCCCGCCGTGGATCCTCCAGTCTGTCTCACACTCATCTCAGCTCCACCAGCCGGTCAAGGGCTAGCCGCTGCCCCTCTGGCCTTCTTTGAGCTCGCCGCAGGAGCTTTTTGAGTTCTTGATTTCTTGGAAGCCATGACAGGAAAGCTAGGATTTGAAGGAAGAAAAGAGCTCTGAAAAAGAAAGGACAAAGAGAGAAAGTTTTCTCTCTCCAAATAATCACCTACTTATAAGAGGAAGCCACGTCAGCAAAACACTTTGTATTCAATGAGACTCTTCTAACGTCATGGGAATTAAGAGTTGAGATCATGATGAATGTTTCCTAAAAACGAGGAGTTATCATCAACTTTTAATAAAATGATGGCTCAAGGCATTTAATGTTGAAGGCTAAGCGTGACGATAGCCTGTCAACAATCGTGCTAACATTATTTTTGTAAAAGACACGTGTCATGCTTCTGTTCAAGGTATTCCGAGCTTGATTTAAGTTCGAAAAACTTTGAAGGGGTCTTGTAGGAGCACGAAAGTAAGTGCAGCAATCACAGAAGCGCAGATTGCAACAGACGCTGCCTATAGTTCATAAAAGTGCAGAAGATAACGATTGTATAAAAGTGCCGACTAGAATAAGTCACAAGAAATGAATGAAGACAGTGCATAAAGAAAAATTTCTTTATTAAAATCATGTATAGAAAGATGTATTATAGATTCTTCATGATTACATATAAAGACCAAAATGCCTAAAGTCTACAAATAGGCAGTCTTCAGAAAGTTCTCAGCCCCCTAGATCCGCAGTAGTGTTAGAGCGAATCTCTTCCTCGTCAAAGCAAGCTACTTCCTAGCTAGGCGCGGAGGAACTCCAATATGGCTAATGAAGCAGCTATTGGCCCGAGCAAGATTAATGCAGCTCCTGCTTGCGATGCTATTGAGGCTCTTGAGTAGGGCAGAGCACAACCTATGGCTCTTCGGGTTAAAAATAAATCCAAACCCGGTAGCTTAGACCTCGAAGACCTCCAAGATGTTGTTCAGGATTGAACTCCTCATTTCAAACGCTCAAGAGCATCTCAAAACCAAATAGTCATTGTTCTACAAGGACACAGCTTCTTTGAACAAAGAGAACCACAACCAACAGTCGACTTGTGCAAGGCCAATGACCATTTAAAGCTAAGTTGGGATCGAGCATGACTGCGGGAATGCTAAGAGACAATGGACGCAACTCCTTAGAAAAGCTTCCTATTGTATAGGTCGAGTGTGGTCCAACCCTAAATGCCACGTACCATCGGTCAAAGTCCCCCAAATTAATAGGATGAACCTAGGACTCAGCACAATAAATCTCATTCAATAGGTTCATTTGACTGAATTCTAGGCCATGAACTCCTTGAATTCTCTAAAAGACGATAGTAATTAAAGATACGTTGACTTAGCAAACACAAAGGAGCACCATTAATCACAAAGAGCTCTCAGAAATTCCTTAGATGCTTCGTAAAAGCGCAGTAGCTTCACAAAGCTCTCAGATGTCCTCCATTGCTCCGTAAAAGTGCAGTGGCTTCATAAAACCCCACCAACAGTCTTCTTGTCGCCCAAAAGCGCAGTAGCTCAGTCGTCTTCAAAACATAGTCTCCTCGTCGCCCAAAAGTGCAGTGACTTAGTTGCCTTCAAAACATAGTCTCCTCATTGCCCAAAAGTGCAGTAGTCTCAGTTGCCTTCGAAAGACAGTCCCTTCGTCGCCCAAAAGAGCAATGACACAGTTGACTTCGAAAGACAATCTCCTCGTCACACAAAAGTGCAGTGACTCAGTTGTCTTTGAAATACAGTCTTCTCGTCGCCCAAAAGTGCGGTGACTCAGGTTGCCTTCGAAACACAGTCTCCACGTCACCCAAAAGCGCAATGACTCAGTTGTCTTTGAAATGCAGTCTCCTCATCGCCCAAAAGTGTAGTGACTCAGTTGCCTTCGAAACATAATCTCCTCATCGCCCAAAAGCGCAGTGACTCCGTCGTCTTCGAAATACAAGTCTTTTCGTCACCTAAAAATTGCAGTGACATCGAAGCCTCACCCGAAGTGTAGCTCGCATAGACGTGAAGTCGTGGCATTGTTCCACGTATATGTTAGGGCTATATACTAAAAGCATCACTTTTGTAGTAACCTTATTTTCTTAAATTTTGAATGAGAATCATTTGGGCAAATGTTTGCATATTGTATTTGTTGCAAGTGTTAATGCAAATGTCTGATATTCTATATTGTAGATAATATGGTGTGTGGTGTTACACAGAAGATCATATTATCAGTTCCCTATGGAGTATATAAATAGTTCACAACCTAGATGGACTTGGACAATTTATTGGAAAGGTTGTAGTGTAATCTGGTATTAGTCTATCTTGACTATAGGTTTACACTAGTACACTTTGTGTGTATTGAATAGGACCACTTGAGGTTGTTCTCTTTGTACTGACTACATAAGAGAACAAACACCTATGTTATTATGGATGCTTGTGCTCTTAATCTGGATATAATAACAGACATGTATATGTAGTGTGTATTACTTTGACTCACGAAAGAGTGAGATTCATTATGGATCAACAACCTCTATGAATTGGGTAATAACATTGTAGGTATGATGGGCTATTGATTATAAATGGAATCCATGTCCTGATACATCGGGTTGATGATGTCCCCTTTAGGAGCTCATAAGGATTGTCATGTAAACCCTGTAGGTGGATTATGTCCCACATGACAAATAAAGTTGAGCGGTACTACTTACGGATAAAAGATGTTGAATCAATATAGTAGTCAGTAACTTAATTTGATCGACGGACATACGATATCTTAACATGGGGAGCCAAACGAGCAGAAAATAAAAGGAGCCTACAAACATAATTTGAGATTAGGGAGGTAGTACAACAATAGCTCATTAGTGGACCGAGCTATTGTTAATGGGCCTGCATCGTATGTTCGGACTGAACACGGGATATCTAGATCCGTTAGGAGGCCTAAGCCTAATTTTTTCTCATGGTCCCCTGCCGTAGCCTGTATATATCCTCTATTCTCTGGCCGCTATATTACTGATCAGAAATCTGAAGCTTTCTCTAAGTTCGTGATTCAAGTAAGGAGAGAAAGAGAGGGCTGCCAAGGAGAAGAAAAGGTTAGGAGATCTTCGCCCACACGACATCCAACTCGAGGAAGGAATACGTACAGAAGATCTTGGGATCGTCCGCTCGAGATTGCCAAAAATTACTTGTCTTCTTTCCGCCGCAGGTATAATTCGTGAACCCTAGTTTTCACCTATGAAGGGTTAGAACACGTATTAAATCTGTTTAACTTTCTATCGATCAATAAGCACACCAAAGTAAGGGTCCTGGGAATCCCAGTTCCATTAGTATATCTTTTCAGATATTACCCAACCGGTTTGTTTAAACAACCACTCCAAAGATAAGAACATAATTTAGTTCTGTGATAGGAGCAATATCCAATCGATTTTATTTAAACTACCGCTCCAAAGATAAGAACAAAATTTGGTTCTATTGATAAGGGAAATATCTAATCGGTTTGTTTAAACCGTTGTCCCAAAGATAGAGACAAAACCTGACTCTTCGGATATGAGCAAAACCCGGTCGGCCTTCATATGAACAAAAAGTCTCGAGCAATAGATGCACGCTACGTGCCGTCTATTCGGTTATGCTGATAACCACCCGAGATCTTGATAGAAGAGAATCTCAACGTCCGCCACATGTCACCTCAGCAGCAGCCCTCACCGTACAAAGACAACAAATTCTCTCATATCTTAATGCGCAGCGCTTCTACGCGTCCAATAAATCTCAAGCACATCGTATATGTGCAATTCCTATAAATAGAAGGAGTTCTCCTACATTAAAAAGGGTAGCAATTTCCTGATTGGCAACCCAGAGTTCCATTCACGAGCACCAAAAAGTCAGAACAAGTTCAAATCATCGTCAGATCATCAATAGAGTAAAGGAGCTACTGTAGTGCTCGATCTCCACCATCACACTTCCCTAGAAATTCTTGTAATTAAATCTCATATTCAGGAGTTGTTTTTGAACCTTTTATACGTTTGAATGCAAAAGTAGTTCAACTCTTTGTCATGGCAAGCAGTGCTGAGGCAACGAAGTCACTGCACTTTTGGGCAAAGAGGAGACTATGCTGAGGCAACGAAGTCACTGCACTTTTCGGCGATGAAAAGATTGTGTTGAGGCGATGAAGTCACTGTACTTTAGGACGATGAGGAGACTGTCCTGAGACAATAAAGTCACAACGCTTTGGGCGACGAGGAGACTGTACTTAGGCAACAAAGTCACTACATTTTAGGGCAACAAAGAGATTGTGCTGAGGCAATACAGTCACTGCGCTTTAGGGCGACGACGAGACTTTGCTGAGGCAACGAAGTCACTGCGCGCTTGGGCGATGACGAGACTGTGCTGAGGCAACGAAGTCACTACACTTTAGGGCGATGAAGAGAATGTGTTGAGGCAATCAAAGTCTTGAATGAAGGGGCCGTTGAATGGATTGCGCTTCTGGATTGGATTTGAAGGCGCTGCACTTCTGGGTTGAACCGAAAGGGCTGTGCTTCCGGGTAGATCCGAAGGGGTGAGTTCTGTCGAAGTTATTTTCTTAAGAATATTAAATGGCCATCCTTTAATGGCTTTGTGAACATCCTATTTAATTACCGCTGTTTGGGGGCTCGAGGAGCGGTAACAAGGCTTAGTCAAGTGAATTTATTCAATGAGATTTATTGTTCTGAGTCCTAGGTTAATCCTATTACTCCAGAGTCTTTTGAATAATCGCGACGTGGCCTGTGGGTTGGACCACACGGCCTATATATAAAGAGGAGCTTTCGATTAACACTCTGCTCATAGTTTCTTGTCATTTCCCTGTCATGCTCGATCCTGACTTAGCTTTGGACGGCCGTGGGCCTTGCACAAGTCTACTGTTGGTTGTAGATCTCTTTATTCAAAGAAGCTGTGACTTTATAAAAGAACCACTACTGAGTTTCGAGATGCACTTGAGTGTTTGGCATAAGGAGTTCGAACCTCAATAACATCCTGGAGGTCATCGAGGTCCAAGCTACGGGGTTTAGATTGATTACCAACCCAAAGAGCCACAGGTTGTGCTCTGCCCCTCTCAGTAATGGTTTCATTAGCCATATTAGAGTGGAGGAGGGGGCTGCACGTCCGGTTATGTTAGAAGAGCTGCGAGTAGTATTGCGAGCAGGAGCTACGTTCTTGTTCGGGCCAATAGCTTCTTCATTAGCCATATTGGAGTTCCTTCGTGTCTAACTAGGAAGTGGCTCGCTCTGACGAGGAAGTGATTCGCTCTGACACTACTATATGTTTTGTGGTCTGCATGATTTTGTAGACTTTGTAGGTCGTGCTTTAGGTTTAGTCTTTATATGTAATCCTGAAGAGTCTGTAAAAGATCTTTTGTAAACACGATTTTAATAAAGAACTTTTCTTTATGCACTTATCTTTGTATGTCTCCTGTGCTTCGGTGAAATATATGAAACGACTGTTGTCTTCTGCGCTTCTATGGAGCAATAATTGTCTTCTGCGCTTTCGTACCATCTGCGCTATTTTCATGCTTCTACAAGATCCCCTTCAAATTTTTCAAACTTGGACAATTTTGGAACACTTAGAACAGAAGCAGGAAGTGCCACATCATCGGGGAAGCCCAGGGGTTGCTGATAAGCTGGCGTCATGCTTAGCCGTCAGCATTAATTACTTTTTGAGCTATCGTTTCATTTTTAGAAGTAATGATAACTCATCATTTTTAGGACTTAAAAGCCATCATGATTCTGCTTTATCCCCTCCGACGTTCGAAGAGCTTCTTCGAAAACAAAGAGTCTTGTTTTCATCTGCTGACGTGGCTTTGCTCTATAAATGGTTTTGCTCGGAGAAAGAGAACCTTTCTGCCATCTGCGTTCTCTTCCTGAAGAAGCTTTTCTTCCCAGTCTTCTTCTTGCTCAAAACCCTTGTCTTTTTGCCGTGGTTTCCAAGAAATTATTAACTCCGAAAGCTTCCAGAGGGGGTATAATGAACATAAGAAAGGCCAGAGGGGCTGTAGCGAGCCCGAGACAGGCCGACGGAGCTGCGGCGAGCATAAGACAGTTTAGAGGGGCGACGGTACGCATGAGCCAGGCTCGAAGGAAGTAGCCATCCTCGAAAGTCATTGGTGTCGATAATGCTCCAGTCGTGGGCGTCGGAGTTCATAGAGACATGCGACCGTTGGTTGAGAGTAGGTGTCTGATATTCTATTTTACTGATGTACATGAGCGTTCACTCTTCGGAGTAGAGTCTCGAAGATGTGCTAAAGCTCTTATTTGCCGATGCGCATAGGCGCCATTCCTCGGAGTGGTGTCCCAAAGATGTGCTAAAGCTCTATCAACCGATGCGCATGGTCATTACTTTTACGAAGTAGCGACTGTAAGATATGTTGAGGTTTCTACTAATGCACAGAGTTACTAGCAGTGTCTGCGCATAGTACAATTTACGAATTACCTGCACGGCCGCTCTCTTGCTGATATGCAGTACAATTTTTGTAGTGACTGCGTAAATATTTACGCAGTAACTGCACGAATGCCTTCTCACTGAGGTGCGGTACCACTAGGCAGTGCCTGCTCACTTTTTTTGCAGAAAATTCTTGCGCTTTCCTGACACATTTTTTTTATATGCAGTTTCTGTGTCCATGCCTCATTTTGGGGAAATCCTTTTTGATTCGGCAGTCTGCGCCCTAGGTATAAATATCGATGAGATGCCGTTAACCCTGCCAAGAAGTTGATCGACCAAGGTCAATCGAAAGAGCGACTGGCTATGATATGGGATCAAAGCCTGTATACTTCCATTATATGATAGATCGAGGCAAGTTATCTCTCCCTTCTGATGTCGTTGATATGCTAAAACCTCGATTTCTTTTTGGCAATCAGCTGATTCAGAAAGAGACCGAGTCTTGGAGATAAATGAGAATTAGTAATTCGAGAATGACACTCTCTTCTTCTATGTTCCGTCATTCAACTGACATCTTTGTCACTCCCCAGAACCAGAATACTGGATAGCAGGGGACAGACACAGCCAGCTATGTACATTGAAGTGCAACCCACCTCGCAATATGGTCACGGCTATCTAGATGCATGGGGGTTTATCTATAAGCCAACAATCTCTTATGGTCAAGTACAAGCCTAGTGTCTCAATATCAAGCAAGCATATAAATTGTTACAAGATGTTAGATCATCAGACAAACAAAGTAAGGCATCCCAAACATTACATATTTAGATGATCTTGAAGCTAGTCATACAAAATACGAAGACTAGCAAGAGTTAAGTCATACAAGATCAACCCTAGGATTTGCGAATCATGTAACAGTCCTTAGGCAGACAAAAATTAAGTTTCAACACGAGCTAACACTTGTTCTACGGCTAAACGCCTCAAAAAAATAAGTTACAATAAAGTGGGAGAGCAAAATAAGAAAACCCACTCGTTCCCACGGTTACGACTAGTGTTCACCATCTGGATGGAAGGTAGGTAGGTCCCCGGGTACTACTCCGAAATCTGGTCATACAAAACCAGCTGGGTCAGACCCCAGAAAGAGAAAGTGCCACAAGGGAGGCTCCACTTAGGAACTAAAATCAACATAAAATGAATAGCAGAACTGATAAATGAACATAATTAAATGGCATAGGACATGCTTTAAAAGACATACTAGATTGCATTAAGAAAATAAGAGGTAGAATATAAATTCCAATGTTAATCATGAGACAATCATTCAGGCACGGCCAATCAAGTCCTACGGCTTGCTATCATTAGCTAACTAGGGTTATCGCAGGCCTAGTTACTAACAAGATACAGTTGAGTTATTCTCGCAGTCATAAGCCCTACAGACTATCCAGGTTATCCGGGCAAGGTTAAAAGAGATTATCAAGAATAAAGAGAATTATTTGGTGACTTAGAGTGCAACACATGACAGTGTGCTGGAAATGTGCCCTACTCGACGGTAGGCTATAAGGCCACAGGTGTAGCCGGGATAATGGGATCGCCTTTAACTGGGAAATCTCTTTATATGAGCTACTTGATCAATCTAGTCGTTAACCTAGTCAGATTCATTATGAATTCCTTACCGTAGTCACCAGGAATCCATATCCTAGACATGATACAAGATGAGACAGGTAGCTTGTTCAGTCAATCAAGAAAATCAACCACGGTGTCAAGATAAGAGTTACACTTAGCAAGTCAGGATTGGTTGTCGCAACAGCGATCAAGATTATACATGTCATGTCAGGTTTACTTGTCATGTCAAGAGTACTGTCAGGAGTGCACCTCGATGGGCCACTATCAAGATTATCAAGATGGGAACATATTATCATGTTCAAGTTTAAGTTCAAGTTCAAGTTCAACTTCAAGCTCAGATTACCAAGTTGTCAAGTCGGGTCGTCGCAATTTAGGTCAAATATAAAAAACATGCAAAGAAGATCAAGAACTATGATTGAAACTATCAATCGCATATGAACTCAAGTTAAGGTGAAACAAGAAGATTCTTAAAGCCAAGACAAAGATCTACAACTTTTATGTTTTAATTATTTCAAGATTCCAGCTATAAAACACCTTAAACAGACAAAAATGGCCATTCGTGTGCGCGCACTGAAAAAGCATGCTTACACAGACAAAAATGTCGCACAGGGCACAGAGACACGGTGTACAGGCGTACGACCAACGAATCAAGCAGTGTATGGCAGCAAAACGTGCATCGTATGACCATAAAACGTGCAGCACGAGGATGCACGATGCGCAGAGCGCGAAAGCACGACGCGGAGAGCGCGTGGTAAACGAATCGCGCAGTCACGTAGAGCGTGAAACGCACAGAGCGCGGATGCATGACGCGTGGAGCGCGAAATGTGCAGCGCGCGGATGCATGACGCGTGGAGGCACACGAAAATGTGCAGCGCACAAATGTACGACACACGGGGTACGAAAGCATGGCGTGCAGGCACACGACCAACGAATCGTGCGTACGGTACTGTTCATCGTCCCAGCAGCACCGAAGATGTGTAGGAACCCATGGACATAAAAAATGTCATAACTTTCTCAAAATAAATCGAAATCAAGTGGTTCAAAAGCCAAAATTGGGTAGAATTGAATACCCTACAACATGGAACTATTAGTTTTTGGAAATACTAAGTTATTAGAGATCAAAACTAAAAAAAATAAGAAAAAGTTAAAACTTAGATCTACAAAAATCTATCCATTAAAACCGAAAATTCTAAGTTCTAAAGAGGCTTAGAATCAAGCAAGGAAGACAATGGAACAATAAAATTTGAGATCCATCATGAAGCAAGTTGTACTTGCCTAGGGTTAGTAGCTGGGAGGAGTAAATGAAGAAGAAAAAGAGAAAGAAGAAGAAGAAATAAATCGAATTAATGAGAGGAGAGAGAAGGAGTTTGGTATATATACCAAGCCAACTCATCTCAACCCAACCCCAAACCAAACCAAACCAAGCCAAGTTAACATACAATAATGAACCAAGGTGAACAAAACCAAGTCAAGATTAAACAAAGACTAGGCTAAGCAAGAGAAGTCAAAACGTGGGTCACCTGACAAATGTCAGAAATCCGTATACACATGCTGACATACGTATAACGAAAAATGTGAGTGACAACTCTACCCACCTTAAAAGTTCATCCTCAGAATTGAATTAAGAGACTAGAGATGTCGAGGAAAGCTATACTAACTACACGCAATCCACGTATAGCAGTCAATCAAATAATCATTCATGCACGCAAGAAATTAAAAGCATAAGGCATAAGGAAGATATTATACCTTATGAGTCAAACAGGTGTGGATATCGCGATCGGATATCATCCTTGCGTTCCCAAGTTGACTCACCTAAAGAGTGATGATCCCAAGCAACACGGACTAAACTAATTGTCTTGTTCTTGAGTATCTTCTTCCTTCGGCCCAATATAAATACGGGCTTTTCCTCATATGAAAGGTTGGTACCATCAAGCAATTCAAAATGATAAAGGATATGGCTCGAATTTGGGATATACCGTCGCAATTGGAATATAAGAAATACGTCATGTACCTCTCGTAACGATGGCAAAAGAGTGAGACAATAGGACACATTACCTACTCGCTCGAGAATATCAAACGTTCTTATATACCTGGGACTAAGCTTTCCATGCACGCCGAATCGAATGACGCCACGGGTAGGTAAGATCCTAAGGAATACGTGGTCATCGATTGAAAACTCAAGACGACGTCAATGAGAATCGGTCCAATGGCACTGACGATCTTGGGCAACACGAAGATAATCTCTAACTTGTCTGACCACCTCCATAGTCTGAGTAAGCATTTATGGACCAAGCATTTGCCTCTCACCAATGTCATCCCAGGCTAAAGGTAATCTGTACTTTCTGTCATACAGTGCCTCAAATAAAGCCATCTGGATAATGGCCTGGAAACTGTTATCGTAGGAGAATTCCACTAGATGTAGGTATCCTCCCATGAACCGCCAAAGTCAAGTGTACAGGATCGTAATATATCTTCAAGAGTTTGAATTGTGCGCTCTGACTGACCATGTGTCTGCGGATGATAAGCTAAACTAAACTTGAGACGAGTTCCCAAAGTCTCTGAAAGACTCCGCCAATAGTGTGAAATAAATCTTGAATCTCTATCGGATACGATACTGACTGGTACTACATACAATTTAACTATCTGTCTGAGGTACATCTTTGCAAGCTGATCCATCGACTTTCCAATTCTAAAATAGAGAAAATGAACTACTTTAGTGAGTCGGTCAACTATAACCCATACAACATCCCTTTCGGCTGTGAATTTAGGTAACCTAATTACAAAATCCATGGTAATGTGCTCCCATTTCCATTCTAGGATCAATAAAGGTTGAAAAAGTCCAGCTGGTCTCTGATATTCAGTCTTGACTTGCTGAAAAACTAAACAACGAGAGACAAACCGAGCTATCTCCTTTTTCATGCCATTCTACCAAAAATGCTGACGAATATCACGATACATCTTCGTGCCACCAGGATGAATTGAATACCGTGAACTGTGAGCCTTTGCCATGATCTCTTGCCTGATGTCACCACTTGGTACACAAAGACACCTTCCATGTCGGAGTGTGCCATCTTCGTGAATGCATAATTCTGTTCTTTTTTCCGTTTCATATTCTATCCCAAGTCGTTGAAGCTTAGAATCCGTTAACTGACTGAGCTATTTTAATTCTCTCAGCTATGACGGACTGACCTTGCATACTGCCATAAATTTCATATTATTATGGAGGACTACCTCTATACCCATCTTCTGTAGATCCACTAATAACTCTGGCTGTGCTGTTAGAACATAAGCTCCTGCTCTTCTGCTCAATGCATCTGTAACTACGTTGGCCTTTCCAGGATGATACTGAAGGTTGATGTCGTAATCCACTAATAACTCTAGCCATCTTCTCTGACACATATTGAGATCCTTCTGGGTAAACACATACTTAAGACTCTTATGGTCGGTAAAAATCTCTACCCGATCTCCATACAAGTAATGCTTCCAAAGCTTAAGTGCAAAAACCACCGCTGCTAACTCCAAGTCATGGGTTGGGTAATTCCTCTCATGATCACGAAGTTGACGTGACGCATAAGCTACTACCTTGTCATGCTACATTAAGACGCATCCTAATTCTCTGCCTGAAGCATCACAATAAACTAAAAATCCTTGACTCCTATATGGAAGCATGAGAATAGCTGCCGTCATCAATCCTTGCTTCAACTTTTCGAATGACCTCTGACACTCTGCTATCTAAGCAAACTACACATACTTGCGGGTCAACTGCGTCAAGGAAAATAAAATTCGAGCGAAGTCTTGATACAAATTGCCGGTAATAGCCTGCCAATCCTATAAAAGTGCAAACTTCTGCGATGGTACTAGGTACTGGCCATGTCACTATAGCTACTATCATCTGGGGGTCTACTTCCACTCCACCTCTGGTGATAATATGTCCTAAGTACGAAATGCGATCAAGCCAAAATTCCTACTTACTGAACTTTGCATACAACTGGTGCTCTCTAAGAATCTGAAGGACTACTTGGATATGTTGCTCATCCTCTATCTCACTCTTGCTACAGACTAAGATGTCGTCTATAAATACTATCACAAACTGATCCAAATAGGACATGAATATGCGATTAATGAGATGCATAAATACTGCTGGCGCATTGGTCGCTCCGAATGGCATAACGAGAAACTTCCAATGCCCATATCTAGATCTGAATGTCGTCTTCGGGATGTCTTGCTCTCTGACTCTGATCTGATGGCACCCCGATCGCAAGTCAATCTTCAAGAATACTGTCGCTCCACTGAGTTGATCAAATAAATCATCTATCCTTGGCAAGGGATATCGGTTCTTGATTGTTATAGAATTCAAGATACAATAATCAAGACACAATCTGGACGTACCATTCTGCTTCTTCACAAGAAGCATCGGGGCTCCCCAAGGTGATCCACTAGCATGAACGAATCTCTTGGTTCTGAGTTCTTCAATCATCTTGTATAGGATCTCTAATTCTGATGGGGCCAATCTGCAAACTTTCTCTGATACTGGTACCATCCCTGGAATTAAATTAATAGTTAACTCTATCTCTCTCTGGTAGCATGCCTGGAAGCTTTTCGAGAAATATGTCAAGAAATTCTTCTACTACTCTGGAAAACTGAACTGCTTCTACTACTGCCATCTGCAAGATCGATAGAGAAGGTTCTACTTTGCCTCAGAAAAACAAAAACTCTTCTTCGTCGGAAATACCAAAAATAATCCGGCCAATATGACAGTCTATTCTTGCATATTGATCCTTCAACCAATCCATTCCTAGAACCACATGATAGTCGGCCATCGAAAATTCTACCAATCTAGCGGGAACTTTCTACCTCTAACTACGATACGACACGAGAAAAAGACTATCTACTCCCATAAGACCGTTACCAGTAAGTATATTAGTCCTTACTGATAATGACTCGGGCTCTAGGCCTATCCGTGTTACGGATCGTGCAAACTTATATGAATGCGATGTGCTCGAATCAAATAATACTGATGTTAGAAAAGAGTTGACAAGAATGGTACCTGCCACCACCTCACCTGATGCCAATTCTTCTGCCATGGTCAAAGCCATAGCTTAACCCTGTCCCCTTGGTGCTGGTCCCCTCTGCTAGTTACCTCTCTGTCTGTTCTGAATTTAAGCTTAGGTCTGAACATACTGTTGAGCCTGAGGCGGTAACGGCCTCGGAGGCTGGTACTACTGCTACTGCACTGGTACTGGTGCCCTAACCGATGGACTGGTTAGGGTTGATGAAGATGAACTGGCTCTATGCGAACATGATCCAATTTTGTGATACGGTGCCCCCACAAGCCAGACACAATCCTTGTGCTCTAAAACATTCTAGTACCACATACCCAGGCTTCCCATAATGAGAGTAGCCTATTACGGAAGATTATTGCGGCTTCTATTATTGAGGGTATGTCGGAGTTGAGTGTTGAAACGATGAAACTGGTGTTGCCCTCATAGGTACTCCAATGGCCAATGCCCTAGCTGTCGGGACTGGGTCTGATAACCGAGATAACTGTCCATGTGGCCTCTTCCGTCCTCTAGTTCGATCTACTATCCTTTAGGAGGTATACTCATGCTGCCTTGCTGCTCAAAAAATTGCATCAAATGTCTCGTGCTCAAACTGCTACACCGCTAAAATAATCTCTAGGTGGAGTCCCTGCTGAAATTGCTGCGCTCGGTCCAATTCGGTTGCCACCAAGGTTGGAGCAAACCGACTAAGCCTTGAAAACTTGGCCGTATATCCATCGACCATCCATTCCATTTGCTTAAGGTTGCTGAATCTTGTCTGCAGATCATAACGAGCTACCGCATCAAAGTACTTCGTCAGAAACTTGTTACTGAATACCTCCCATAAGACATGTGTCACCAAACCAACTGCTAGCATTGCCCACCAGCTGTGGACTAAGTTCAATAATTATAGGCACACAACGGCCACCTTCTCTTCCTCTAGAATCCTAGTTGCCTCCAGAATGATCTCTATATCCTGAATCCACGCGTCAGCAGCAATAGCATCTTCCCTGTCGTCAAAGAAAGGAGGGTTCAGGCGCTTGAAGCTTTTAGCCGTATTATTCCCCTAATAACCAACTCTGTCAATAGCTTATTGTACCGTTCACTGTAGAGCATCACCTCGATGGTCTTGTGACACAAGCAAGTCCTTGATGAGTCCCAACAGGGTCCTATTGTCAAGATCTGCAGGGTAGGTTGGCTGTACTGGTGGCTCTAGATCCCCAAAGGACATGACTCGGGATGCTGTCCCTGAGTGCTGGTTTTGATCTCCAGGTTGCGGCTGGTTTACTGGAGGTGCTCCACCCGGCTGATCGGTAAGACCAGGAATAATGTCACTGAAGAAATGACATGGGGAACAATAAAAAAGGACCAGGATAGATCAAGGATATAAGCATATTATCAGGTCAAGAATTAGGAAGATTAGAAGGCACGAGTAGAGATCAAGGGCGAATGCTGATTGAGACATCTATTCGATAAGACCGTCACATATCTTTATTTACCTGACTTGTATGGGCCACCACTTAAACCGTGTCATACCCCAGAACCAGAATACTTGAGAGCGGGGACAGATACTGTAAACCCCTAATATTTTCTAACTAATTTAGTGATTTAAAATTTATTTTGCTATATTAATTAGAGTTTAAAGAGGTAATTAGTATATATGTGTGTATTTATAAATATATATATATAATATAGATGATAGTGTGCTTGACGTATTTTTAATTATAGCCTATGATTATTATAAACATTTCGTTACCTATTTACAACTTATAGGATTTTCTTTGTGATTGTATTCATGTGTATGTGTATGTGTATGTGTATGTGTATGTGTATGTGTATGTGTGTATATATATATATATATATATATATATATATATATATATATATATATTGTAACAAAAAAAAAATATATATATATTGTAACAAAAAAATATATATTGTAAAAAAAAAAATATATATATTGTAACCAAAAAAAATTTAAATGGTGGCCGAAACCCACCAACAGCAGCAGCAAGCTGCGGTGGGGCCGACCCCCCTAATACCAATCCAGCAAAGCAACTGCTGTTGCTTTGAACCCGACCCCCCTTAATAGCAAATGACCCTTAGCAACCCGAGCTAACCCGAGCCCCCTTAACTTTATTCCTATTCGGAATAGGAAAGAGGCGGCAGTATATATTGCAACCGCTCATCAAAGCCGAACCTTAACCCCCTCTCGTAAGCAAATACCTCTCGACCCCAAGGCCGCCGACCTCCCCGCGCACAGCCTAGCCGCCGGTGAACCACCGTCTTCAACTGGAGACATCGCCGGAGTCGCGTTCGCGAGAAAACATAGGAAGTCCTGTTCTAGATCACACCGCAAGGTACTGTCTTCAACCCAGTATTTCTTCCTCCGTGCTTAGCCGATTCTAATACCGTAATTTCCTAGGGATAACCAATATAACCATCTAGGAGTCCTCCAACTGAATTGGAGAGTACTCGACCAGATTTCTCAGGAGACTGATTTGAAATTTCCGAAAAACTGTCGGAACAGGATAGTTTTAGGGCGGTCCAAACCCCCGACTTGGAAGCCGAATTTTGAATCAAATACTGAGGATTTCAACCCACCAATTGAAAACATTCATTAACAATATAACCAAGAGTAGAACACAACTTGTGGATCGAAGTTTCGGTTAATATGTAGGAAGAAATCTGTAAGTGAAGTTGTCGGTAAAACTGGTTTCTAAATCACAAAAACATATGGAAATTATCCGATACGACGTACGCCCCGACAAACTGGGCGATGTGGTCGTGCGCTATATGCATCGAAAGGCGCATATGGACGTTACCGACGTGTGGGAACTGACGAAACTCAGTTTCATCGTACGTGCGCGACAAAATCAACGCGTATCCGTCGAGATACCCTGTATCGACGTTTTGCAAACTTGCCCATAACTTCGTGTACAGTCGTCGAATCGAGACGAAACTTGCGCCAATAGGTTCGGATCGAAATTCTGGTCTTGTGTGCCAAGTTTGGTTCGATTCTGAGAAGGTCAAATCGAGACCCATTTTTGACGGGCCCGCGACCCACTCAAACGGGCGATTTTGTGCACGACTCATCAGAATCCAAAACTGGACATACCTTGAGTTCCTCTCCTCAAACTGAAACTGTAGACATGTAGTTTGACGACTTTAGAGACCATAGACCTTGGCACGTATTTTGGTGCAAAGCGGGTCCAACGACGAACATCGTTTTGACCCGAAATTACGATTTTGCCCCTGTTCCAGAATTTAACTTTTGGACAGGCATTTCCTAGGTATATCTTTTACACTGAGTGCATTTTTGATGTTTGTTTCAGCGTCCGAAGTTGTTTGGAGATTGTGACATTTCTTGGCTGACATTGTGATTACTTGGACTTGCCACTTTATACCATCAGGCAAGATACCTTGTCACCTTACTCTGTGATTATTATACTTCTTATTTTCAGTTGTTATTTTTTAGCATTTTGTTCCTTGATATTTAAACTGTGCGTCCAAGTCACACTTGGGTGCAAGCGACTCTATCGGTCGTTTATCTCATCTTATTTATTTCTCTTACATTGACTTAGTCTAGTGACCACCAATTGATGTTGAGGTATTGGTATATCTCATACGACCTTGACACTTGTTGCATCACATGATGTGAGTCACATATAGGACACATATTCGCGTAGTCGACTGGCCACCGATACGTAAGGAGCGTGCGACGGATAGGAGTAACTGCCAATAGTATTGCATGTTAGAAGACTTGGCGGTTACTAGTGGTTTATATCAGTCATGGAGATAATGATACTAGACATTGGGTGGGGAGAACAATACCTGACGTATGGGCTTCTTTGCACTTTCCTGATTACCTGTGCGTTCCTCCGGAGACGCTGGCTCCAAGCGCCCTCTGACGTTTTCCAGAGCGTTATGGACGTAGCACTTGCACATGGTGCCCTCTGACGCTTCCCGAGTATTATGGACGTAGGCCCCTGGTACCCTCTATAGGAACTATGCCGATCCTATTTACAGCCAGGGCTCATGCGTCGTAGGATTGTATTTCAACTGCATATTCACAGTAGAATGGTCAGGAACCCGATTGCATGCATACCTTTTTCTCGTATTATATTATCACAGTTTATATGGCATGGTGTTTTCTTGTATCTTGCTATGTCCACTGAGGACCTGGTTATCTCTCCAGGTTTAGACGATTTTCCACAGGAGTACGGAGCGGCGTTGGAGCTATCCTACATTGATGACGAGGCAGTCACTACTGATTTCTAGTCTATTTCTTATCTGAGACAGTTGTAGACATTATTTTACATCTCTTTTCTTTCTATTTGTGGAAGTTGGACTCAGATCTTGTCAGACTATTTTTCATAGCTGTTTGGAGTATGTTCACCCGGCTATCTTTTGATACTCTGCTTTATTCATTTGACTTTATTATCTTCTGTGTTGAGCTGTGATGAGATTAGATATGTTATTCTGGCATGTGATTATTTTATTTACAGCTTATGTGCATATTCGGAGGTTCCATATATTGGAGTATTCTTCGTATATGTGCAGCTGGCATGTTCACGTACTTGGTCTTACGTATTTTGGGACTGTGGCGTTACATGTTTTTGTGGTGGCCCATGCAGGTCTACGTTAATATTGTTGGGTTACATGACTGTGCCCAACAAGCCTGCATATAGGAGTAGGAATATCTCATCCAGAACTACTACTATCCCTTGACTTCCAATCTTTTCAAAACTTCCTTGATTATTCGATTTTACTTCATATCTAATCTTTCCTAATATCAACTCATCTTCTTCGTGCCATCAGTATGAATCTACGAAGCGGACGCACTTCTGCCTTGGCCCTCACATCTGGTGAGGAGACTACTTCGGAGGGACAGAATCCTTCCATGACTCCTGCAACACCCTACCAATCATGACTGTCGCAGCCTACTACGACACCGACGACGGAGTACCCAGATATCATAGCACCACCAGGCAGCCAGGCTGGACAGACTACTACCATGCCACCGGGAGGGAATGTACCACTGCCTCCACCACCACCATTTCCTTAGCAGTTTCTCCCACAGTCGGGACCTCAGATGCCTCCACCACCGACTGATGGGAGCCCTACTACTCAGTTTATGTATGCCATAATGCAGGCTCAGTGGCAGCAGACTGAGCTGATGAGACAGACGATGATGGCAGCTATGGCTAGTCCTCCACCACCACCTCCAGTACCAGCACCAGCACCGGCTCTGCATCCTTATGAAGGCTCTATCAAGAATTTCACAGATATGAACCCTAAGCCTTTTAGAGGAACGGAGAAGCCATTAGAGGTGTCACAGTGGCTTATTAGTACCGAAAAGCTACTGAAGGCATCCCAGTTGCCAGCTTGAGATTGGATGACAGCAGTGGACCTACTGTTAGAAGACAATGCTCACCACTAGTGGAAGGCGGAAGAGAGACGATTAGGCACCGGGATCACCTGGAAGCAGTTCTATGATACATTTTATGAGAGATTCTTCCCTATTCATGTTCAAGATGGTCTCTATGACCAGTTTCTTCATCTGAAGCAAGGGAATATGACAGTTGATGAGTATGACTTGGAGTTCAATCGCCTGAGTCGATTTGGTGTAGGATTGATTCCGACATAGTTAGAGAAGGCAAGGAGATTTTACCAGGGGCTTGCACCAGAGCTCAAGTCTTATACGACTACCCGGTCTCGAGTCTCCCATTCAGCTATCTTGGAAGAAGCTCGTGGTCAGGAGATTCTTCGCAAGGAACAGCAGCAGACATCGAGACGTTATACACCAGCAGCCACACCAGCCCGAGCTACCCAGAGTGGACCTATTAGGAGGGCCACGGGATAGTTCCAGCAGGGGACCTTACCTTATCAGAAGCCTGTTTGCCATTACTGCAGAAAACAAAGACATCTCCAGAACGACTGCAGGACTCGCCTTGGATTATGCTTGAGATGTGGATCCAATCAGCACATGCTCAAGGACTGTCCGGAGCAACAGGCGATGGTACAAGCTCAGCAGAACTCGAGACCTACAGCCCCAGCTCTCCCAGCACCACGGCCCGTAGCAGGAGTACCTCGTCCACCATTGCCTCCCCAAGGCGTACAGTACAACAAGGCCAGAGCTCAGGGCCCGGGACAGAATTATCGGCAGGTATTCTCACTTGCTGTTAAGGATATAGAGACAGAGGCAGAAGTTATAGCAGGTATGGTTTTAGTTGCATCTTTTCCTGCTATTACATTATTTGATACTAGAGCCATACATTTATTTATAGCCACTAGTTTTGCCACTAGACACAGCATTCCCATCACACCTTTAGCTAAGAATGTTAAAATCCTCACTGGAGGAGGAGTTGTACCTGTTAGTGGTATTTGTAGATGTTGTCCTGTAGTGATAAATGGTAGAGAGATGATAGCACGACTTCTTGTATTCCCTATGCCGACAATTGATGTGGTTCTTGGAATGGACTGGTTGAGCCAGCATTTCGCTCTCATAGACTGCCATAGGAGCAGTATTATCTTTAGACCATCGAATGCGGCAGAGTTTGAGTTCACCAAAGAAGATGAAAAGAGTTGTGATACACCCATATCTGGAACTCATATGATGATGCATGACACCCCTGAGCACCCTATTATCACCGAGTTCGAGGATGTATTCCCCGAGGAGTTGCCAGGACTACCACCTGACCGAGATATTGAGTTTTCTATTGAGCTTATTCCCGGAGCCGAGCCTATTTCATCTCGAGCATATCGTCTGGCACCCAAGGAGTTGGTAGAGATGAAGACGCAGATTGATGACTTATTAGAGAAGGGATTTGTTCGTGCCAGTGCGTCACCATGTGGAGCACCCGTTCTTTTTGTGCCTAAGAAAGACGGGACAGTACGCATGTGCATTGACTACAGAGCATTGAATGCAGTAACGGTGAAGAAGAAGTATCCCTTGCCGCGTATAGACGATCTATTTGATCAGCTGAGTGGAGCAAAAGTATTCTCCAAGATTGACTTACGATCAGGCTATCAGCAATTGAAGGTTCGGAAGGAAGACATCGCAAAGACGGCTTTTCGATCGAGGTACGGACACTACGAGTTCTTGGTCATGCCTTTCGGTTTAACCAATGCTCCAGCAGTTTTCATGAATTTAATGAACAAGATCTTTCACCAATACTTGGACAAATTTGTAGTAGTCTTTATAGACGATATCTTGATTTACTCCAAGAGTCAAGAGGAGCATGAGCAGCATCTACGGATAGTTTTGGGAACATTGAGGAATGAGCGACATTTCGCGAAGCTTAGCAAGTGTGATTTCTTTCTCGAGGAGGTATCATTTCTTGGTCATATTGTTACGGGTGATGGTATATCAGTGGACGCAGAAAAGATCACAACAATCAAATCATGGCCCGCTCCCAGATCAGCTTCTGAGGAGAGAAGTTTCCTCGTACTTGCAGTTTACTACCGACAGTTCGTAGAAGATTTCTCTCGAATAGCGGGGCTAATGACTCGATTGACTTACAAGGATCAGGAGTTTGTATGGATAGATGAATGTCAAGCCGTATTTGATGAGTTGAAGAAGCGATTGACCAAAGCACCGATCTTGACACTACCATCGGGCCCAGGAGGATTTGTGATATAAAGTGACGCATCCGGGAAGGGATTAGGATGTGTATTGATGCAGCACGGTCGTGTAGTAGCTTATGCATCGCGACAGTTGAGAGTGCACGAGAAAAATTATTCGACCCACGATCTAGCGCTCGCAGCGGTTATCTTTGCTTTGAAGCTATGGAGACACTACTTGTACGGCGAGAAGGTTGATATCTACACTGATCATAAGAGCCTCAAGTACGTGTTCACACAGAAAGAGTTGAATATGCGACAACGACGTTGGTTGGAGTTGAGGAAGGATTATGAGATCGAGCTACATTATCATCCGAGCAAGGCTAATGTCGTGGCAGACGCATTAAGCCGTAAGCCCATGGCACACTTTTTGACTACACAGAAGGAATTGATTAGAGACCTGGAGCAGCTTGGTATTGAGGTAGTATTGCCTGGAGCAGATGGCGTATTAGCCAAACTTCAAGTGCAATCATCATTGGTAGAGCGTATCAAGGCAGCATTGCCTGATGATGCTAGATTTCGACGGCTGAAAGAGAGGACTGAAGCAGGAGAGCAGACAGGTTTGAGGATCCACTCATATGGAATACTGCGATGTGGTGATCGTATTTATGTTCCCAATGGAGATCTACGGCAGGAGCTGATGGCCGAGGCTCACAGTTCGGCATACTCCATTCATCCCAGAGGGACCAAGATGTATTGTGACTTACAACAGTATTATTGTTGGCATGGAATGAAGTGGAAGATAGCTCGTTTCGTTACCAAGTGCTTGTTATGTCAACAAGTTAAGGCGGAGCACCAGAGGACGGCCGGATTATTGCAGCCGCTACCCATTCCCGAGTGGAAGTGGGAGCACATACTATAGATTTCGTCACGGGTTTTCCTCGGAGTCCTAGGGGACGTGATGCAGTGTGGGTGATTATTGATAGACTTACGAATTCAGCACATTTCTTACCTTTTAGAGTGGGCCAGTCGACAGAAAAATTGGCAGAGATGTATATGGAGCAGATTGTGAGATTGTATGGTGTGCCTGTTAGTATTGTGTCGGACCGTGAGTCGAGATTCACTTCGTACTTTTGGAGGAGCATGCAAGAGAGTTTGGGCACCCGATTGAAGTTTAGCACATCTTATCATCCGCAGACAGACGTCCAGTCAGAGCGTATCATTCAGATGCTAGAGGATATGTTGAGAGCGTGTATGCTTGATTTTAGCGGTTCGTGGGAGGACCATCTTCATCTTTTTGAGTTTTCCTACAACAATAGCTATCAAGCGAGCATTCAAATGGCTCCGTTTGAAGCATTGTATGGTAGGAAGTGTCGGTCTCCTGTTTGTTGGTGCGACATAGGAGAGCACAGCTATTGGGTCCCGAGTTGGCCTTGAACACAGTGGAGACAGTGAAGAGGATTCAGGACCACCTGCGAGCAGCGCAGGATCGTCAGAAGCAGTGGGCAGATAATCGTCGTCGACCCTTGGAGTTCAAAGAGGGCGACCACGTGTTCTTGAAGATATCCCCTACAAGAGGCACAATTCAATTCGGAGGACTTGGCAAGTTGAGTCCAAGGTACATCGGGCCTTTCGATGTCTTGGAACATGAGGTTGCCTACAGATTGGCCTTGCCACCATCACTGGAGGGAGTGCATGATGTATTTCATGTATCTCAGCTGAGGAGGTACGTGGCAGACAACAGTCATATGCTTGATCACTCCGAGATCACAGTTGGACCAAGTTTGTCGTACGAAGTGCAACCAATAGGTATCCTCGATCGTCGAGTGAAGGTGTTGTGAAATCAATCCGTTCTATTGGTTTACGTGGCATGGAAGCATCACTCGCCAGGGGAGTCTACTTGGGAGCGCGAGGACGACATCCGAAATCGCTACCCGCATTTGTTCGAAGGCGAAGATATGTCTTGCATATTAAGTACCATTGTATTTCCTTGCATCAGTATTATTTGATTCGGGTGCATCGCATTCATTTATGTCTGCACGATTCGCAACACGGATAGGACTAGAGCCTGAGTCATTATCAGTATCGCTCAACATACTTACTGGTAATGGTCTTATGGGAGTAGATAGATTTTTTTCCTCGTATCGAATCATAGTTAGCGGTAGAGAGTTTCCTGGTAGGTTAATAGAATTTTTGATGGCTGACTATGATGTGATCCTAGGAATGGATTGGTTGAAAGATCAATATGCAAGAATAGACTGTCATGTTAGAAAAATTATTTTTGGTATTCCCGACGAAGCAGAGCTTTCGTTTTCTAGAGGCAAAGTAGAACCTTCTCCACCAATCTTGCGGATGGCAGTAGTAGAAGCAGTTCGGTTACCCAGAGTAGTAGAAAAATTTTCTGACGTATTTCCCAAATAGCTTTCAGGCATACCGCCAGAAAGAGAAATACAGTTCACTATTGATTTGATTCCAGGAATAATACCAGTATCAGAGAGAGTCTACAGAATGGCACCATCAGAATTGGAGATCCTGTACAAGATGATTGAAAACTCAGAACCAAGGGATTTATTCGTGCTAGTGGATCACCTTGGGGAGCCTTGATGCTTCTTGTGAAGAAAAAGGATGGTACGTCAAGATTGTTTGTCGATTATCGTACCTTGAATTTTGTAACAATTTATATATATATATATATATTAACAGGCTATGCCCAATTCGCGTATCGAAAATGAGTAAGTCTAGATTCAACGCAAGAGTTACGTCCCGATGAGGACGATTATTCTGCGAGAATGTTGACATGGTGATTCATGTCCACCGTAGATAATTAGACTTGCGTGAGATCGGGGCACGACATATTGTAAGGCTAGAGGACCTTATGATCGACTACGTGAATTGGATAAGTGGATTGTATCAAACATACTTGAAGAGATAGACTACGATAATTGTTATTGCGGACACATAATTTGATTGAGGACAACCTATCATAGGATGACTTTCCTAAACGCGCTCGGACTTGGAGCGAAGAGTGTGTTGATGCGAATAGGAGGAACACTGCTTGATGTTTAGAAATTTGAGTGAAACGAACTTGGGTAGAAACTCCCGTACAAGCGAATAAATGGTTTGACCATAGGATTTGGGGCGAGCGTCGTGCAACGACCTTGCACGATGAGCAACAGACTTGACGTATAACTGTGACCTTGTGAGCTGACCTAGCGGATTAGCGGATGACCCTATGCCGAGTGATTGAACCTGTGCGATGGCATTTACAGTATCGTCTGGACGGACAATAGACTTGGAGCAACAAGACTTAGAGTAGGACAGAAAATTGGGAGTATGCGTAAACGACGATAAGATTGGCTCCAAACAAAGCGAATGATAGGAATGGATGATGCACAAGTAAAGTTGGGATAGCGAATCGAATCATCTCGAGGACCGAGATAAACGATATGTGATAGACACATGAGTTCGGTTTTAAATCGAAGTTAGAAAAATGATCGGCAAATCAAAACTATCACGAGTATTTTGTCCGACTTTGCTAGTCGCTAAGCTTGGTTGAAATGTACGTAATCGGGGGACGCCTTGAATGCGTGTACGATCCAAACTCAGCGATATGATGAACTCGAATGCAGGTGCAAGTGGGTGTTGAGATACGCAATGAACGAATGAGTGAGTTTGCCTCAGCTTACGTCTCTTGTATTTGATAAATTATAACGCACTTCGTGCGACCATTTCAGTCCCATGACACGTCGAAATAGCAACCAAGACGAAGAAACACTTGAATTGAATAAGAACCATCAACTCAGAAATGAATGAAAAGCTATTCAATAAAAATTGACCAAATGTATGCGATACAGAACTTGGAAAGGTATCGAGTATAGTTCGATGCCATCGAGCAATAAGCCAGTCGATAGGAGTTGTCTACGATACGCACACGACATGAGTTAGGGAACGGTAGGATGACCTGCACTCAGGAAGTCTCGAGGACGAGACTTGTTTTGAGTGGTGTATTATGTAATGACCCGCTCCGCCCTAGCGGAACGCCGATTCAAATGGCAAGTGCAACGACTCAAACGAGCCATCGACCCGAAGAGTTGGCATCGACCAGATAAAGAAACGATACAAGGCTTACATTGGCCCGTCAAGATGAATCCAGACTTAGACTTTCAAAGGCGCACTCGGAGTGTCGCTCAGCCGATGCGAACATCGCTAAGGTGGGTGGCTCCGATGAACCCGTCTTTG
The DNA here is from genome assembly GCA_029216955.1 of Iris pallida. NCBI lineage: Eukaryota > Viridiplantae > Streptophyta > Magnoliopsida > Asparagales > Iridaceae > Iris > Iris pallida. The sequence continues at coordinate 14,310,958 of JANAVB010040818.1, forward strand.
CTTAGCCTAGACTCATAACAATACGGACACTATAGCTAGAATCGCTAGGCGATAACACCGCACATGCTAATAAAGGACTCAACGCACCTAGCTAAGGGAATAATCCCATCTTGTATGCTTGTATAGAATATGGAAAAGAACATGGAAAATGTGATAACTCTCGCACCGCACTCCACGCTCGTGCTAAGGCACAAGCTTACGTTCAAGTTCCCTATGCGTTCAACAATGAAACAATGAATGGATTACAATAATAAAACGGCAAGACTATCAACATAGTCGTTCCGAATAGAGTATAGCAACATTGAAAGATTATGGGACCGATGGGTCGCCAAGGTGACTCCCGCACGGGGAGTTGTAAAAATGTATAAATGAATAAGTGAATGAATGAATCGATGAATGAATGAATGAATAAATAAATGAATATATGAATGAAATAAATCAATGAACAAACGGACAAGTGAAAGAAAGAATGAATGAAAGATAAGAAAGGAAAGAATGGTTAGCGACAGGTGTGACGGGCACGTGCAACGGGGCTCGCTACCCGTGCTGCACGGACGCCAACCTGGTCGATAACGCATTGTGGCTAAGGGTTAGCCTATGGCTCAGAGATAGCCGTTAAGTTAAAATGACAATAAAATACAAAATGGTCGTGGACGGACTCGTGCACGAGTGAAAAGGGATTCCAATGGCAACGAACGACGTTTTCGTGGCCGGCCTAGGCGGAATCATGGCCTACGGGCGGACAGGTGTGCGGGCTTGGGCACATAACCAAACATAGGGCCGGTTATTCAATAGTCTATCAAGGTGTACCAGCCATCACGCTTGATAGATGAGAATGCCACAGGTGAAAATGTCCAAAATGGCTGACATGCCAGCGACCGGTGCATATAGATTTAGGTGGGCTTTGCTGGTAGCAATCCACGTGCAAGTCCTTGCATTGAAATCAATGTAGTCTAAAGTTAACTGAATGAAGCGCCTTATGAATAGGCTTGAAAGTTAACGCACCAAATGATAAGGAGTACTTCGTGTAAATGAATTTGAAAACACGCCTACGACGCGTTAGAATCTAAGGCAGGAACACGCCCTTGGCACTGAATGCTTACGTGAATCATGTTAAGTTAAAATATATAAACTGTTGTCTAACTTGGTTTACTTTAGACAGGGAAGGCCGGACGGTAAGTATGGGTAAGTCGTGCATGTATTTCCATGCGACACTTATATTCGGTAATACGAGATAGGCTAAGAAATATGCCATGAAACTGATCCTAAGGCAAGATTAGAAAGACAATGAATGATAGACGGTGCACAAAAGTAAATAGAACGTGTTTGGTAATGATAGCATTGTGGGCGAGCTAGCCTCTCCACCAGTGCATAACAATGTACTGATAACCCTACAGTCTGCTTGCAGGAAGCAGGAAATATCGTCGGGTGCGGAGCTTCCCTCGAACGTGCTAAGGCGCGGAGCTATCTCTGGAGCCTTGGAGCGTTGCAAGGAGCTGGAGCACCATATACAGGACATAATGTATCGGGACATCGCCATGAATCATTCCATGTTGTAAGCCGCTTGGCACGCCTTTTATGTTTCAGAGAGAGAGAGCTTGAGCGATTTGTAATATCGGCCTAACGCCGCTTGTGAAGTTCTTGAATATCATTAAAGAGTTGAATTCGCTTCAATTTGTGTTCATTTACTTTTTGCTGCAAATGGGGACACTCTGTGCGACTCTGTGGCCTAGCTCAAATCGGTCGTTTCTGGACATAGCCTTACACGGGCGCACCTAGGCCCGTGCGGCATCACGCCTTAGCGAGGACGATCGCTCCTGCAGGAGCGGGGGATTGGGTCTACTCATTTACTCTCCGGCACACCCTACAGAGGTACTCCTCCTGCTCAGGTCAGAAGATTAATCCAGCCAAGAGCGTCATCTATGCCCACCACAATATCAACAGAGAGCGCGCTAATAGACTCGCCCGCTTAACGGGCTTCTCCATGGACCACCCCCCGTTCAACTATCTGGGTTGCCCCCTACTGTACAGTAAATCCAACGTCGGTATATTTCAGCCTCTAATCACTCGCATCAGGAATAAACTCGCCGGGTGGCATAATGCTACTTTATCCCCTGCCGGCAAGATTATCCTTATCAATCATGTGCTCACCTCTATTCCCATCTATACGTTAGCAGCGTGCTCTCCTCCTTTGAAGGTTCTTTCGTCAATTGAGCAGATCTTTTGTAATTTCTTCTGGGGTATTGCAATGGGATTAACAAACATCATTGGGCTAGCTGGGACTCCATGGCTCATCCTACTGTGGAGGGGGGATTAGGATTTACCAAACTCAATCACATCGCAAAAGCGTTCTCGATGAAACTCTGGTGGAAACTTCGCACGCAAGCGAATTTATGGACCAGATTCATGAAAAATAGGTATTTCAAACATTGCCATCCATCCGAGGCTATATCCAACTGCAGATCTTCTGCGGCTTGGCATCGCATCCTTAGCGGGCGTGACCTCGCCGAGTCTGAGATGAGGCTTCAACTGGGGGACGGTCTGTCGGACCCGTTCCGGGAGCGATGGATAGGGGATAGCCTGATCGTGCGGCGCACGGAGATTTCCAGGGACAGCACTATCAGAGACTTATGGAACAACTTCAGCAATAAATAGAACTAGGATAAGATTCGCGAATGGGCCGGCAACAACACGGTGGAGATCATCCAAAGGAGCGGATTGAAGATCGGGAGCGAGGCCGACGCCCTTCGTTGGAAGCGCGAGGGTTCCGGGTCATTCTCGGTGCGGTCGACGAGAACCGTTGTCCGCCGTCCGGGGCAGCCACAGTAGCCTATCTATCTATCGATACTGGCACCCTTGCATCCCTATGAAATGGTCCTTCCTTATGTGGAGAGTCATTAGAAAGAAACTGCCGACCGACGAGATCCTCAACACCATCGGGATTAGCCTGGCTTCCGTATGCAACTGCTGTTCAGATCGCAACATCAAGACTATCGACCACATCTTCTACCAAGGTAGCCTGCCTAGAAGGGTATGGAGGACCCTCAGCCAAACATTCAGGATGGAGCAAGGTGATAGTTGCTTCCACGATCTTGCGGTATCCTGGGGTAGAGCATCCCACGGCCACCAGATCGTCGCAGCAGCCGCCACGTGGGCGATTTGGAAGAACCGCAACAAGGCTAGATACGAAGATCGGTAATACTCTGCCGACCTGCTCATTCGAGAGATCTTTCGACAATGTCGTAAAAGGAGCACTCTGTGCTCCCACGGCCCGCCCTCTTTTTGGCTTTCCCAATCGTAATCCTAGGCGGCTATGCGTCTACCCCTCTTTCTTTTTTGTGTGGTATACTTGTACAGTTCGGTCTTGTATACGCGTTAGGCTTCGGCATTTTGAGCCTTGATTAATAAAGAGGGGATTTTCGTTATATATATATATATATATTTATATATATATATATTTTTTTTTTTTAATATATATATATATATATATATAGATACAAAAAAAAATATATATATATATATATATAGATACAGGTTGGTGTATATATATATATATATATATAATGAAATGAATGAATAGAATATATAAGTATATGTTGTGATTGCTATTAGATATAGTCTACGGGTTAGCAAGTCAGTTTAGGATTGACCCATTGAGCCTAACTTGGCCAAGTTGACTAACAAGTTGTCCAAGTTAACAAAAGTCAACTTTGGGTCAAACTTGATCCAAATAGACTCAAACGGACTTGGAATGACTATATCACTTGAGTTTGACCTAAAATTTGGTAAATAGACTAATTGACTTATAGTTGAGCTGAGTTGACCAGGGTTGACCAGCGTTGACCAAGGGTTGACTTTGACCTAGAAGGACCTAGAATCATTTAGAATGCATTGTAGACTTTATCTATTTCATATTACACACTTTGTAACCTATGGTTGTTCTAAATAGGACTCAGATACTCCAGTTCAGACACTTATTCTCATCAGACAGTCGAGATACCAGGCGAGTACATTCTCTGATCGTTTTATACTTGTTAGAAATTATATTCTTGTTATAGTTTAATTTACTTGATGCTGATACGACATTATCACTGATTAGTACTATATGGATATTTACATGAGATGTTATCCCCCTCGGGTGCATCGAATACGTCATGTCATGTGCTTTTTACGAATATCATATATTTTATGGACTCTTATTATCCATGTATACTCACGTGCTCTCATGTACTCTCATGATCTCATGTATAAACTATCATGTGCAATAACATAACCTGTCTAGATCCTTGTTTATTAATTGGGGCATAGGAGAGTAGAAATAGTAATGTGAACAATTCCAAAGTAGTGTAATCATGTATAAACTTTGTAGTGTAATCATGTACAAATCAAGCCGTTCACATGTCTATCTTGTATTCTAAATCACATAGTCACTTCCAGTTCTCTATTATCATATATAGATAGCTTTCATTATCAGTTTCTTTCTTTCTTTTCATGCTTATTTCTTATAGCGTTCACATATCTTATTCTATCACATGTTTTATATTTTCTGTTAAGATATGAACTACTTGAGATGTATTGTGCTCGTTCCCGTCCTAATTGGACTGTTAAAAATATTACATGTGATGATGAGGAGTTCTGTCCTACATATTTTGGCACATGCTTAGATGACACCGGTGACTTGGACCCTCAGGAGGATCCGGCAGTTGCTGAGGACATGCCTATTGCCTAGATTATATTTTTAGACTAGTTTCCCTTTTAGTTATCTTATTTGATGTACTTCCAGATAATGGTTATTTTGTGTTATTTGAACACTCATATATTACTCTTATTTGTAGCTTTTGTTAGAGATTACTCTTTTAACTTATCCATCTCTTTATTCCTTATTTCCACCTTAGATCCTGTGATTGAGTTGTACCTTTATATTGTCCTCATTTTGGAGCGTATATCATTGTACATATACAGTTATATTGTTAGATGTTGTGACCTAGGATAGCGTTCTACCATCGACGCTGCGGCGTAGACTGGACGTAACCACCTCTCGTGCCCTTACACTGGGTGCGGGTCGTGACACGTCCACAGCAGAGTTGCCATTTTGTTTGCAAAAATAAAAGTTTGATTACAAACTAAGAAAAGAGTACAATAGTACAATTGATTTATGTGGAAGTACAACTTTACGAATCTGATTAGAAGACGATCATTTTATCCCTTGGACGATGTGATATCGAAGACACAAGCCTCTGGAGAATGCAATAACACTTTGTCAGTAGATTATGATCCTTAATTATGCTTTAGTACTGATTTGAAACTCTATTTATAGAGTTATAAAAATAACTATTTTCTGAGTTGCGTACACTTCAGGTTGCGCGCCTTCTATCCAGTTGTGCGAACGGTTACTTGAACTGCTGGGGACGCATGGCATCATTTGAATGAGACGCACGTGGTTGTGGGTAGTGTAGTGGATATGTTCTTCGAAATTATTGGCATACGCACGCCGCATCATCCTATTTCTGAACAAAAGTTGAATAGGTGATGCCAAAACTCTAGGTGGCACAAGCGGGCAACTTGACGTTTGGCGTCTTTGACTGGATCTTCAACACTATGATGATTGATCCTCGCGCTTCTTGATAACTTGCACAAACTAGCTGTCAGCATTAATTGTATGTTGAAAAAATCTCCTCGAGCGACTTATTGTGTGAGATTCGAATAGAGTTTCTTCGACTAACGAGTTGTCAGAGATGTCAGTAATGATGGCACCCGTTACAGCTTCTCGAAGATGCTTGCCACGTGGAGCTCGTGCACCCTGGCTTAGGCACAACCTGAGATGGCTTAGGCACAACCTGAGATGGCTTAGGCGCAACATGGGACTGGCACAACTTAGTGATTTGGTGCCACTTGATACTGAAGTTTTGTTGAGAGGGGCGCCCATTGATTTTTAGGCTTCTATAATAATCCAGTTACAAAATCTATGGTACAATGTTTCCATTTCTATTCTGGGATCGATAAAGGTTGAAAAAGTCCAACTGGTCTCTGATGTTCATCCATGACTTGTTGGCAAACTAAACAACGAGAGACAAACCTAGCTATCTCCCTCTTCATGCCATTCCACCAAAAATGCTGACGGATATCCCGATACATCTTCGTGCTACCAGGATTAATTGAATACTGCAAACTATTAGCTTTTTCCATAATCTCTTGCCTGATGTCACCACTTGGTACACAAAAGACACCTTTCCTGTCAAAGTGTGCCCACTTCGTGAATGCATAACTCTGCTCTCTATCCTACTTCATATTCTGCCCTAAGCTGCTGAAGCTTAGAATCTGTTGACTAAGCTATCTTGATTCTCTTAACTATGCTGGAATGAACTTGCATACTGGCTATCAATACCACAATGGTAGAAAGAAGTATCTCTACACCCATCTTCTGAAGATATGCTAATAACTCAGGTTGTGCTGTTAGAAAATAAGCTCCTGCTCTTCTGCTCAATGCATCAGCAACTACGTTGGCCTTTCCAGGATGATACTGCAGGTTGATGTCATAATCCACCAGTAACTCTAGCCACCTCCTCTGACGCATGTTAAGATTCTTCTGGGTAAATACATACTTAAGACTCTTATGGATAGTGAAAATCTCTATCCGATCTCTATACAAGTAATGTCTCCAAAGCTTAAGTGAAAAAACTACTGCTGCTAAGTCCATGTCATGGGTTGGGTAATTCCTCTCATGATCACGAAGCTGACGTGACGTATAAGCTACTACCTTGCCATGTTGCATTAAGACGCATCCTAATCCTTTGTCTAAAGTATCACAATAAACTGAAAATCCTTCAGTCCTATCTAGAAGCGTGATAATGGGTGCCGTTATCAATTCTTGCTTTAACTTCTCGAATGAACTTTGACACTCTGTTGTCCAACCAAACTACACATCCTTACGGGTCAACTGCATCAACGGTGCTGAAATCCGAGCCAAGTCTGATACAAATTGCCAGTAATAGCTTGCCAATCCTAGAAAACTGTGAACCTCTACGATGGTACTGGGTGCTGGCTATGTCTCTATGGCTACTATCTTCTGGGGGTCCACTTCTACTCCACCTCTGGTGATGATGTGACCTAAGTTTGAAATACGATCAAGCCAAAATTTGCACTTGCTGAACTTCGCGTACCACTGGAGCTCTCTGAGAATCTGAAGGACTACACGGAGATGTTGCTCATGATATGCTTCACTCTTGCTATAGACTAAGATGTCATCTATAAACACTATCACGAACTGATCCAAATAAGGCATGAATATTCGATTCATGAGATCCATGAATACTGCTGGCGCATTGGTCGCTCTGAATGGCATAATGAGAAACTTCCAATGTCCATATCTAGATCTGAATGCCATCTTCGGGATGTCTTGCTCTTTGACTCTGATCTGATGGTACCCCGACCGCAAGTCAATCTTAGAGAATATTGCTGCTCCACTGAGTTGATCGAATAAGTCATCCATTCTTGGTAGGGGAGATCTATTCTTAATTGTTACAAAATTCAAGGTACGATAATCGACAAACAATCTTGACGTACCATCCTTCTTCTTCACAAGAAGCATCGAGGCTCCCTAAGGTGATCCACTAGCACGAATAAATCCCTTGGTTCTGAGTTTTCAATCATCTTGTACAGGATCTCCAATTCTGATGGTGCCATTCTGTAGACTCTCTCTGATACTGGTGTCATTCCTGGAATCAAATCAACAGTGAACTGTATTTCTCTTTCTGGCGGTATGCCTGAAAGCTATTCGGAAAATACGTCAGAAAATTCTTCTACTACTCTGGGTAACCGAACTGCTTCTACTACTGCCATCCGCAAGATTGGTGGAGAAGGTTCTACTTTGCCTCTAGAAAACGAAAGCTCTGCATCGTCGGGAATACCAAAAATAATTTTTCCAACATGACAGTTTATTCTTGCATATTGATCTTTCAACCAATCCATTCCTAGGATAACATCATAGTCAGCCATCAAAAATTCTATTAACCTACCAGGAAACTCTCTACCGCTAACTATGATTCGATACGGGGAAAAGACTCTATCTACTCCCACAAGACCATTACCAGTAAGTATGTTGAGCCTTACTGATAATGACTCAGGCTCTAGTCCTATCTATGTTGTGAATCGTGCAGACATAAATGAATGTGATGCACCCGAATCAAATAATACTGATGCTGGAAAAGAGTTGACGAGAATGGTACCTACCACCATCTCACCTGATGCCAATTCTTCTGCCACGGTCAGAGCCATAGCTTGACCCTGTCCTCTTGGTGATGGTCCCCTCTGCTGGTGACCTCTCTGCCTGCTATGAACTTGGGCTTGGGCCTGAGCATACTGTTACGGCCTCTGCTGCTAGAAGGCTTATACCTGAGGCAGCAATGGCCTCGGAGGTTGGTACTGCTGCTGCTGTACTGGTGCTGGTCCCATAATCGATAGACTGGTTAGGGTTGATAAAGATGAACTAGCTCTATATGGGCGGGACCCTATCATGTGGTCCGGTGCCCACAAGCCAAGAACAACCCCTGTGCTCTGCGACACTCTGAAACTACGTGTCCTGGCTTCCCACAATGGGAGCAGCCCATTGCAGAAGATTGCTTCTACTTCTGTTGTTGAGGGTACGTCGGAGTCGAGTGCTGGATCGACGAAACTGTGGCCGCCCTCCTAGGAGCTCCAATGGTCAAGGTCCTAGCTGCCAGGGCTGGGGCTGATGACTGAGATAACTGTCCATGAGGCCTCTTCCGTCCCCCAGTTTGATTTACTATCCTCTGTGAAGTATATTCATGCCTCCTAACTGCTCTCAAAACATCATCAAAGGTCTGGTGCTCAAACTGCTCTACCACTAGAATGATCTCTAGGTATTGTCCCTGCTAAAATTACTGCATTCGGCCCAATTAGGTCGCCAACAAGGTGGGAAAAAACTGACTAATTCTTGAAAACTCAACAGTATAACCATCGACCGTCCTTCCCATTTGCTTGAGATTGCTGAACCTTGTCTGCAAATCATACCAAGCTACCGCATCAAAGTACTTCGTCTGGAATTTGTCACTGAATACCGCCTATAAAACTGGCGTCACCAAACCAACTGCTAGCCTCGCCCACCACCTGTGTGCTAAGTCCAATAATTGTAAGCACATAACGGCCGCCTTCTCTTCCTTTGGAATCCTAGCTGCCTCCAGAATGACCACTATATCATGAAGCCACACGTCAGCAGCAATAGCATCTTCTCTGCCGTCAAAGAAAGGAGGGTTCAGACGCTTGAAGCTGATGGCTATATTATTCCCTTGATAACCAACTCTGCCCATAGCTACTTGTATTGTCTGCTGCGGGGCATTGCCCCGACGATCTTGTGATACAAGCAAGTCCCGAATGAGTCCCATCAGGGCTCTAGTATCAAGCTCTACTAGATGGAATGGATGAACTGGTGGCTTTGGATCCCCGGAAGGCATTACTCGGGATGCTGATCCTGAGTGCTGGGTTTGATCCCCAGGTTACGGCTGGTTCACTTGTTGTTGCTGGTTCTCTGGAGGTGCTCCACCTAGCTGATCGGTTGGACCAGGAACAATGCCACTAAAGAAATGACATAGGAAACAATAAGGAAGGACCAAGATAGATCAAGGATAAAACACCTTATCAGGTCAAGATTTAGGAAGATTAGAAAGCACGAGTAAAGATCAAGGACGGATGCTAATTGAGACATCTATTTAGTAAAACCCTTACACATCTTAATTTACAAGACCTACATGGGCCACCACTTAAACTGAGTTACGTCCCAGAACCAGAATGCTGGAGAGCGGGGGGCAGACACAGCCAGGTATGTACATTGAAGTGTAACCCACCTCACAATACAGTCACGGCCGTCTAGATGCATTAGGGTTTATCTAAAATCTATCAGTCTCTTATAATCAAGAACAAGCCTATTGTCTCAATCTTAAGCAAGCAAATAATTATTACAAGATGTTAGATCATCAGAAATATAAAGTAAGGCATCCCAAACATTACATATTCAGATGATCATAAAGCTAGTCATACAAAATGCGAAGACTAGCAAGAGTTAAGTCATACATGATCAACCCTAGGATTTGTCAATCATGTAACAGCCCTTAGGCAGACATAATTAAGTTTCAACATGAGCTAACACTTGCTCGGTGGCTAAACACCTCAAAAAAATAATTTACAATAGAGTAGGAGAGAAAAAATAAGAAATCCACTCATTGCCAGGGTTACGCCTGGTGTTCACCATCTGGTTGGAAGGCAGGCAGATCCTAGGGTGCTACTCCGAAATCTGGCCATATAAAACCAGCTGGGTTAAACCCCAAAAAGAGCAAGTGCCACAAGGGAGGCTCCACTTAGAAACTAAAACTAGCATAAATGGAATAGAATAACTGATAAAAGAACATAATTAAATAACACAAAAGACATGCTTTAAAGAACATACTAGCTTACATTAAGAAAACAAGAGGTAGAATATAATTCCCATGTTGATCACGAGACAATCATTCAGGCACGGCCAATCAAGTCCTACGGCTTACTAACATTAGCTAACTAGGGTTGTCACAGGCCTAGTTACTAACAAGATACAACGAGATGTTCCTGCAGTCACAAGCCCTGTAGACTATCCAGGTTATCTAGACGGGGTTGCAAGAGTTACAAGAGTTATAAGAGTTATCGAGATTACTGGTGTACTTTAGTACTCATGATTCAAGAAGTGCAACACATGACAGTGTGCTGGAAATGTGCCCCACTCGTCGGCTGGCTAAAAGTCCACATGTGTGGTCGGATAACGGGATCGCCTGTAACTAGGAAATCTCTCTATATGAACTACTTGATCAATGTAGTCATTAACCTAGTCAGATTCATTATGAATTCCTGACCGTGGTAACCAGAAATCCATGTCATAGACATGATACAAGACGAGACATATAGCTTGTATATGCACAATCAACCACGGAATCAAGGCAAGAGTTACACTAGCAAGACAGGAATAGCTGTCGCAATAGCAATCAAGATTATACATGTCATGTCAGGTTTACTTGTCATGTCAAGAGTACTTGTCAGGAGTGCGTCTCGACGGGCCACTATAAAGATTATCAATATGGGTTCAGGTTATCATGTTCAAGCAAGTTACTAGCTCAGATTACCAAGTTGCGAAGTCGGGTCATTGCAATTTAGGTCAAGTATAGAAAACATGCAAAGAAGATCGAGGACACCCATGGGTGATTGAAACTATCAATCACATATAACTCTAATTAAAGTGAGATATGAAGATTCTTGAAGCCAAGACAAAGATGTAAAACTTTTATGTTTTGAGTGTTTTCAAGATTTTGCTACAAAACAACTTAAACAAGCAAAAACAGTCATTTAGGGTGATTCGCGCACGGGCGCGCGGCGTGCACGGGCAAACGAATCGTGCGGGTGCACGGCACGCGAAACACGCTGCATGTACGGACAAATTTGTCCATGGTGCACAGATCGTGAAAGCACGACGCCTGGCGCATGACAAACGAATCGGGCTGGCATACGACACGCGAAATGTGCAGTGCGCAGGTGCACGGCACGGCGGTACGACGCGCGGGCGTGCGACAGAAAATCGAGCGGGCGAGCGGCGCACGAAATGCGCAACGCGTGGATGTACGACGCACATGACACGGATGCACAACACGCATGGCGCGGAGGTATAGCGCGCGGGCGTACGACACTGTTCATCGTCTCGACAGCACCGAAGATGTGCCGGAACCCATGAACGCAAAAATGCCATAACTTCTTCATACGAAGTCGAAATTAAGCGGTTCAAAAGCCAAAATTGGGTAGAATTGAAATCCCCACAACATGGAACCATTAGATCTAAGAAATAACAAACTTAAAGAGATTAAAACCAAGAAAATTGAAAAAAATTACAGGCTTAAATCTATAAAAATATAACCATCAAAACCAAAATCTCCAAGTTCTAAAGAAGCTTAGAATCAAACAAGGAAGACAGTGGAACAATAAAATTTGAGATCCATCATAAAGCAAGTTGTACTTGCCCAAGGCTTGGTAGGTGGGAGGAGTAATGAAGAAGATGGAGAAATAAATAAAAAGTAAATAAGGAAAGAGAGATAGGAGTTGGTATATATACCAAGCCAACTCATCTAAACCCAAACCAAAACAAACCAAGCCAAACCAAGCCAAGTCGAACCGAACCAAGAACAAAACTAGGCTAAACAAGACAAGTCAAAATATGGGTCACCTGAGAAATGTCAGAAATTCGTACACGTATACTGAAAATACGTATAACAGAAAATGGGAGTGACATTTTAGCCTCAGTGGATATCCATTTATAGGCATGGATACCCGGTTATTGGCCATACATACACTAGGGGATATGTCCGACAGCGGCCCTAAGTACGGTTGGAAAGTATACTAGTGTTGTATGTTTACATCGGCTCGTGATCCGACTTCGGCCCGTGACTCGATGCCATTCCCTTATCTACCCACCCATACGTTCCAAAGTTGTTTTTATATACATTTACTTAGACTGGTTAGCTCACCCCTTTATGTTTATATTAGTATTTACTTTATGGCTTGTTCCTATTTGTATCTTGCTATGTCCCCTGAGGACCTGGTTTATTTCTTGATCCCGACGAGCATCTGTACTCGACGATATACGGTTCCACAGTTGAGACGAGATACATTGCAGAGGACTACGAGGTGTTCCTTGAGGAGTTCCCATGATTCAGGGTATGCTCCTACTTTGGCTGAGAGTTTTATTATCTAGTTAGCAGTTGCTCTTGGCTAGTTATCTTCCATTTCCAGTATTTTCATTCTGTTTTACTGTAGGATTGTTTCGACCAGAGTTTGTATTTCCATTTTGTTGTACTTTGGATATTCTGACTATTATGCATTTATTTTAGTACTTTTCTTTATTATTGCTGTGGATGAGATTTAGATGATTGCCTGTTGTTGGTTAGTTTCATTTACAGCGTAGTACACCTAAGTAAGTCCATTAAATTGGGCAGCTTACTCTAGGTTGTATCAGCTGGCCAGGTTATGCCCAAATCCTATATATTTTGCAGTGGGGCATGACAGGACTATCAAACCGGGGCGGTGTAATGCCAACCAACCCATCAAGTAATTATAAGGGAGTTCAACCAGAGGGAATTCATCGTCTCCCCTGCGACACTCTAATATCCTCTCGAGATCGCTCGCAGGCCTCGCAAGATGTCACACATCATAGCCGGGAGCAGAGCCAAGGAATGTTTGAAGGCCAGCTTCACAGTTGGCAAAATAAGTTCTCGAGTGATCTGCTCCACGGATCTAGAGCCTCTTGGACTACATCTTTTTGCAGCCATATCATCAGAAAAGTGGCCAACGTCGCTTTCGGACTTAAAGCAGTCAGGTTCTGACAAAAGTAGTTGTGAACAGTAGGGATGGGTTTTTCCTCGGCAACTACTGAGGGAGCAGATACCCCCACTTCAGCCATCAGATATTCTACCTCGTCAGCAGTATATGACCTGGGCGTGGTAAAATGAACCGTCCTCGGCTTCGACGGATGCTTGGTGAAGATATAATCAACCTAGACTTTGATATGTGGCTGTGCATTCGACCCACCCTGTCGTATGCATACTTGATGGTGGCAAAGCAGTTCTTTGTACACGGCTATAATTTTGGGATATTTGGTCTCCAACACTAAAAACTCTTCCTTGCAAGGGGTATATTCCTCATATGGCTTGTCACTGTTAGGGTTATATACTAAAAGCATCACTTTGTAGTAACCTTATTTCCTTAAATTTTGAATGAGAATCATATGGGCAAATTTTTGCATCGTATTTGTTGCAAGTGTTAATACAAATGTCTGGTATTCTATATTGTAGATAATATGGTGTAGTGTGACACAGAAGATCTTATTATCAGTTCCTTATGGAGTATATAAATAGTTCACAACGTAGATGGACTTGGACAATCTATTGGAAAGGTTGTAGTGTAATTTAGTATTAGTCTATCTTTACTATAGGTCTACACTAGTACACTGTGTGTATTGAACAGGACCACTTGAGGTTGTTCTCTTTGTACAGACTACATAAGTGAACAAACACCTCTGTTATTATGGATGCTTGTGCTCGTAATCTGAATATAATAACAGACATGTATATGCAGATTGCATTATTTTGACTCATAAAAAGTGAGATTCATTATGAGTCAATAACCTCTATGAATTGGGTAATAACATTGTATGTATGATGGGTTGTTGATTATAAATGGAATCCTTGTTCCGATACATTGGGTTGATGATGTCCCCTTAAGGAGCTCATAAGGATTGTCATGTAAACCCTGCAGGTGGATTATGTCCCATATGACAAATAAAGTTGAGCGGTACTACTTACGGATAAAAGATGTTGAATCAATATAGTTGTCAGTAACTTAATTTGATCGACGGACATTCGATATCTTAACACAAGGAGCCAAACGAGCATATAATAAAAGGAGCCCACAAAAATAATTTGGGATTAGGGAGGTAGTGCAACAATAACTTATTAGTGGACCGAGCTATTGTTAATGGGACTGGATTGTGTGTTCGGGCTGAACACGGGATATCCAGATCAGTTTAGAGGCCTAACCCTAATTTCTCTTCATGGTCCCTGACATAGCCTATATATATCCTCTATTCTCTGGCCACCAAATGACTGATCAAAAATCTGAAGCTTTCTCTAAATTCGTGATTAACGTAAGGAGAGAAAGAGATGGCTGCCAAGGAGAAGAAAAGGTTGGGAGATCGCCGCCCATACAACATCCAACTCGAGGAAAGAATACGTGCAAAAGATCTTGGGGTCGTCCGCTCGAGATTGCCAGGAACTCCTTGTCTTCTTTCCGCCGCAGGTATAATTCATGATCCCTAGTTTTCGCCTATGAAGGGTTAGAACACGTATTAAATCTGTTTAACTTTCTATCGATCAATCGCACACCAAAGTAAACGTCCTGGGAATCCCCAGTTCCATCAGTCACCTCACGGCAGCTTTGAGATGGTGCGCATATCATGGAGGGCCAAACCCATTTCTCCACGCGAAGTGAAGAAAGTTTCGATATTTTGGTTGTATAGTTCTAACAAGGCCATAACACAAAGACTAATTGATCTCTATACCATGCTTGGCAGCCCTGATGGCACGACGTAAGCCCGTTCCTTGCAAGTCCTCCTTGAACCTACCCAATACTTATTGGGTTAATTCGTACCATTCTGTCCTAGGATGAATCCAACCTTTGACCCAGAAGACCTTCTTCGGGTATATACATCCAGTGGCCAGAAGCCTATTGGCAAAAAGAGAGGCCCAGAATGGATGTGCCTCCATGGTAAAGTCGCTGAGCAGATGACCTGGAAGTAACACATGCAGCGTATACGTGGGACCATCGTGTGCACTATTAAAAGTATCCCTCCTCTTAGTGTATCTATCCACCTGGATATGGCCGGTCATTAAACTTCCTTGTTCTGGGGTCGGATCCCCTTTCATGAGATGCTTTTCGGAAAAGCAAAAGAAAATCGAGAGCGGAAGGTGCCGGTTGACAGACAAAATGTACAAAGAGAGACTGTCATTCTCGAAGTACCAGTTTTTATTTATCTCTAGGAGCTCGGTCTGTTCCAGAACCAGCTGATCGCCAAATAAAAACCACGGTTTCAGCATTTCGACGACATCAGATGGAGGAGATAACTTGCCTCGATCCATCATACGACGGAAATATACAGACTGTTGATCCCGTATCATTGCCAGCCGCCCTTTTGGTTGACCTTGGGCAATCAATTACTTGGCAGAATTAATAAGCGCCTTGTTGACATTTACGCCTAATACAAAGACCATCAATTCAAAAAGGATATCCTCGAAGAGAGGCGTGGACAAAGGAACTGCATATGAACAAAGTTTACCAAAAAAATGTAAAGTATCTTATGCAAAATAGAGTGCAAAGGCACTACGCCGTAGTAAGAAAGCATCTGCACAGTCGTTGTACGAATAGTCGCGTAGGCACTATCAAAGTTGCACTGCGTGTCAGCAAGACGGCATCTGCATAGGTACTACTTCGTAGTACTACGAGAGGGCATCCGTGTAGGATCGTTGAGCACCTCTAGAGGGGGAGTGAATAGAGTGTGTGTGTGTGCAGCGGAAAATAATCACCAATTAAAACTTTAAACTATGGCAGTAAAATAAGAGACAGTAAATAAAATGCAGCAAGAGATAGAGAATTGAAACTCAGCGACACAGCGTTATATACTGGTATCCCTCTGAGAGGACTAATCCAGTCTCGAGTACTCTTGCTCGATGTTAATCCACTATGGCACAAGCTTTAACTGAGAGCTTGCAGTCTCTTACAACACCATACTTGGTGACAAGTGCACGATCGACTTCACAACACCGTACTTGGTGACGAGCGCACGACCAGCTCCACAACAAGAAAAGTTGCTGAACATGGAATGACCTCTTTACAACTCTTGGAATACCAAAAGACTCTAAATCAACTCTGATATTACTGGCATTTGGCTAAGAGGTGTATAGGTATGATTTGAAAATCTTGGATCGTTTGAAAATACTTGAATAGTAGAGAAGAGAAGATGAAGAGTGAATGAATAATTTGAAATAAAAAGTTCTTCTATATTTATAGGTGTTTTCTGGGACCGAACTCGGACAGAGTTCGGGTAGAGTTCGGATGCAGATATCTCGTAAAGAGACGTTGCGCGCAGATTTGGAGGCAACAGAAGTTTGAATACAAACTGACCGAACTCGGACAGAGTTCGGTCCGAACTCGGACAGAGTTCGGTCAGAACTCGGGCCGAACTCGGTTATGAGTTCTGTTAGGAGGTTTTCGAAATATTTTATCAAAAAAATTATTTTCAAAGATATTTTGGAATATTTTGTAAAAAGATATATGAGTGGTAATGGGTAGGCTTTTTAGAATGTGAACTGAGATAACCTTAAGCCAGTATTACCAAAACTGATTTTACAAAATAAATCCTAGACTCAATAAAATGTAAAATACAGAATAAAATATAAAATTACTCATCTTCAGATTTGATGATGTTGATGCTTCGTTGATGCAGTACAGCATCGTTGAAATTGATTTCATATATCCTGAAATGATTAGCAGCAGTGTTTGTATATTTTGTGTATTGACTTAAGTGCATGTTGATTATCGAAATCGGGTGTGACCATGGAATGGGCCAACAATCTCCTCCATTTTGATAATTGACAAACTTGAGTCTATACCAAAATATATCTTTATAAAATAGAACAAAAATGCAAGTACCTGAATAAAAGAGATGGTTGATTTTTGTTTTTGTTTTTGGATATGCTTTTTGGTATGTGTACTTTTTTTCTCCCCCTTTGTCAAATAATAAAATGACTTGGCTCCCCCGTAATGTGTGAAGCCAACAATAGAAAACAAAAGACAAAGTAAAGCAAAAGAGACATGATCACAGCATAAAACAACTATTATGGAAAGAAAATGCTAGAAATAAAGTACTGAAAATGTCATACTAAAAAGTGCTGAGTGTAGGACCGTTGAGCACCTCTAGAGGGGGGTGAATAGAGTGTGTGTGTGCAGCAGAAAATAATCACCAATTAAAAGCTTAAGTAATAACTATGGCAGTAAAATAAGAGACAGTAAAT
Source organism: Iris pallida (assembly GCA_029216955.1). NCBI lineage: Eukaryota > Viridiplantae > Streptophyta > Magnoliopsida > Asparagales > Iridaceae > Iris > Iris pallida. The sequence goes on from JANAVB010040818.1 coordinate 14,328,606, forward strand.
ATAAATGCGGTAAAGTAAGAGTCAAGAATTCAAACTCAGTGACACAGCGATGTATACTGGTATCCCTCTGAGAGGACTAATCCAGTCTCGAGTACTCTTGCTCGATGTTAATCCACTATGACACAAGCTTTAACTGAGCTCTTGCAACTCTTACAACACCGTGCTTGGTGACAAGTGCACGACCGACTTCACAACACCGTACTTGATGACGAGCGCACGACCGGCTCCAGAAGGCAATTGGAAAATTGGAACGTTTTCTGAATACAACCTCCGATACAACTCTTCAACACCAAACTCTAGATTAAACAGAAACTGTACTGGCTTGGCTAAGAGTCGTAAAGGCTTAGATATGACAGTAAAAGCTCAGAACACTTTAGATAGAGAAGAGAAGAGATGAAATTGGATTGTTGAGATGGTGGTAATCTCAACTCTATTTATAGTATTTTTGGGGAACCGAACTTGGGCAGAGTTCGGGCAGAGTTCGGATGCTAGGATTTCGCATACGAACGTTGCATGCAGATTTGGTAGAAACTAAAATTCAAATAACCTAGACCGAACTCGGGCCGAACTCGGTCAGAGTTCTGTCAGAGTTCTGCTGGTTCAGAACAGTAAGGAATAAACCAAATTTGCATAGGTTTTGGGCCTTTTGGAATTGTGGATTTTTGGGATACGTAGGTCGGCTTATTTTTGTTTGTGGACTGAGAAAAACCTAAGCCAGTATCGATCCGATCAATCTCATATTTTTCCTATACTCAATAAACGGATAGGTCGTTGGGCGGTTCAGAGAAATCTTCTTGTATAACGCCGTCTTTGGTCCATCAATAATTCTTTGTTGCATATGTCCTGGTTTGATCATGCTTACTGCTTGTCTGCAAGTACATGTTAGACGAACAAAACAGTATGATATAATCATAACAATATGATATAGAACATTTAGGACAATGCTAAGTTTAAGTAGCATGAATATTAGTGACATCACTAGTTAAACTTAATTGATTAGCCATATTCAAAAACATGATATAATCATTGGGCTAACACTGAGTATAATCATCAGAAAATGTCTAACTAATGAGTTTAGACATAAAAAGAAAAACTACGTCAAAGCATAAAGATCATCATCTAACTAGTATCCACTATCCAAAAGCTGAACCCGCGTCACATAGTGGGGTCGTCAGCACCAGGAGCCTCTGGAGGAAAGTAGGCTGCAGTGGGGTCGAAGTGCTGGAAGGAAGCCTCATCTGTGAACCGAGGACCCGGAAAGCCTGGGTGAGGCAGGATAGTGATCGGATGGACTGGATCATGGGCTAGGCTGTAGTGAAGGTCAACAATCCCATTCCTCAGCACCTGAGCCTGAGTGATGCGTCGGAACTCCGAATCATGATAACCTTGATGACGTTGCACAGATATAGCAACAAAATCATCAAAACGCTGATATAAAGCCGGATCAAATCCCGGGGCAGGGGCTGGAGCAGGAGCAGCATCAGGAATCTCAGCTTCAGCAGCTGGAGCAGGCTGAGCTCCAAGAGGCAGAGATGGAGCAGGAAATCGGCAGGATCTGGTAAGCTCGATAGGAGTGGAGGAGAATGCACAAGTTTGAAGATCAATCTTAAAACGACGAAAGATAGACGCTAAGTGCATAGGATATACCAGATTCCTTCCTGCATTTCTGCAGTTCAGCATCCAGGACATCATGGTCTTTGGGATAGAGAATGGAATACCAAAATGAATGTGGTATAAAGCAGAGAGTTCCAAGAAGGTCACTTCATCTGTGGATCCTTTCTTTAGAAGGAGTACAGAGAAAATCATGCGATGAAGTTCATAAAAAGATTGGTTCAAATGCTTTAAATAAACCCTACGAGGAACAGGGTTTGGATGACAAATGAGTTCCCTGAAAGAGGCAAGGGTAACATCAGCAGGGAATTGGACATGGGTAATGTCAACCAATGCTTTACCAAGATCAGGAACATAGAAAAATTCACTGATATCGGTAGCACTAAATTCTAATTCTTGCCCAGCAATGCAAGAATAGAAGTTTTCGTTAGGTTTTACTTGTAAGTTGCAGTAAAACATTCGGACATCATTGTCAAAAAATATTTTCTGCTACCTCGAAAAAATCTCGGTAGCCTAAGTAATCAAAAGTAGGAGCATATTCAAAAAATATGGTAAAGTTAACAAAAGCTCCATTGCAAATCTTACGGACAGAAAAAGAATCGAACCAAAGATCAGAAAACTCTTTGTTCGAAAACAAAGAGAATCATAGTCTTCTGCATCTATTGGTCGTGCTGGACTGAATAGACTAGCAGGTGTATAATCAGAAGAGGAGGAGGCACCTTGGGAAGATGAACCTCTATGACGTTTAGGAGCTATGGAGAAAGTAGAAGAGAAAAAGGAATACCTTTTTGAGAAAGGAGGAAGATGTGAATGTTGATACGCCCACCAGATCTCTTAGATTCCTTGATAGGGTGGAGGAGGAAGAAATTTTAGGGAGGAAGGAGATGTTTCCACGAGTTGGTGTATGGAAAAGATGGTTGAAAGAGTTGAATTTATAGGGTTTTGGGCCGGCTGTTCGGTTCTGGAATCAATACAGCGTCGACCGAACTCGGTCCGAACTCGGTCAGAGTTCGGCCCGAGTTCGGTCACTTGTATTCCCGAGACAATGAATGCAGTTCTGATTGGTTGAAAGTAAATTTATGACTTTTGACTCTAATATTTAATAACGTACTCTATTTATGGGTTAACTGTAGGGGTTGTCCCAGCTAACGGAGGTTCACCGGGGAACTCTTAAGTACCGTGTCGCTTCGACCATAGTCGTGGTGACAGACATACCCTTTTTAGGTTTGTACCCAAAAATAATTTATGTTAAATAAATTTCAAAGTTGCAAGTCATAAAATTAATTTTAGTTACCATATTACATTATGAATCTAAAAATTCAAGTATACCGAGCTCACGCCTCATTATGTTAAAACGGTCTTCAGCCAATGGTTTTGTGAATATGTCTGCTAGTTGATGATCTGTGTCAATAAATTCTAAGCAGATATCCCCGTGTTGTTGATGATCACGAAGAAAATGATGTCTTATCTCTATGTGCTTTGTGCGTGAATGACAGATAGGGTTCTTAGTCAGATTAATAGTGCTAGTGTTGTCACAATAAATAGGAACTTTAGTGTAGTACAGATTGTAGTCTTCTAAGGTTTGCTTCATCCATAAAATCTGAGCACAACAACGTCCTGCGACGATATACTCAGTCTTAGTTGTTGATAATGCTACTGAATTTTGTTTCTTGCTAAACCAAGAGACTAAGGCCTTTCCTAGGAAATGACATGTGTCGTTGGTACTTTTACGGTCCACTTTGCATCCTGCAAAATTCGTATCCGAGTAACCTATCAGGTCAAAGGATTTGGTTTTAGGATACCATAAACCGACTGTAGAAGTTCCTTTAAGGTATCGGAAGATACGCTTAACGGCACTAAGATGTGATTCCTTAGGATTTGCCTGATAACGTGCACAAATGCAAACACTAAACATAATATCAGGACGACTAGCAGTTAAATATAATAAACTACCAATCATACCTCGATACTTATGCTGATCGACAGGTTTGCCACTTTCATCAGCATCAAGCTTTGTAGATGTAGCCATAGGAGTCCCGATTGGCTTTACATTCTCGAAGTCGTACTTTTTCAGTATGTCCTTCGTGTACTTAGCTTGGTTGATGAATGTTCTTTTTGAGTGCTGTTTGATTTGAAGTTCTAGGAAGAAGTTTAGCTCTCCCATTATACTCATCTCAAATTCACTTTGCATACACTTAGCAAAATCTTGACAGAGTTTTTCGTTAGTAGAACCGAATATTATGTCATCTACATAAATTTGCACAAGGAGGATATCATCATTCAAGGATTTTATAAACAAAGTAGTATCAACCTTTCCTTTTGAAAATCCATTATCAAGTAAGAAGACACTTAGGCGTTCATACCAAGCACGAGGTGCTTGTTTGAGTCCATAAAGGGCTTTCTTAAGCTTGAAGACGTGATTAGGTTTTTGAAAATCTTCAAAACCAGGGGATTATTTCACAAAAAAACTTCCTCTTTTAAAAATCCATTTAAAAATGCGCTTTTCACGTCCATTTGAAATAATTTAATATCATTAAAACATATAAATGCACAAAACATGCGGATGGCTTCTAGTATAGCAACAGGAGCATAGGTCTCATCATAATCAATTCCTTCTTCTTGATTATAACCTTGTGCCACTAGACGTGCTTTGTTGCATAGAACTTGTCCATCTTCACTGAGTTTATTTCGGAACACCCATTTGGTACCAATTATCGATTAACCAATAGGTTTAGGAACGAGTTCCCAAACTTGGTTTCTCTCAAATTGATTTAGTTTCTCTTGCATGGCATGAATCCAAAACTCATCAGTAAAAGCATCATCTACATTCTTAGGTTCTATTTGAGAAATGAATGCTACATTTGCTACTATATCAGAATTTTTAAGAGATGAACGTGTACTTACACCTTTAGATATATCACCTATGATGAGTGTTTCTGGATGATCTGGCATAAATTTTAATGATTCAAACTTTTGGGTCAGATCTTTCACAAAACTCTTCTCAGTCCTTGCATTTTGGGTCAGATCTTTCACAGAACTCTTCTCAGTCCTTGCATGTGTATCTTCATCATCACTGTCGCTAGATCTGTGACTATTTAACTCATTAAAAGTAACATTAATAGTTTCTTCAACAATCATAGATCTTTTATTGAAAATTCTATATCCCTTACTCTTAGCAGCATATCCGAGAAATATCCCGTCATCTGCTTTGGAGTTGAACTTTCCCAAGTTATCCTTGGTGTTCAGGATAAAACAGCGACATCCAAAAACTTTAAAATAAGAAATGTTTGGAATTCTTCCAAACCAAAGCTCATATGGTGTTTTCTTCAAAATTGGTCTAATTAACACCTTATTCAAAACATGACAGGTTGTACTAACAGCTTTTGCCCAAAAATATTTAGGAAGATTATACTGATTCAGCATGACTTTAGCCATTTTGCTTAGAGTACGATTCTTCCGCTCCACAATACCATTCTGTTGGGGAGTTCTAGGACAAGAAAATTCGTGGTAATATCCACTATCATCACAAAACCTTTTAAAATCAGAATTTTCGAATTTGCCACCATGATCACTTCAGATACGAGTAATCATGAAGCCTTTTTCGTTTTGTACCTTTTTGCAAAATATCTGAAATTCAAAAATTGTATCACTTTTGTTTGATAAAAAATAAACCCAAGTAAAATGAGAGAAATCATCAACAAGAACAAAAGCGTAGAGCTTACCGCCAAGACTAGCGACTCTACTAGGACCAAATAAATCCATGTGAATTAACTGCAAAGGTCTAGAAGTACTTACATACCATATCTCTCTTGAATGTAATCTCAGGGAGTCCTCTTACCAACTTCTTTGTACTTAGTCGTGAGATAGTATCCATATTTGTATGTCCTAGTCTCATGTGCCATAGCCAGCTTTCATCTTGATTGGCTACTAGGCACCTACCTGCATTATTAGTATTCTCCAGAAAGAAAACATAAATATTGTCTTCTCTAATCCCTTTATATATGGGATCACCAGATGACATATCATATATGGTATATTTATCTTTCATAAAATTGATACCATAACCATTATCTGCCAAATGACTTATGCTTAATAGGTTATGTTTCAATTATGTTACTAGACAAACATCCTTTATTACTGGATAGGGAGAAATACCTACAGTACCATTACCAATTATATCACCTCTCAAATTATTTCCGAAGGAGACATATCCTTCTTTCTTCATCGATAGCGTAGCGAACAAAGATGCATCACCAGTCATGTGTTACGAACATCCGCTATCGAGGATCCATTTGCTTCTAGCATGAGAGGGTTGAGGGTCCACCTACAATACAAGTAGATGAATCCTTTGGTACCCATTTTCTGAAGGGTCCATTCTGATTAGCTTTAGGTCTCCAGATTAAAGTGTGATTGTCAACAAGCTTTCTTGCCAAACAATACTGTGATATGTGTCCATGCGTGCCACAATAAGTACAAGTAAGTTTAGAACCAGATGTGCTCACAACTGTGTTTACATGCTTGTTTGGTTTCTTGGAGAACCTATAAGTGAAAGCATGATGATATTCGTGTTTCTTCTGTGCATTCTTATTTTTAGTCCTCTTAGGTGTATGCTTAGCATTAGGACTAAATTTTGGCTGTGTCACAGGTATTGCCTGTTTGCCTAACTTGATTTCTAACTTTTTAGTAATCGCAATAGACTCTTCATATCTAGCAGTCATATCTGAGAGTCTTTGTTCTGTTACTAGGTGCTTCTTCTTCTCTATGTCATATAGTTCTTGCATCTTGACATAGTCTCTTTCTTTCTTTTCAATTTTGAGGATAGCCTCATGATCGTCTACCTTGAGTTTGGCTATCTCTTCCGTGTTACCGGTAGTAGACGTCTCTCTAATATCTTCAATAAGATTGGACAGTCTAGCTAACTCGGTTGTGTATGCCTTAATCTCTTTTTGAGATTGCTTATACTTGTCGAGCACAGTTTTGTGATCTTCAAGTAATTCGCTAAAGGCATTTTCTAATTCATCGAAAGTAAAATCATCATATAGAGGGTTTGAAGATACCTTATCAAATGCCATAAGACAAACATTTGCATTGCCGCAGGGTCTATCCTCTTCTTCTGTATCACTGGCATCACTTTCATGCCAGATAGTTGTGTTGGCATACTTTCGACCAGATGTTGCTTTTCTGCTTGATCTTGATATGTCATATGGACTGCTTTTCTTTAAAGTTGGACAGTCCTTCTTCATGTGCCCCATCTTCTTGTATCCAAAGCAAATGGTTTCATCTTCATTGCTTTCTTAGACATCTCTCTTCCTTCTGCTTGATTTCTCAAACTTTAGGAATCTTCGGATGTTCTTCACAAGTAGGGCCTGTTCATCACTACTTGATGATTCTTCATCAGAGTTATTGCATGTTGATTTTCTTGCGAGCTTTGAAAGCAATAGATTTTTCTTTTGGTGTTGCTTTTTCAAACTCTTGCAAATCAAGTTCATGGGTCATCAGCTTCCCCATCAGTGTTTCTAAGGACAAAGTGGTGAGATCGTTTCCTTCAATAATTGCTGTGGCTTTTGGATTCCAGTTCTTGGTTAGAGCCCGCAGCACTTTTCTGATCTTCTCATGATTGTTGTAATCCTTACCAAGAGATTGCAAAGGATTAGTTATATCAAGGAAACGAGTAAACATCTGTGTAATTGACTCACCGGGTTCCATCTTGAAAGATTCATATTCCTGTGTCAGTCTACTAATTTTAGATTCCTTCACTTGGGAAGTACCTTCATGAGTTACCTCAAGGAGTTTCCAAATTTCGTGAGACGTCTTACAGGTTGAAACTCTGTTGAACTCCGTTTTGTCAATTGCACAGAATAGTGCATTGATGGCACGAGCATCTAGACTAGCCTTAGCTTTTTCAGCTTCAGTGTATTTGTCATGAGGCTTGTCTACAAGCTGGCCTTCAACCACTGTGGGTACTGGTTTCTTATAACCATCAATGACTATAGACCAAAGATCAAAGTCAAGAGATTTTAAGAAGAAAGTCATTCGTGTTTTCCAATAGGTATAATTTGTTCCATCAAATAGGGGAGGTCTATTTGTGGATTGCCCTTCACCGTTGAATATTGATTTCACGGCTGCCATATATACTCTCTGAGGTTTGTTATATAAAAATATAACCTGCTCTTATACCAATTGTAGGATCGTTGAGCACCTCTAGAGGGGGGTGAATAGAGTGTGTGTGTGCAGCGAAAAATAACCACCAATTAAAACTTTAAACTATGGCAGTGAAATAAGAGACAGTAAATAAAATGCAGCAAGAGATAGAGAATTTAAACTCAGCGACACAGCGATATATACTGGTATCCCTCTGAGAGGACTAATCCAGTCTCGAGTACTCTTGCTCGATGTTAATCCACTATGGCACAAGCTTTAACTGAGAGCTTGCAGTCTCTTACAACACCGTGCTTGGTGACAAGTGCACGACCGACATCACAACACCGTACTTGGTGACGAGCGCACGACCAGCTCCACAACAAGAAAAGTTGCTGAACTTGGAACGACCTCTTTACAACTCTTGGAATACCAAAAGACTCTAAATCAACTCTGATATTACTGGCTTTTGGCTAAGAGGTGTATAAGTATGATTTGAAAATCTTGGATCGTTTGAAAACACTTGAATAGTAGAGAAGAGAAGATGAAGAGTGAATGAATAATTTGAAATGAAAAGTTCTTCTCTATTTATAGGTGTTTTCTGGGACCGAACTCGGACAGAGTTCGGGCAGAGTTCGGATGCAGATATCTCGTAAAGAGACGTTGCTCGCAGATTTGGAGGCAACAGAAGTTTGAATACAAACTGACCGAACTCGGACAGAGTTCGGTCCGAACTCGGACAGAGTTCGGTCCGAACTCGGGCCGAACTCGATTATGAGTTCTGTTAGGAGATTTTCGAAATATTTTATCAAAAATTGTTTTCAAAGATATTTTGGAATATTTTGTAAAAAGATATATGAGTGGTAATGGATAGGCTTTTTAGAATGTGAACTGAGATAACCTTAAGCCAGTATTACCAAAACTGATTTTACAAAATAAATCCTAGACTCAATAAAATGTAAAATACAGAATAAAATATAAAATTAGTCATCTTCAGATTTGATGATGTTGATGCTTCGTTGATGCAGTACAACGTCCATTGAAATTGATTTCATATATCCTGAAATGATTAGCAGCAGTGTTTGTATATTTTGTGTATTGACTTAAGTGCATGTTGATTATCGAAATCGGGTGTGACCATGGAATGGGCCAACAATCCGTGCAGTCACTCTATAGTAATCTTGTGCGTCAGTAAAAACTTTAGCACATCTCATAGTCATTACTTCGTAAGAAGTAATGACTATGCGCGTCGGTTGACAAAGCTTTAGCACATCTTCGGAACGCCACTCCGAGGAATGGTGCCCATGCTTATCAACAAAAAAGCATTAGCATATCTTCTAGACGATGCTCCTAAAAGTCGACACTCATATGCACCAACAAACCAGGGTGTCGATGATAATCGGACACCTACTTGCAACAGGTGGCCGCACGTCTCCGTACACTACGACTCCTACAATCGGAGCTTGCTCGATGACGATGACTTCTGAGGCTAACTGCTTTACTTTATCCTGTCGATTGCTCGTTATGGCCTCTCCAACATGCCCCATCGTGGATCCTCCAGTCTATCTCACACTCATTGCAGCTCCACCAGCTGGTCAAGGGCTAGCCGCTGCCCCTCTGGCCTTCTTTGAGCTCGCCGCAGGAGCTTTTGGAGTTCTTGATTTCTTGGAAGCCATGGCAGGAAAGCTAGGATTTGAAGGAAGAAAAGAGCTCTGAGAAAGAAATGACAAAGAGAGAAAGTTTTCTCTCTCCAAATAATCACCTACTTATAAGAGGAAGCCACGTCAGCAAAACACTTTGTATTCAATGAGACTCTTCTAACGTCATGGGAATTAAGAGTTGAGATCATGATGACTGTTTCCTAAAAACGAGGAGTTATCATCAACTTCTAATAAAACGATGGCTCAAGACATTTAATGTTGAAGGCTAAGCGTGACGACAGCCTGTTAACAATCGTGCTAACATTATTTTTGTAAAAGACACGTGTCATGCTTCTGTTGAAGGTATTCCGAGCTTGATTTAAGTTCGAAAAACTTTGAAGGGATCTTGTAGGAGCACGAAAATAAGTGCAGCAATCACAGAAGCGCAGATTGCAACATACGCTGCCTATAGTTCATAAAAGCGCAGAAGATAACTATTGTATAAAAGTGCCGACTAGAATAAGTCACAAGAAACGAATGAAGACAGTGCGTAAAGAAAAAGTTCTTTATTAAAATCATGTATAGAAAGATGTATTATAGATTCTTCATGGTTACATATAAAGACCAAAATGCCTAAAGTCTACAAATAGGCAGTCTTCAGAAAGTACTCAGCCTCCTAGATGCGTAGTAGTGTTAGAGCGAATCTCTTCCTCGTCAAAGCAAGCTACTTCCTAGCTAGGCGCGGAGGAACTCCAATATGGCTAATGAAGCAGCTATTGGCCCGAGCAAGATTAATGCAGCTCCTGCTTGCGATGCTACTGAGGCTCTTGAGTAGGGCAGAGCACAACCTATGGCTCTTCGGGTTAAAAATAAATCCAAACCCGGTAGCTTAGACCTCGAAGACCTCCAAGATGTTGTTCAGGATTGAACTCCTCATTTCAAACGCTTAAGAGCATCTCAAAACCAAATAGTCATTGTTCTACAAGGACACAGCTTCTTTGAACGAAGAGAACCACAACCAACAGTCGACTTGTGCAAGGCCAATGACCATTTAAAGCTAAGTTGGGATCAAGCATGACTGCGGGAATGCTAAGAGACAATGGACGTAGCTCCTTAGAAAAGCTTCCCATTGTATAGGCCGAGTGTGGTCCAACCCCAAATGCCACGTACCATCGGTCAAAGTCCTCCAGATTAAAAGGATGAACCTAGGACTCAGCACAATGAATCTCATTCAATAGGTTCATTTGACTGAATTCTAGGCCATGAACTCCTTGAATTCTCTAAAAGACGACAGTAATTAAAGATACGTTGACTTAGCAAACACAAAGGAGCACCATTAATCACAAAAAGCTCTCAGAAATTCCTTAGACGCTTCATAAAAGCGCAGTAGCTTCACAAAGCTCTCAGATGTCCTCTATTGCTCCGTAAAAGTGCAGTGGCTTCATAGAACCCCACCAACAGTCTTCTCGTCGCCCAAAAGCGCTGTGGCTCAGTCGTCTTCAAAACATAGTCTCCATGTCGCCCAAAAGTGCAGTGACTTAGTTGCCTTCAAAACATAGTCTCCTCATTGTCCAAAAGTGCAGTGTCTCAGTTGCCTTCGAAACACAGTCCCTTCGTCGCCCAAAAGAGCAATGACACAGTTGACTTCGAAAGACAATCTCCTCGTCACACAAAAGTACAGTGACTCAGTTGTCTTTGAAATACAGTCTTCTCGTCGCCCAAAAGTATGGTGACTCAGTTGCCTTTGAAACACAGTCTCCGCGTCACCCAAAAGCGCAATGACTCAGTTGTCTTTGAAATGCAGTCTCCTCATCGCCCAAAAGTCTAGTGACTCAGTTGCCTTCGAAACACAGTCTCCTTATCGCCCAAAAGCGCAGTGACTCCGTCGTCTTCGAAATACAAGTCTTTTCGTCACCTAAAAAGTGCAGTAACATCGAAGCCTCACCCGAAGTGTAGCTCGCATAGACGTGAAGTCGTGGCATTATTCCACGTATATGTTAGGATTATATACTAAAAGCATCACTTTTGTAGTAACCTTATTTCCTTAAATTTTGAATGAGAATTATTTGGGCAAATGTTTGCATATTGTATTTGTTGCAAGTGTTAATACAAATGTCTGATATTCTATATTATAGATAATATGGTGTGTGGTGTTACACAGAAGATCATGTTATCAGTTCCCTATGGAGTATATAAATAGTTCACAACCTAGATGGACTTCGACAATCTATTGGAAAGGTTGTAGTGTAATCTGGTATTAGTCTATCTTGACTATAGGTTTATACTAGTACAATTTGTGTGTATTGAATAGGACCACTTGAGGTTGTTCTCTTTGTACTGACTACATAAGAGAACAAACACCTATGTTATTATGGATGCTTGTGCTCTTAATCTGGATATAATAACAGACATGTATATGCAGTATGTATTACTTTGACTCACGAAAGAATGAGATTCATTATGGATCAACAACCTCTATGAATTGGGTAATAACATTGTATGTATGGTGGGCTGTTGATTATAAATGGAATCCATGTCCCGATACATTGGGTTGATGATGTCCCCTTAAGGAGCTCATAAGTATTGCCATGTAAACCCTGCAGCTGCAGGTAGATTATATCCGACATGACAAATAAAGTTGAGCGGTACTACTTAAGGATAATAGATGTCGAATCAATATAGTTGTCAGTAACTTAATTTGATCGACGGACATACGATATCTTAACATGGGGAGCCAAACGAGCATAAAATAAAAGAAGTCCACAAACATAATTTGGGATTAGGGAGGTAGTGCAACAATAGCTCATTAGTGGACCGAGATATTGTTAATGGGCCTGGATTGTATGTTCGGGCTGAACACAGGATATCCAGATCTGTTAGGAGGCCTAAGCCTAATTTTTTCTTATGGTCCCTGCCGTAGCCTATATATATCCTCTATTCTCTGGCCGCTATATATACTGATCAGAAATCTGAAGCTTTCTCTAAATTCATGATTCAAGTAAGGAGAGAAAGAGAGGGCTGCCAAGGAGAAGAAAAGGTTAGGAGATCTTCGCCCACACGACATCCAACTCGGGGAAGGAATACGTGCAGAAGATCTTGGGATCATCCGCTCGAGATTGCCAGAAATTACTTGTCTTCTTTCCGCCGCAGGTATAATTCGTGAACCCTAGTTTTCACCTATGAAGGGTTAGAACACGTATTAAATCTGTTTAACTTTCTATCGATCAATACGCACACCAAAGTAAGGGTCCTAGGAATCCCAGTTCCATCAGTATATCTTTTCAGATATTACCCAACCGGTTTGTTTAAACAACCACTCCAAAGATAAGAACATAATTTAGTTCTGTTGATAGGAACAAAATTTGGTTCTATTGATAAGGGAAATATCCAATCGGTTTGTTTAAACCGTTGTCCCAAAGATAGAGACAAAACCTGACTCTTCGGATATGAGCAAAACCCGGTCGGCCTTCATATGAACAAAAAGTCTCGAGCAATACATGCTCGCCACGTGTCGTCTATTCGGTTATGCTGATAACCACCCGAGATCTTGATAGAAGAGAATCTCAACGTCCGCCACATGTCACCTCAGCAGCAGCCCTCACCGTACAAAGACAACAAATTCTCTCATATCTTAATGCGTATCGCTCCTACGCGTCCAATAAATCTCAAGCACATCGTATATGTGTAAGTCCTATAAATAGAAGGAGTTCTCCTTCACTAAAAAGGGTAGCAATTTCCTGATTGGCAACCCAGAGTTCCATTCACGAGCACCAAAAAGTCAGAACAAGTTCAAATCATCATCAGATCATCAATAGAGTAAAAGAGCTACTGCAGTACTCGACTCCACCGTCACACTTCTCTAGAAATTCTTGTACTTAAATCTCATATTCAGGAGTTGTTTTTGTACCTTTTATACGTTTGAATACAAAAGTTAGTTTAACTCTTTGTCATGGCAAGCAGTGCTGAGGCAACGAAGTCACAGCACTTTTGGGCAACGAGGAGACTATACTGAGGCAACGAAGTCACTGCACTTTTCGGCGACGAGAAGATTGTGTTGAGGCGATGAAGTCAATGTACTTTAGGACGATGAGGAGATTGTCCTGAGACAATGAAGTCACAACGCTTTGGGCGACGAGGAGACTGTACTTAGGCAACAAAGTTACTACATTTTAGGGCAACAAAGAGATTGTGCTGAGGCAATACAGTCACTGCGCTTTAGGGCGACGACGAGACTTTGCTGAGGCAACGAAGTCACTGCGCGCTTGGGCGAGGACGAGACTGTACTGAGGCAACGAAGTCACTACACTTTAGGGCGATGAGGAGACTCTGTTGAGGCAATCAAAGTCTTAAATGAAGGGGCCGTTGAATGGATTGCGCTTCTGGATTGGATTTGAAGGCGCTGCACTTCTGGGTTGAACCGAAAGGGCTGTGCTTCCGAGTAGATCCGAAGGGGTGAGTTTTGTCGAAGTCATTTTCTTAAGAATATTAAAAGGCCATCCTTTAATGGCTTTGTCAACATCTTATTTAATTACCGCTGTTTGGGGGCTCGAGGAGTGGTAACAAGGCTTAGTCAAGTGAATCTATTCAATGAGATTCATTGTGCTGAGTCCTAGGTTAAACCTATTACTCTAGTATCCTTTGAATAATTACGACATGGCCTGTGGGTTGGACCACACAGCCTATATATAAAGAGGAGCTTTCGATTAACACTCTGCTCATAGTTTCTTGTCATTTTCCTATCATGCTCGACCCTGACTTAGCTTTGGACGGCCGTGGGCCTTGCACAAGTCTACTGTTGGTTGTAGATCTCTTTATTCAAAGAAGCTGTGACTTTATAAAAGAACTACTACTGAGTTTCGAAATGCACTTGAGTGTTTGGCATAAGGAGTTCGAACCTGAATAACATCTTGGAGGTCATCGAGGTCCAAGCTACCGGGTTTGGATTGATTACCAACCCGAAGAGCCACAGGTTGTGCTCTGCCCCACTCAGTAATGGTTTTATTAGCCAAATTAGAGTGGGGGGGCTGCACGTCCGGTTATGTTAGAAGAGCTGCGAGTAGTGTTGCGAGCAGGAGCTACGTTCTTGTTCGGGCCAATAGCTTCTTCATTAGCCATATTGGAGTTCCTCCATGTCTAACTAGGAAGTGGCTCGCTCTAACGAGGAAGTGATTCGCTCTGACACTGTTGTATGTTTTGTGGTCTGCATGATTTTGCATACTTTGTAGGTCGTGCTTTAGGTTTAGTCTTTATATGTAATCCTGAAGAGTCTGTAAAAGATCTTTTGTAAATACGATTTTAATAAAGAACTTTCCTTTATGTACTTATCTTTGTATGTCTCCTGTGCTTCAGTGAAATATGTGAAACGACTGTTGTCTTCTGTGCTTCTATGGAGCAATAATTGTCTTCTGCGCTTTCGTACCATCTGCGCTATTTTCATGCTTCTACAAGATTTCCTTCAAAATTTTCAAACTTGGACAAGTTTGGAACACTTAGAACAGAAGCAGGAAGTACCACATCATCGGAGAAGCCCAGGGGTTGCTGACAAGCTGGCGTCATGCTTAGCCGTCAGCATTAATTAATTTTTGAGCCATCATTTCATTTTTAGAAGTAATGATAACTCATCATTTTTAGGACTTAAAAGCCATCATGATTCTACTTTATCCCCCCGACGTTCGAAGAGCTTCTTCGAAAACGAAGAGTCTTGTTTTCATCTGCTGACGTAGCTTTGCTCTATAAATGGTTTTACTCGGAGAAAGAGAACCTTTCTGCCATCTGCATTCTCTTCCTGAAGAAGCTTTTCTTCCCAGTCTTCTTCTTGCTCAAAACCCTAGTCTTTTTGCCATGGTTCCCAAGAAATCATTAACTCCGAAAGCTTCCAGAGGGGGTATAATGAACATAAGAAAGGCCAAAGGGGCTGCAGCGAGCCCGAGACAGGCCGGCGGAGCTGCGGCGAGCATAAGACAGTTTAGAGGGGCGACGGTGCGCATGAGCCAGGCTCGAGGGAAGTAGCCATTCTTGAAAGTCATTGGTGTCGATAATGCTCCAGTCGTGGGCGCTGGAGTTCATGGAGACATGCGACCGTTGGTTGAGAGTAGGTGTCTGATATTCTATTTTACTGATGTACATGAGCGTTCACTCTTCGGAGTAGCGTCTCGAAGATGTGCTAAAGCTCTTATTTGTCGATGCGCATAGACGCCATTCCTCGGAGTGGTGTCCCAAAAATGTGTTAAAGCTCTATCAACCGATGCGCATGGTCATTACTTTTACGAAGTAGCGACTGTAAGATATGCTGAGGTTTCTACTATTGCACAGAGTTACTAGCAGTGTCTGCGCATAGTACAATTTACGAATTACCTGCACGGACGCTCTCTTGCTGATATGCAGTACAATTTTTGTAGTGCCTGCGTAAATATTTATGCAGTAACTGCACGAATGCCTTTTCACTGAGGTGCGGTGCCACTAGGCAGTGCCTGCTCACTTTTTTTGCGGAAAATACTTGCGCTTTTCTGACATATTTTGTTTATATGCAGTTTCTGTGTCCATGCCTCATTTTGGGGAAATCCTTTTTGATTCAGCAGTCTGCGCCCTAGGTATAAATGTCCATGAGATGTCCGTTAACCCTGCCAAGAAGTTGATCGACCAAGGTCAATTAAAAGAGTGACTGGCTATGATATGGGATCAAAGCCTGTATACTTCCATTGTATGATGGATCGAGGCAAGTTATCTCTCCCTTCTGATGTCGTCGATATGCTAAAACCTCGGTTTCTTTTTGGCGATCAGCTGATTCAGGAAGAGACCGAGTCTTGGAGATAAATGAGAATTAGTAATTCGAGAATGACACTCTCTTCTTGTATGTTCCGTCATTCAACTGACTTCTTTGTCACTCCCCAGAACCAGAATACTAGACAACAGGGGATAGACACAGCCAGCTATATACATTGAAGTGCAACTCACCTCGCAATACGATCACGGCTGTCTAGATGCATGAAGGTTTATCTATAAGCCAATAATCTCTTATGGTCACGTACAAGCCTAGTGTCTCAATATCAAGCAAGCATATAAATTGTTACAAGATGTTAGATCATCAGACATAAAAAGTAAGGCATCCCAAACATTACATATTTAGATGATCATGAAGCTAGTCATACAAAATACGAAGACTAGCAAGAGTTAAGTCATACAAGATCAACCCTAGGATTTGCGAAACATGTAACAGTCCTTAGGCAGACAAAAATTAAGTTTCAACACGAGCTAACACTTGTTCGACGGCTAAACGCCTCAAAAAAATAAGTTACAATAAAGTGGGAGAGCAAAATAAGAAAACCCACTCGTTTCCACGGTTACGACTAGTATTCACTATCTGGCTGGAAGGTAGGTAGGTCCCCGGGTGCTACTCCGAAATCTGGTCATACAAAACCAGCTGGGTCAGACCCCAGAAAGAGAAAGTGCCACAAGGGAGGCTCCACTTAGGAACTAAAATCAACATAAAATGAATAGCAGAACTGATAAATGAACATAATTAAATGGCATAGGACATGCTTTAAAGACATACTAGCTTGCATTAAGAAAATAAGAGGTAGAATATAAATTCCAATGTTAATCATGAGACAATCATTCAGGCACGGCTAATCAAGTCCTACGACTTGCTATCATTAGCTAACTAGGGTTATCACAGGCCTAGTTACTAACAAGATGCAGTTGAGTTATTCTCGCAGTCATAAGCCCTACAGACTATCCAGGTTATCTGGGCGAGGTTAAAAGAGATTATCAAGAATTAAAAGAATTATTTGGTGACTTAGAGTGCAACACATGACAGTGTGCCGGGATAATGGGATCGCCTTTAACTGGGAAATCTCTTTATATGAGCTACTTGATCAATCTAGTCGTTAACCTAGTCAGATTCATTATGAATTCCTTACCGTGGTCACCAGGAATCCATATCCTAGACATGATACAAGACGAGACAGGTAGCTTGTTCAGTCAATCAAGAAAATCAACCACGGTGTAAAGATACGAGTTACACTTAGCAAGTCAAGATTGGTTGTCGCAACAGCGATCAAGATTATACATGTCATATCAGATTTAATTGTCATGTCAAGAGTACTGTCAGGAGTGTGCCTCGATGGGCCACTATCAAGATTATCAAGATGGAAACATATTATCATGTTCAAGTTTAAGTTCAAGTTCAAGTTCAACTTCAAGCTCAGATTACGAAGTTGTCAAGTCGGGTCGTCGCAATTTAGGTCAAATATAAAAAACATGCAAAGAAGATCAAGAACTATGATTGAAACTATCAGTCGCATATGAACTCAAGTTAAGGTGAAACAAGAAGATTCTTAAAGCCAAGACAAAGATCTACAACTTTCATGTTTTAATTTTTTCAAGATTCCAGCTATAAAACACCTTAAACAGACAAAAATGGCCATTCGTGTGCGCGCACGGAAAAAGCATGCTTACACAGACAAAAATGTCGCACAGGGCGCAGAGACACGGTGTGCAGGCGTGCGACCAACGAATTACGCAGTGTGTGGCAGCGAAACGTGCATCGTATGACCATAAAACGTGCAGCACGAGGATGCACGATACGCAGAGTGCGAAAGCACGGCACGGAGAGCGCGTGGTAAACGAATCGCACAGTCACGTGGAGCTTGAAATGCACAGAGAGCGAATGCATGACACGTGGAGTGCGAAACGCGCAGCGCGCGGATGTATGACGCGTGGAGGCACACAAAAATATGCAGCACACAAATGCACGACACATGGGGTACGAAAGCATGGCATACAGGCACATGGCCAACGAATCGTGCGTGCAGCACTGTTCATCGTCCCAGCAGCACCGAAGATGTGTAGGAACCCATGGACACGAAAAATGTCATAACTTTCTCAAAATAAATCGAAATCAAGTGGTTCAAAAGCCAAAATTGGGTAGAATTGAATACCCCACAACATGGAACTATTAGTTTTTGGAAATACTAAGTTATTAGAGATCAAAACTAAGAAAAATAAGAAAAAGTTAAAACTTAGATCTACAAAAATCTATCCATTAAAACCGAAAATTCCAAGTTCTAAAGAGGCTTAGAATCAAGCAAGGAAGACAATGGAACAATAAAATTTGAGATCCATCATGAAGCAAGTTGTACTTGCCTAGGGTTGGTAGCTGGAAGGAGTAAATGAAGAAGAAAAAGAGAAAGAAGAAGAAGAAATAAATCGAATTAATGAGAGGAGAGAGAAGGAGTTTGGTATATATACCAAGCCAACTCATCTCAACCCAACCACAAACCAAACCAAACCAAGCCAAGTTAACATGCAATAATGAACCAAGGTGAACCAAACCAAGTCAAGATTAAACAAAGACTAGGCTAAGCAAGAGAAGTCAAAATGTGGGTCACCTGATAAATGTCAGAAATCCGTATACACATGCTGAAATACGTATAACGAAAAACATGAGTGACAACTCTACCCACCTTAAAAGTTCATCCTCAGAATTGAATCAAGAGGCTAGAGATGTCGAGGCAAGCTATACTAACTACAAGCAATCCATGTATAGCAGTCAATTAAATAATCATTCATGCACGCAAGAAATTAGGAGCATAAGGCATAAGGAAGATATTACACCTTATAAGTCAAACAGGTGTGGATATCGCGATCGGATATCATCCTTGCGTTCCCAAGTTGACTCACCTAAAGAGTGATGATCCCAAGCAACACGGACTAAACTAATTGTCTTGTTCTTGAGTATCTTCTTCCTTCGGCCCAATATAAATACGGGGTTTTCCTCATATGAAAGGTTGGTGCCATCAAGCAATTCTAAATGATCAAGGATATGGCTCGGATTTGGGATATACCATCGTAATTAGGATACAAGGAATACGTCATGTACCTCACGTAACGATGGCGAAAGAGTGAGACAATAGGACACATCACCTACTCGCTCGAGAATATCAAACGTTCTTATATACCTGGGACTAAGCTTTCCCTGCACGCCGAATCGAATGACGCCACGGGTAGGTAAGATCCTAAGGAATACGTGGTCACCGATAGAAAACTCAAGACGACGTCAATGAGAATCGGTCCAATGGCACTAACGATCTTGGGCAACACGAAGATAATCTCTAACTTGTCTGACCACCTCCATAGTCTGAGTAACCATTTATGGACCAAGTATTTGCCTCTCACCGATGTCATCCCAGGCTAAAGGTAATCTGCACTTCCTGCCATACAGTGCCTCAAATGAAGCCATCTGGATACTGGCCTGGAAACTGTTATCGTAGGAGAATTCTACTAGATGTAGGTGTCCTCCCATGAACCACCAAAGTCAAGTGTACAGGATCGTAATATATCTTCAAGAGTTTGAATTGTGCGCTCTGACTAACCATGTGTCTGCGGATGATAAGCTAAACTAAACTTGAGATGAGTTCCCAAAGTCTCTGGAAGACTCCGCCAATAGTGTGATATAAATCTTGAATCTCTATCGGATACGATACTGACTGGTACTACATGCAATTTGACTATCTGTCTGAGGTACATCTTTGCAAGCTGATCCATCAACTTTCCAATTCTAAAATGGAGAAAATGAGCTACTTTAGTGAGTCGGTCAACTATAACCCATACAACATCCCTTTCGGCTGTGAATTTAGGTAACCTAATTACAAAATCCATGGTAATGTGCTTCCATTTCCATTCTAGGATCAATAAAGGTTAAAAAAGTCCAGCTGGTCTCTGATGTTCAGTCTTGACTGGCTGGAAAACTAAACAACGAAAGACAAACCGAGCTATCTCCTTTTTCATGCCAATCTACGAAAAATGCTGACGAATATCACGATACATCTTCGTACCACCAGGATGAATTGAATACTGTAAACTGTGAGCCTTTGCCATGATCTCTTGCCTGATGTCACCACTTGGTACACAAAGACACCTTCCATGTCGGAGTGTGCCATCTTCGTGAATGCATAATTCTGTTCTTTTTCCCGCTTCATATTCTATCCTAAGTCGTTGAAGCTTAGAATCCGTTAACTGACTGAGCTATTTTAATTCTCTCAGCTATGCTAGACTGACCTTTCATACTGCCATAAATGCCATATTATTATGGAGGACTACCTCTATACCCATCTTCTGTAGATCCGCTAATAACTCTGGCTGTGCTGTTAGAAAATAAGCTCCTGCTCTTCTGCTCAATGCATTTGTAACTACGTTGGCCTTCCCAGGATGATACTGCAGGTTGATGTCGTAATCCACTAATAACTCTAGCCATCTTCTCTGACACATATTGAGATCCCTCTGGGTAAACACATACTTAAGACTCTTATGGTCGGTAAAAATCTCTATCCGATCTCCATACAAGTAATGCTTCCAAAGCTTAAGTGCAAAAACCACCGCTGTTAACTCCAAGTCATGGGTTGGGTAATTCCTCTCATGTTCACGAAGTTGACATGACGCATAAGCTACTACCTTCCCATTCTACATTAAGACACATCCTAATTCTCTGCCTGAAGCATCACAATAAACTAAAAATCCTTGACTCCTATATGGATGCATGAGAATGGGTGCCGTCATCAATCCTTGCTTCAACTTCTCGAATGACCTCTGACACTCTGCTATCCAAGCAAACTGCACATCCTTGCGGGTCAACTGCGTCAAGTAAAATAAAATTCGAGCGATGTCTTGATACAAATCGCCGGTAATAGCCTGCCAATCCTATAAAAGTGCAAACTTCTGCGATGGTACTAGGTACTGGCCATGTCACTATAGCTACTATATTCTGGGGGTCCACGTCCACTCTACCTCTGGTGATAATATGGCCTAAGTACGAAATGCGATCAAGCCAAAATTCCCACTTACTGAACTTCGCGTACAACTGGTGCTCTCTAAGAATCTGAAGGACTACTTGGATGTGTTGCTCATCCTCTGTCTCACTCTTGCTACAGACTAAGATGTCGTCTATAAATACTATCACAAACTGATCCAAAAAGGGCATGAATATGCGATTAATAAGATCCATAAATACTGCTGGCGCATTGGTCGCTCCGAATGGCATAACGAGAAACTCCCAATGCCCATATCTAGATCTGAATGTCGTCTTCGGGATGTCTTGGTCTCTGACTCTGATCTGATGGCACCCCGATCGCAAGTCAATCTTCGAGAATACTGTCGCTCCACTGAGTTGATCAAATAAATCATCTATCCTTGGCAAGGGATATCGGTTCTTTATGGTTATAGAATTCAAGGTACAATAATCAAGACACAATCTGGACGTACCATTCTTCTACTTCACAAGAAGCATCGGGGCTCCCCAAGGTGATCCACTAGCATGAACGAATCTCTTGGTTCTGAGTTCTTCAATCATCTTGTATAGGATCTCCAATTCTGATGGAGCCATTCTGTAAACTTTCTCTGATACTGGTACCATCCCTGGAATTAAATTAATAGTGAACTCTCTCTCTCTCTGGTGGCATGCATGGAAGCTTTTCGAGAAGTATGTCAGGAAATTCTTCTACTACTCTGGAAAACTGAACTGCTTCTACTACTGCCATCTGCAAGATCGATGGAGAAGGTTCTACTTTGCCTCAGGAAAACGAAAACTCTTCTTCGTCGGAAAAACCAAAAATAATCCTGCCAATATGACAGTCTATTCTTGCATATTGATCCTTCAACCAATCCATTCCTAGAACCACATGATAGTCGGTCATCGAAAATTCTACCAATCTAGCGGGAACTCTCTACCTCTAACTACGATACGACACGAGAAAAAGACTATCTACTCCCATAAGACTGGTACCAGTAAGTATATTAGTCCTTACTGATAATGACTCGGGCTCTAGGCCTATCCGTGTTACGGATTGTGCAAACATATATGAATGCGATGTGCTCGAATCAAATAATACTGATGTTGGAAAAGAGTTGACAAGAATGGTACCTGCCACCACCTCACCTGATGCCAATTCTTCTGCCATGGTCAAAGCCATAACTTAACCCTGTCCCCTTGGTGCTGGTCCCCTCTGCTAGTTACCTCTCTGTCTGTTCTGAATTTAAGCTTAGGTCTGAACATACTGTTGAGCCTGAGGTGGTAATGGCCTCGGAGGCTGGTACTACTGCTACTGCACTGGTACTGGTGCCCTAACCGATGGACTGGTTAGGGTTGATGAAGATGAACTGGCTCTATGCGAACATGATCCAATTTTGTGATACGGTGCCCCCACAAGCCAGACACAATCCTTGTGCTCTAAAACATTATAGTACCACGTGCCCAGGCTTTCCATAATGTAAGTAGCCTATTACGGAAGATTATTGCTGCTTCTGTTATTGAGGGTATGTCGGAGTTGAGTGCTGAAACGATGAAACTGGTGTTGCCCTCCTAGGTACTCCAATGGCCAATGCCCTAGCTGTCGGGGCTGGGTCTGATAACCGAGATAACTGTCCATGAGACCTCTTCCGTCCTCTAGTTCGATCTACTATCCTTTGGGAGGTATACTCATGCTACCTTGCTGCTCAAAAAATTGTATCAAATGTCTCGTGCTCAAACTGCTACACCGCTAAAATAATCTCTAGGTGGAGTACCTGCTGAAATTGCTGCGCTCGGTCCAATTCGATCGCCACCAAGGTGGGAGCAAACCGACTAAGCCTTGAAAACTTGGCCGCATATCCATCGACCGTCCATTCCATTTGCTTAAGGTTGCTGAATCTTGTCTGCAGATCATAACGAGCTACCGCATCAAAGTACTTCGTCGGAAACTTGTCACTGAATACCTCCCATAAGGCATGTGTCACCAAACCAACTTCTAGCATTGCCCACCAGCTGTGGACTAAGTTCAATAATTATAGGCACACAACGGCCACCTTCTCTTCCTCTAGAATCCTAGCTGCCTCCAGAATGATCTCTATATCCTGAATCCACACGTCAGCAGCAATAGCATCTTCCCTGTCGTCAAAGAAAGGAGGGTTCAGGCGCTTGAAGCTGTTAGCCGTATTATTCCCCTAATAACCAACTCTGTCCATAGCTTATTGTACCGTTCGCTGTAGAGCATTACCTCGATGGTCTTATAACACAAGCAAGTCCTGGATGAGTCCCAACAGGGTCCTATTGTCAGGATCTGTAGGGTAGGTTGGCTGTACTGGTGGCTCTGGATCCCTAAAGGACATGATTCGGGGTACTGTCCCTGAGTGCTGGTTTTGATCCCCAGGTAGCGGCTGGTTTACTGGAGGTGCTCCACCCGGCTGATCGGTAAGACCAGGAATAATGTCACTGAAGAAATGACATGGGGAACAATAAAAAAGGACCAGGATAGATCAAGGATATAAGCATGTTATCAGGTCAAAAATTAGGAAGATTAGAAGGCACGAGTAGAGATCAAGGGCGAATGCTGATTGAGACATCTATTCGATAAGACCGTCACATATCTTTATTTACCTGACCTGTATGGGCCACCACTTAAACCGTGTCATGCCCCAGAACCAGAATACTCGAGAGCGGGGGACAGACACTGTAAACCCCCAATATTTTCTAACTAATTTAGTGATTTAAAATTTATTTTGCTATATTAATTAGAGTTTAATGAGGTAATTAGTATATATGTGTGTATTTATAAATATATATATAATATAGATGATATTGTGCTTGACGTATTTTTAATTATAGCCTATGATTATTATAAACATTTCGTTACCTATTTACAACTTATAGGATTTTCTTTGTGATTGTATTCATGTGTATGTGTATGTGTATGTGTATGTGTATATATATATATATATATATATATATATATATATATATATATATATATATATATATATTGTAACAAGAAAATATTTAAATGGTGGCCGAAACCCACCAACAGCAGCAGCAAGCTGCGGTGGGGCCGACCCCCCTAATACCAATCCAGCAAAGCAACTGTTGTTGCTTTGAACCCGACCCCCCTTAATAGAAAATGACCCTTAGCAACCCGAGCTAACCCGAGCCCCCTTAACTTTATTCCTATTCGGAATAGGAGAAAGACGGCAGTATATATTGCAACCGCTCATCAAAACCGAACCCTAACCCCCTCTCATAAGCAAATACCTCTCGACCCCAAGGCCGCCGACCTCCCCGCGCACAACCTAGCCGCCGGTGAACCACCGTCGTCAACTGGAGACATCGCCGGAGTCGCGTTCACGAGAAAACATAGAAAGTCCTGTTCTCGATTACACCGCAAGGTACTGTCTTAAACCCAGTATTTCTCCCTCCATGCTTAGCCGATTCTAATACCGTAACTTCCTAGGGATAACCAATATAACCATCTAGGAGTCCTCCAACTGGATTGGAGAGTACTCGACCAGATTTCTCAGGAGACTGATTTGAAATTCCCGAAAAACTGTCGGAACAGGATAGTTTTAGGGCAGTCCAAACCCCTGACTTGGAAGCCAAATTTTGAATCAAATACTGAGGATTTCAATCCACCAATTAAAAACAGTCGTTAACAATATAACCAAGAGTAGAACGTAACTTATGGATCGAAGTTTCGGTTAATATGTAGGAAGAAATCTGTAAGTGAAGTTGTCGGAAAAACTGGTTTCTAAATCACAAAAACATATGGAAATTGTCCGATACGACGAACGCCCCGTCAAACCGGGCGACATGGTCGTGTGCTATACGCATCGAAAGGCACGTATGGACGTTACCGACGTGTGGGAACTGACAGAACTCAGTTTTGTCGTGCGTACGCGACAAAATCAACGCGTATCCGTCGAGATACCCTGTATCGGCGTTTTGCAAACTTGCCCATAACTTCGTGTACAGTCGTCGAATCGAGATAAAACTTGCGCCAACAGGTTCGGATCAAAATTTTGGTCCGATGTGCCAAGTTTGGTTCGATTCTAAGAAGGTCGAATCGAAACCCATTTTTGACGGGCCCGCGACCCACTCAAACGGGCAATTTTGTGCACGGCTCATCGGAATCCAAAACTGGACATACCGTTGAGTTCCACTCCTCAAACTGAAACCGTAGACATATAGTTTGATGACTTTAGAGACCATAGACCTTGGCACTGTAGGCCTCAAAAATGAAGTCACGCTGAGTTGATCAGAACAAGTCACGCAGAGTGATCCAAGAAGTAGCACAAAAGATACGCTAAAGTTCTGCCTGGCCATCTCCTTTAGAAGTCACGCAGAGACAGCTAAGCCATACATCAGAATCATAATGACTGACAACACAACAGTCGAGAAACGTCTCCTCATATGCCACGTATGCACAGAACTCGAGAGATCACAGCCGTCTTTTGCGTGATTTCCGAAATCTTCCTTAGCAAGACTCACTCTTCACCAAGTTGGCGTGACTTTGGGTCTTATCTTCATTTAATGCGGCTGACAATATAATCAATGTCAGAGATTTTGTGTCAGACGAAGCGTGCCAAATCAAGACAGCTGGCGGTTTGCGTGGATTCTGAACCTTCTCCTTCCTCAAAACATTGCGTGACTTTTGAGTTATTCTTCTCAAAGCCTGCGTGAATTCTGAAGTATTCTTCTTCAAAGCTTGCGTGGATTTCACCTTCAACGAGTCTGCATCAACGAATCTGCGTGGATTTTTGCCTTCAGCAAGTCAGCGTGGATTTCATTTCAACTGGAGTACGTGGCAGCCATGCCACCGATCTCTCTCTCGCGTACCCAGTAACTTGCACACGACCCATGCACTGATGCCAAGTGTCCAACAGTTACGGGCCACGTCCAGTAACTACTCACTAACCCTGCGTGTATTTAGAGTCTGCGTGACTTTTCAAGTGCACCTGTGGTGAGGTAGTTATCTTTTCAGTTATTATTTTTGACTCTATAAATAGAGGTCTTTTTCTCATTCATTGTACAGATACATTGATATCTACTGTCAAAATTTTGAGAGCTTTTCTTCTTCGCATAGTCCAAGGGATAAAGCGATCGTCTTCTAGATCGGATTCCTACAGTTGTAATTTTCCCAGATACACAACAAATAAAGAGAATTTCTTTATGGAAAACAAATTGGCGACTCTGTTGGGGAAAACCATCTCCTCTTCTGAGATGGTAACAACTCAATGCGACACTTCGTCAATCGGCTCGACGAAGAAGGTGATGACGATCAAATTAGATCAACTCGCCTATGAAGAACTGCAGCGGGCTAAGGGTGGCAAGCCCACTCCAGCCTCCATCATCACTGCCAAGTCGAAGGGACACTCTGTCTATGTCCCTAAGAATCAGTTGGCAGTCAATGGTGAAGTCTCTGCCACAGTGTCTACTCCTAACACTGGCAAGAACTCCACTGCAAGCACGCACAGTCTTGTGCGCTCGAAGATGACAGTAACTAAAAGTCACGCTGACAGTACTGGCTCCTTAGCCGAATCTGTTCCAGTGTGCAAATTCAACTCTAAAAGTCACGCTGACAGTACTGGCTCCTTAGCCAAATCTGTTCCAGTGTGCAAATTCAACTCTAAAAGTCACGCTGACAGTACTGGCTCCTTAGCCGAATCTGTTCCAGTGTACAAATTCAACTCTAAAAGTCACGCTGATAGTACTGGCTCCTTAGCCAAATCTATTCCAGTGTGCAATCCCACATTCAAAAGTCACGCTAACAGTACTGGCTCCTTAGCCAAATCTGTTCCAGCGTGTTATTCTAAAATCAAAAGTCACGCTAACAGCTCTGGTTCTTTAACCAAGTCTGTTTCAGCGTGTATTTTATCAGAGAAGAATAACTCCTTAGTTATCTCTTCTTCTTCACCGAGTTCTACTAGAACTGGGGGTGGTCTTCCACACAAAGTCCCTTCGAAAAGGAATAACTCTTTAGTTGTTTCTTCTGCTCCTGTAGTTTTTACTTCAGGAACAACTTTGACTGATACTTTTGTTAGTCAAAGAAAAGGAGATGGTTTTTTGACTACTCTTCCTTCTGGACATTCTATGTCTCAAAACTTGAATGAGTCTAAGAAGAAACATTCCTTAATGTCTTCTTCTTTGATTTCTTCAAATTGGGCACAGAATCTGTCCATTAAAGAGGGTCTGTTACCAACTCCTAATCAAGGGAGTGGTTTAACTCTTTCTTCTCTGCAAATATCCAGATCAATGGAAGGAAAACTCTATGTTTCCAAAATTAATGTGTTACCTTCCACTGATTTAAGAACAAAACTCAGCACTTCTGGTGTTAAAAAACCATACCAATTGGATATGAAGATAAAAGATCCAGATGCAGAGTATGCAAGAAATTATGTGGCTCACATTAATCACTCTTTGTATAATCAAGAGCCATCAAGACCCAAGAACAGGAAGTATACTCCTCAATCTTCACAAACAGATTTACGGGAATATCTTCAACAGAAGAGAAGGAGTAATTCTATATCAAAGGAACATGCTGAATGTGACTTCTATCCAAGAGTCATAATTCAGTACAGATGTCAATCAACAATTCAAGACCATAGTGATCATGAATGTGACTTCCAGCCAAGAGTCACAATACAATGCAGATGTCAAAATAAATGACAGTCTGTCTTCAATAGGATTCAGTATGAACCTATGCCTGATGAAGATGAGCCTTTGTTTGCCTCTGTCAACATGACTTCTCGGGACACCGGGGGTAGAGTTGATAGTCCAGATGGAGTATATAGAAACACCAGAGCAAGAGTCCTGGCTTCTAGTCAAAGAAATTTGATCCCTGAAATTGATTCTGAATTTCTTGGAGAATCTAACTTCCCACCTCTTCCTACTGGGGGTAATTCTCCTATAGTTGACTTCGATACACGAAGCAATGATTCAGAGTATACAACATCTACTAGTTCATCAATAATCCCTCATACAGTCTCGACTTACATGGTTGATGGGAATACTGATGAACCTTCTTCTTCCTTGACTCCTCAAGATCAAAGAATTGCTTCTTTGGAACAGCAAATGAAGTCTATGACTGACACAATGAAGTCGATGTATGAACTCATGACAGCTCAGTTGCAAAATCGACAGACTGTATCAGATGCCATACCAGTTGATACTGATATAAGTCCAGTACAAGTTCCTCCAGCAGTACAATCCAATACTCCTGGACCAGCTCAACCAAATCCTAGTATCTCTGGAGCTGGGGTTAGGGCTTACAATGCTGTTCCTCCTCCCAACTATTCTCTATAAGCCACAACTCCACAATCTTCGGGAGTTGTCTCTGAAGAATTGAAGAATCTCAAAACTCAATTCGAGGCATTCAAACAGAAGGATGGTTTACAAAGGTTAGGCATCAAGCAGCCTTATCCGATAGAATGGAAGCAAGTATCATATCCTCCTAAATACAAGCCTCCTACTATCTCATTCTATGATGGAACCACTTCTCCAAGTCAGTTTATCAATCACTTTGAAGAGATGACTGATCAACTACAACCAAGTGATGCCCTCCTTACTCGGGTATTTATTGGATGTCTCAAGGGAACGGCTTATGAATGGTATAGAAGTCTCCCAGATGGGAGTATTACCTATTTTGCTGGTTTCAAACAGATGTTTCTTGAAAGGTTCTATGAAGGGCTTAATGACATGACTATGTCTGCTCTTATTAGAATCAAGCAGAAAAATAATGAATCTACAGAGGAATACATTGAACGGTTTCGAAGAGAAGCTCTGAAGATGTCTCTTGGAACTCCTGATGCTGTCACCATTGACACGTGCAAATCAAACTTGTTGGCAATCATCAGTATGTGGACAGGGTCCACTCAATTTCAAGATTGGCCTTCCTTCATAGTCAGTGCCAAAGCTGCAGAAATCAGTGCTGAAACCTTCAAAGGTTTAGGAGTGCAGATGACTCCTAAAGAAACAGGACAGGGTGCTAACAATAAAAATAATGCTCGCAAAGGAAAAGAAACTCTTGAAGTTAATCTTCAGAGCAAAGATGCATCAAATGTTCAAACTCCTGCCTCTACAACTCAACAATCAAGAACACCTCGCCCCAGAGAAGAATATTCTTTTGATGACGACGATGTCCTTGGTATCTTTGAATGTCTGCTGAAAGGTAATAAAATACAATTACCAGAGATCAAGAAACCTGATGAAGCTGGTAAGACAGATCATCCTAAATACTGTCCATATCACAGAATGCTGGGTCACACAATTCGTACATGTTATGTATTGAAAGGAAAGATCCAAGAAATGATTAAATCTGGAGCTATCTCTCTTACTCCAAAAGAGAAGACCGTCACCTCCAACGTCGTCTCTATGCAATTTGGAAATTTCCCTCCTCAACTCCTTGAAAGTGGGATTATTCCTATTCCCAAGGTAACTCTTGACATAGTGAATCTTCCTCCTCCACAGTCTGAAGGATTAGTGCCAATCACTTTGGAAACAGGGGAAATCATGTGGATCCATCCTGATCTAGTGGCAGATTTTGAATCGCCTTCTCCTCAAAAGATTTCTTCTCAAAAATTCCAAGAAGGCTGGAAAGATCAAGTCATGTCATATGACTTCTCTTGGGTCTACCTCTGACACAGAGCCAAAAGACAAAGAAGAAGCACTTGTTAGTGCTACTCGAACGGGGAAACCTTACTTAAAGGATTATTCTAAAAATCCTGAAGATCCTACTGATATCCCTTCAGATGCTAAAGATGTTCCTAACGTTCCTCCTGAAGAAGAATCATCTACTGAACCTGTTCCTCCCAAGCCTACGGCTCTGGAGAAAGGCAAACAACAGGCTCGGTTTGATAAGCCAATCAAGAAGTCTTCTCCTCTTGGACTTCAGAAGCCTTACAACTTCGACATTTTGGCTCAGCTTGCTAATACTCCAGCTAGAATGTCCCTTTTTGAACTTCTACGTCTTTCCAAAGAGACTCGGGAGACGTTAAGTGAAGCACTTCTACAAGCTGACTCTTGTCTTGCACAATTGAAGAAGCCGGATGCGGAACCTGCCACTTGCTTACATTGCAACAGTGTACTGGAGATTATCCCAAATATCACCTTTACACAAGACGACATGTTACTGGAGGATAATCGACATGACCGACCTCTCTACTATACTGGTTATATTGATACGATGAAGATAGATCGTATTCTCATTGACCCAGGGTCTGCTATAAGCATAATGCCAAAGAGTTTGTTGGATGAACTAAAAATCCCTCTTCACAAGCTCTCCAAGACGGTTACTACTATCTTGGGATTCAATCAAAGCCGAAGTGAGCCTTTGGGAAAGATTCATCTGAAGCTTCAGATAGGCGATTTCAGATCTAAAGTCACTTTCTATGTGATCGAGATCGCGGGATCCTATAATCTTCTTCTGGGGAGGCCCTTTCTTCATGAAAATAATGTGGTGCCCTCTACTCTTCATCAATGTTTTAAATACATTGATAACAATGGAAGAGTACAAAAAGAAGTTGCTGATATAAATCCCTTCCATGGGGTTGAAGCTTATTTCAACGATTCCCGAATGTACAAAGAAGAGTATACAAAGATCATACAAACTATGGAGAAAGAAGATGCACAAAGTGAGACTTTAATAATCCCTGTTAAAAGTCGAACTACTCAGCAACAATCTCCTAAACCCTCTGGAGAAGATTCTTTCATCATTCCAGTGAGTGGACGGATCTCTCCGTTACCTCAGTCATCTACTCAAAATACACTGATCATTCCTGTCAGTGGGCGTACTACAGTTCCTGTACCTTCACAAGATACTCTGCTAATTCCAGTTGGAGGGCGGACTACTCTTCCTACTCAAACTTCAAGGGAGCTCACCTCTTTTGAGCCATTTGTTATCGATCTTAATCGAAACAAAGCTTCTTCTTCTTCTCCCCCTTTAGTCATTGACTTGGCTAAAATCTCTAAGGCTCAGCCTTTTCCCAATGTAAATATTGCTGCTTTTACATTTAATGAAAAGTCTCCACCTTTGCAGTACGTTGATGTGTGTAATTATGTTCATAGTTATTTACATCTGTTAGATGACTTGAACACAATAACCATAGGAGTTGTACAGACTGTTCATACAGATGTATCTCTAGAACCTGTACAATCTTCATACTTTCTAGTTCCAGCAGAAAGCCAGGAGACATTCCAATATTCTTCTACAAAGGGCCTCAAAATCCTTCTGATCTTGAAGATGATGACAAAAATGATGATACTGGAAGATTACAACTACGTCGTTATAGTCAGCAATCTAGAGACATCATCAAAAATATGGGCTATGACTTCAGGACTGGCCTCAATAATGGAAAAGGAAGAAAAATACCTGTCCGGATTCCTCCTTTGAAATATGGAAGGACGAAATGCGGATTGGGTTATACTGCTCCTACTCCTTTCATCAATATTATCCATGAAGATCCTGAGTCTGACGAAGATAAGAGATCTGATTCTTCTAGTACCACTTCTTGGGATTCCGATACGAGTATCGGTGACTTCTATTGCAACCTTCTGTCTTCCAATATGGTTTCTATTGACCATTCTGAAGAAAGTGATGAAGACGAAGAAGAGTTTGAAATCTCACCTGAATCAGAACAGTAGGGCCCAAAGATTAGATAATCAATGGGAGTTCCGTTTCGAGCAAAAAGAACCTCCGACTGAAGATAAACTTGTTCAAATAGATGTTGGTGAAGAGGGATCTCCCAAACCAATATTCATCAGTGAAAGTCTTTCAGAAACTGATAAGAAAGACATGATCAAACTCATTCGTGATTACATCGATATCTTTGCTTGGAGTTATGAAGATATGCCAGGGCTTGATCCTCAAATTGTAACTCACAAGCTCAATATCTTGCCGAATGCTAAACCGGTCAAACAACAACAGCGACGATTTCGTCCAGACATCATGGATGCAATTGAAGCTGAAGTCAATAAACTCATTACCTCTGGGTTTATTAGAGAGGAACAACATCCCGATTGGGTGGCTAATATTGTTCCTGTTCTTAAAAAGACTGGCAAGATCAGAGTCTGCATAGACTTCCGCGATCTCAATGCGGCGTGTCCTAAAGACGAATTCCCTCTACCAATCACTGATGTCATGGTTGATAATACTTGTGGATTTGAACGAATGTCATTCATGGACGGGTATTCTGGGTACAATCAGATCAAAATGTTTCCAGAAGACGAGAAGCACACTTCTTTCAGAACGTCGATTGGTACATACTGTTATACGGTTATGCCATTCGGTCTCAAGAATGCAGGAGCGACTTATCAACGAGCTATGAGCACTATATTCCGTGAACATTTGCGAAAAAATAGTCGAATGCTATGTTGATGATATTGCAGTCAAAAGTCGACAAAAGGAGGATCATATCCAAGATTTGAAGACTATATTTGATCTAATGCGTAAGCATCAATTAAAGATGAACCCTACTAAGTCCTTCTTAGGCGTCTCTAGTGGTAAAATTCTCGGCTTCGTCATTACCTCTAAAGGTATACACGTGGATCCCGAGAAGATCAAAGCCATCCAAGAGATGCGTCCTCCACGCACCTTAAAAGATCTACGAGGCTTTCAAGGAAGAATCGCTTATATTAGGAGATTCATCTCTAATTTATCAGGACGCTGCAGACCATTCAACAAACTTATGAAGAAAGGTGTCTCTTTTGTCTAGAATGATGAATGTCAGAAAGCATTCGATGATATAAAACAATATCTAATGAGCCCTCCAGTATTGGTACCTCCCGTCTCAGGAATACCGTTCCTCCTCTATACTCGAGCAATGAGTCATTCATTGGGTGCATTACTCGCTCAAAAGAATCAAAATGGCCATGAACAAGCCATTTATTATCTCAGCCGCACTATGACCGGAGCTGAACCTCGATATTCACCGGTTGAAAAAGAATGTCTAGCCTTGATGTTTGCTGTCCAAAAGACATGTCATTATATCATTGGCCAGACTTTTCATGTCATCTCCAAGATCAATCCTATACGGATCATGATGAAGAAACCCAGTGTTTTGAATTCTCGATTGGCTAATTGGGAAATCCTACTTGCTCAGTATGACATGCACTATATTCCTCAGAAATCAGTCAAAGGACAAGCTTTAGCTAATTTTCTGGCTGCTCACTCAATTCCAAAAAATTCAAAACTCTATGATGAAATCGTAGATGAAGTCCTAGATTCAAATCAAATTGCTGAAGAAGATCCTACTTGGCGTCTATTCTTTGATGGAGCATCAAGAATTGGTCCTAATGGCGATATTGTCGCTGGAGTTGGAATTGTTCTTGTATCACCAGAAGGTCTTGCCATCCAAAGAGCTTATTCTCTCGATCAGCCGTGTTCAAACAATGTAGCTGAGTACAACGCATTGCTTATTGGTCTTCAACTCGCTAAACATCTGAATATTCAACATTTGGAGGTGTATGGAGACTCTAAACTTATTGTCAATCAGATCAGGGGTACTTATAAAGTTCGCCATCAAGATCTGGTTCCTTATTATAGAGCGGCCATATCTATGGCCTCATCATTTAAGGAATTCTTCATTGAACATGTTAGGCGAGCATGTAACACAGAAGCTGATGCCCTTGCTAATCTTGCAGCGGTGCTGGCTATCCCAATCAGACGGCAACAAATAATTGTTGTTCGTAATCGAGAGTTATTTCATCTTGAAAATAACCTGACTCTAGGACTTCCAGTTGACGTTGAAGAATCAACATCTCATGACGTCAACACAACAAGAGGATTTGGATTCAGTCGTAAATCGATATCATCTTCATCCGATTCCAGCATGGAATTCATCTTCAGTAACTCGACTGAGGATCAGAATACGGATAAAGATTGGAGACTTCCTTTCTTAGATCTCGTATTATATGATATTCTTCCGGATGATCCGAGTGAGGCAGCATCTATCAGACGACGATCACTCAGATTCTATTACAATCATACAACAAAGACCTTATATCGTCGAGCTTGTGATGGTTTACTCCTTCGGTGCATTGCCGGTGATGAAGCCCAACAAGTTATTCGTGAAGCACATGATGGAATTTGTGGAGCGCATCAACCTGGGCCAAAACTTCAAGACCGTATTCGACGGATGGGTTATTATTGGCCAACTATTGTATCAGATGCCATTGAATATGCAAGGAAATGCAAAGCTTGCCAAATCCATGCAGATTTTATACATCAACCTTCGGAATTTCTACATCTGACGGCAGCATCATGGCCCTTCGAAGCTTGGGGAATGGACATTGTCGGCCCGATCAATCCACCGTCATCTAAAGGTCATCGTCGTAATAACTGATTACTTCTCCAAATGGGCCGAAGCCATTCCTTTATCTGAAGTTAAGACGTCTAATGTCATCAGCTTTATTAAGCACCACCTCATCGACAGATTTGGTGTTCCTCGACGAATTGTTCATGATAACGGACCACAGTTCGTCAGCCAGAAATTTACTCGATTCTGTGACGATCACCGGATCAATAATGTTGCTTCTACCGCATATAATCCAGCAGCTAACGGATTGGCAGAAGCTTTCAACAAGACTATCATCAAACTCCTAAAGAAGTTTGTGTCCACTAACAAACGTAATTGGAGTGACAAGCTCGGGGAATGCTTGTGGGCTTATCGCACTACAGTCCGTAATGCTACTAAATGTACACCTTTCTCTCTGGTGTACGGATCTGAGGCTGTTCTCCCATTAGAGATTCAAATTCTTTCTTTAAGGATAGCAATCGCTAATGAACTCACTGCTGAAAATAATGATCGTCTTCGACTTCAAGAATTGGAGGCTCTGGATGAAAAGCGGTTATCTGCTCAACAGAATATTGAATTCTATCAAGCTAAAATTTTAAGGGCTTTTAACAAGAAAGTCAGAATTCGAACATTTCAGAAAGGAGAACTTGTGCTTACTGTCAGACGCCCGATGACTATGACACACATGAGTAAGGGCAAGTTTGATGCAAAATGGGAAGTTCCATTCATTGTCAATAAGATCTTTTCTAATGAGGCTTATCAACTCACTACTCTAGATGGTAAAGCCACTATGATGCCCATCAACGGCAAATTCTTGAAGAAGTACTACGTCTAATATTTCTATCAAGATTGTCCTCTCATCATTCTCCAGCTGTTTCACTGTTCTTTCCGAAGAATTATTCTGATATCTATTATCCCCAGTGGAGATAGGTATTCTACTTTGTATCGTTTTCTCAACAAATTTGATATCCAGAAAATCATGTCCATATTACCTCTGAATTTTCTATCTCAATATCATATTTATGAAAATGATATTTAGTCTTTCTGATTTCTGAGTTAAAAGATCAATGAATAAAGGCAAAAAAATATAAAGTGGGAAGGATATATCGTAAACAAAGTTTCCTTAAACGGAGTTTATTTGAGACAAATTCCTCAAGAAAAAGAGTACATCATCATGGAAGATCACTGTAATCCCTTTCATATTTGGGACGAGGACCACATACATAATCAGCAAAAGAATTGAGTATATCTTTTCCTGACCGCACCAAGAATTGACAGGCAGCCAGCCTCATTGCTTCTTCTTCTTCGGTTTCTCCTGGTTCGACTAGGAAGTCCAGAATATCTTTCGGCGGCTTGGGAGTAGACGAGCTTTTGCCCATTTTCTTCTTCTGCGGAGGTGGATGTTCTTTAACACCTTCAGTAGCTTCGGGGGCGACTTCAGCCTTCTTTATATTCTCTTCAGAAGACATTGTGGATAAAATACGATCCTTCTATTCAAATATATGCTCTATTTATAGGCATATAGTTACAAGGATCGAAGGAACATATTCTTTCCCGATATTCATTTCATCCATTTATTTCTCACATTCATCCGACGTTTCACATGTTCATTAATACTTGACGGTTCATCTATTCATTTATTACATTCACTCGACAGTTTATCTGTTCATCATTTCCTAACGGTTCATCCGTTCATAATCTTCTATCAATTTATTAAGTGGGGATTCGTTATTTATCATGTTTTCATAACCTCTGAATTAATTCCGAATCTACTTACTCATTTGTCATGTTTTGACCTCTGCATAGAAATCAATCTATTTTCTTTCGAGTTCCAATATATTATCACGTCCATAATACCTCTGATAATATCATATACTCTAAAACAGAAAAGATGATTTTATTATCTATCATGTCCACAATTCATCCACAAATACAAATCATTGAGCATAGAAGAATTGTCATTTCTATTCCCATTTTACCACAAAAAGTCTATTACATTTTCTTAGACTTTCTTACAAATCATAATGGAAATCTATTACAAATCTTGGATTTTCATTTTACACTACAACGATAACCTAATAGAGATCTATCTTCTTCTTTGGATCTTCTCCGTCGGACCTTCTCCGTCAGGTTCGTTGTTGGTGGCAATTCCTGACTGTCTGGGTCTCAGTCACGACCAGATCAGTAGGAATCAAACTCTGGTCTTCTCTCTCAGACGAGAGGAGAACCACAGAGTATGGCAGCCCGACGGCGTGTTGCTGCCAATACAGCTCGTGGAGGAACGGCGGCACCTCAAGCAGGTAGGAATGTATCCAGCATTGGGATACGATTCCTAGTTCTGCCGTCAGAGGAACTCTACTACCCGATTTCTCGGTAATAGAGTTAACTCCACCATCCAACTCTCGTGTATAAAGGCTCTTCCTACCATCTAAGGAAGACCTTCTA
Source organism: Iris pallida (assembly GCA_029216955.1). NCBI lineage: Eukaryota > Viridiplantae > Streptophyta > Magnoliopsida > Asparagales > Iridaceae > Iris > Iris pallida. Next base: position 14,365,529 of record JANAVB010040818.1, read on the forward strand.
TCTCACGAAGAGTTCTGAGTTGTCTAATTTACGCGTCAAAGGCGTATGAGCTCCTTGATGTAGGTGTCAGAAGAACATTGTCCACAGCATCCACATCACCAATGCCAGTTCTGAAGAAGGCTTTCAGCCAAAATTCTGCAAGAAACAGTAAGGAAAAATCAGCCAACAGAAATTGGCCAAGCAAAGACAGACGCATTCTGTTCATTTCAGGAAGATGAATTTGTCTTTAGCAAAAAATTCGATGCGTGTATATTGAACTTACCGCTGAGTTTGCTGCTAAGGATTGACAGACCCATGTCTGGTAGCGTGCACAGAGATTTGACATCAGACAACATGGCCTTCCTATTTTCTTCTCACAGAAAATTCATTCTCAGAAGAGAGGAAGAAGAATGGGAAGATGAGTTTGCGTGGAGTTCATCTATCTATTTAAAGGGTCAAGTGCAGGTCTATTCTTGGAAAAGATCCGCATAAATAGCGCTCGTAAATTGTGGAATGAGTGTCACGTGTGCTTCGGGAGACAGTACAACATTGGAAACAGTCAAAGTGTGCTAATTAATATTCTTCATTAAAAGGCACGCAGATCAAACACAAAAGTTGTACTTTATTCTTTAAACAGGCACTGATGGCCTTACAAAAAAAATAGAAAAGTGCAACAAAAGCGTAGAAAGTTACGCTCTATTTTCCAGAGCGGCTAAGTTTGATGCCTAACTCCTCTACGCTCTTAACTCCCAGGCGATGCAACAGAGTCTCGAGCATTTCACGTTTCTCCATAAGGCTCCGCCCATCAGAAGAGGACGAGCCATCCAATCCAAAGTAGCTCAAGAGATTCTTGGCTAACTGCGTGGAGTCGTCCTTGAGCTCGATGACGACAGGTTCGGGTTCTTTGCCCCCAAAAGTGGGGTCACCATGGGAACAAAAGCCCAACTTGCGTGCTTCCTCTTCGGCTGCTTCCTTTGGGGTCATATTTTCGAGAGATGAATGTCAAAACTGAGAATCTCTTCCTGTTTATATAACAGATCTCGTCGACAGTTCATATTCTACCATAAATTGGATGCAATCAGTCTCGGAGAACGAAGAGTCATTATGACATTTAATAAGTTCATTTGGATGTTTTCAAAGAACTTCGAAGTCTTTTCGACTTCCGAAAAATTTTGGAGTCATCTCAGCGTGACTTTAACTCATTTCATCATCTCTATTTCAAAGTATTTCGAAATATTTTATCATTTTTCGAAAACTTTGAAGGGGGTTTTGTAGGCCTCAAAAATGAAGTCACGCTGAGTTGATCAGAACAAGTCACGCAGAGTGATCCAAGAAACAGCACAAAAGATACGCTAAAGTTCTGCCTGGCCATCTCCTTTAGAAGTCACGCAGAGACAGCTCAGCCATACGTCAGAATCATAATGACTGACAACACAACAGTCGAGAAACGTCTCCTCATATGCCACGTATGCACAGAACTCGAGAGATCACAGCCGTCTTTTGCGTGATTTCCGAAATCTTCCTTAGCAAGACTCACTCTTCACCAAGTTGGCGTAACTTTGGGTCTTATCTTCATTTAATGCGGCTGACAATATAATCAATGTCAGAGATTTTGGGTCAGACGAAGCGTGCCAAATCAAGACAGCTGGCGGTTTGCGTAGATTCTGAACCTTCTCCTTCCTCAAAACATTGCGTGACTTTTGAGTTATTCTTCTCAAAGCCTGCGTGAATTCTAAAGTATTCTTCTTCAAAGCTCGCGTGGATTACGCCTTCAACGAGTCTGCGTCAACGAATCTGCGTGGATTTTTGCCTTCAGCAAGTCAGCGTGGATTTCATTTCAATTGGAGTACGTGGCAGCCATGCCACCGATCTCTCTCTCGCGTGCCCAGTAACTTGCACACGACCCATGCACTGATGCCATGTGTCCAACAGTTACGGGCCACGTCCAGTAACTACTCACTAACCCTGCGTGTATTTAGAGTCTGCGTGACTTTTCAAGTGCACCAGTGGTGAGGTAGTTATCTTTTCAGTTATTATTTTTGACTCTATAAATAGAGTTCTTTTTCTCATTCATTGTACAGATACATTGATATCTACTGTCAAAATTTTGAGAGCTTTTCTTCTTCTTATAGTCCAAGGGATAAAGCGATCGTCTTCTAGATCGGATTCCTACAGTTGTAATTTTTCCAGAAACACAACAAATAAAGAGAATTTCTTTATGGAAAATAGACACGTATTTCGGTACAAAGCGTGTCTAACGACGGACATCGTTTTGACCTAAAATTATGATTTTGCCCCTGTTCCAGAATTTGACTTTTGGACAGGCGTTTTCTGGGTATATCTTTTACACTGAGTGTATTTTTGATGTTTGTTTCAGCGTCCGAAGTTGTTTGGAGATTGTGACGTTTCTTGGCTGACATTGTGATTACTTGGACTTGCCACTTTGCACCATCAGGCAAGATACCTTGTCACCTTACTCTGTGATTATTATACTTCTTATTTTCAGTTGTTATTTTTCAGTATTTTGTTCCTTGATATTTAAACTGTGCGTCCAAGTCACACTTGGGTGCAAGCGACTCTATCGGTCGTTTATTTCGTCTTATTTATTTCTCTTACATTGACTTAGTCTAGTGACCACCCATTGATGTTGAGGTATTGGTATATCTCATATGGCCTTGATACTTGTTGCATCACGTGATGTGAGTCACATATAGGACACGTATCCGCGTAGTCGGCTGGCCACCGATACGTATGGAGCGTGCGACGGATAGGAGTAACTGCCAATAGTATTGCATGTTAGAAGACTTGGCGGTTACTAGAGGTTCATATCAGTCATGGAGATGATGATACTAGGCATTGGGTGGGGAGAACAATACCTGACGTATGGGCTTCTTTGCACTTTCCTGATTACCTGTGCGCTCCTCCGGAGACGCAGGCTCCAGGCGCCCTCTGACGTTTCCCAGAGCGTTATGGACGTAGCCCTTGCACATGGTGCCCTCTGATGCTTCCTGAGCGTTATGGACGTAGGCCCCTGGTACCCTCTATGGGAACTATGCCGATCCCATTTACAGCCAGGGCTCATGCGTCGAAGGATTGTATTTCAACTGCATATTCACAGTAGAATGGTCAGGAACCCGATTGCATGCATACCTTTTTCTCGTATTATATTATCACAGTTTATACGACATGGTGTTTTCTTGTATCTTGCTATGTCCACTGAGGACCTGGTTATCTCTCCAGGTTTAGACGATTTTCCACAGGAGTACGGAGCGGCGTTAGAGCTATCCTACATTGATGACGAGGCAGTCACTACTGATTTCTAGTCTATTTCTTATCTGAGACAGTTGTAGACATTATTTTACATCTCTTTTCTTTCTATTTGCGGAGGTTGGACTCAGATCTTGTGAGACTATTTTTCATAGTTGTTTGGAGTGAGTATGTTCACCCGGCTATCTTTTTATACTCTGCTTTATTCATTTAACTTTATTATCTTCTGTGTTGATCTGTGATGAGATTAGATTTATTATTCTGGCCTGTGATTATTTTATTTACAGCTTATGTGCATATTCGAAGATTCCATATATTGGAGTATTCTTCGTATATGTGCAGCTGGCATGTTCACGTACTTGGTCTTACGTATTTTGGGACTGTGGCGTTACATGTTTTTGTGGTGGCCCATGTAGGTCTACGTTAATATTGTTGGGTTACATGACTGTGCCCAACAAGCCTGCATATAGGAATAGGAATATCTCATCCAGAACTACTACTATCCCTTGACTTCCAATCTTTCGAAACTTCCTTGATTATTCGATTTTACTTCATATCTAATCTTTCCTAATATCAACTCATCTTCTTCGTGCCATCAGTATGAATCTAAGAAGAGGACGCACTTCTGCCTTGGCCCTCACATCTGGTGAGGAGACTACTTCGGAGGGTCAGAATCCTTCCATGACTCCAGCGACACCCTACCAGTCAGGACTGTCGCAGCTTACTACGACACCGACGACGGAGTACCCAGATATCGCAGCACCCCCAGGCAGCCAGGCTGGACAGACTACTACCATATCACCGGAAGGGAATGTACCACTGCCTCCACCACCACCATTCCTTCAGCAGTTTCCCCCACAGTCGGGACCTCAGATGCCTCCACAACCGATTGATGGGAGCCCTACTACTCAGTTTATGAATGCCATGATGCAGGCTTAGTGGCAGCAGACTGATATGACGAGACAGACGATGATGGCAGCTATGGCTAGACCTCCACCACCACCTCCAGTACCAGCACCAGCACCGGCTCTGCATCCTTATGAAGGCTCTATCAAGAATTTCACAGATATGAACCCTAAGCCTTTTAGAGGAACGGAGAAGCCATTAGAGGTGTCACAGTAGCTTATTAGTACCGAGAAGCTACTGAAGGAATCCCAGTTGCCAGCTCGAGATTGGATGACAGCAGTGGACCTACTGTTAGAAGACAATGCCCACCACTAGTGGAAGGCGGAAGAGAGACGATTAGGCACCGGAATCACCTGGAAGCAGTTCTATGATGCATTTTATAAGAGATTCTTCCCTATTTATGTTCGAGATGGTCTCTATGACCAGTTCCTTCATCTAAAGCAAGGGAATATGACAGTTGATGAGTATGACTCGGAGTTCAATCGCCTGAGTCGATTTGGTGCGGGATTGATTCCGACAGAGTTAGAGAAGACAAGGAGATTTCACCAGGGGCTTGCACCAGAGCTTAAGTCTTATACGACTACCCAGTATCGAGTCTCCCATTCAGCTGTCTTGGAAGAAGCTCGTGCTCAGAAGATTCTTCGCAAGGAGCAGCAGCAGACATCGAGGCGTCATACACCAGCAACCACACCAGCCCGAGCTACCCAGAGTGGACCTATTAGGAGGGCCACAGGACAGTTCCAGCAGGGGCCCTCACCTTATCAGAAGCCTGTTTGCCATTACTGCAGAAAATAAGGACATCTCCAGAACGACTGCAGGACTCGCCTTGGATTATGTTTGAGATGTGGATCCAATCAGCACATGCTCAAGGACTGTCCGGAGCAACAGGCGATGGTATAAGCTCAGCAGAACCCGAGACCCACAGCCCCAGCTCTCCCAGTACAACAGCCCGTAGTAGGAGCACCTCGTCCACCATTGCCTTCCCAAGGCGTACAGTACAACAAGGCCAGAGCTCAGGGCCCGGGACAGAATTATGGGCAGGTATTCTCACTTGTTGTTGATGATATAGAGACAGAGGCAGAAGTTATAGCAGGTATGGTTTTAGTTGCATCTTTTCCTGCTATTACATTATTTGATACTGGAGTCACACATTCATTTATAGCCACTAGTTTTGCCACTAGACACAGCATTCCCATCACACCTTTAGCTAAGAATGTTAAAATCCTCACTGGAGGAGGAGTTGTACCTATTAGTGGTGTTTGTAGATGTTGTCCTGTAGTGATAAATGGTAGAGAGATGATGGCACGACTTCTTGTATTCCCTATGTCGACAATTGATGTGGTTCTTGGAATGGACTGGTTGAGCCAGCATTTCGCTCTCATAGACTGCCATAGGAGCAGTATTATCTTTAGACCACCAAATGCGGCAAAGTTTGAGTTCACCAAAGATGACGGAAAGAGTTATGATACACCCACATCGGAAACACATATGATGATGTATGACACCCCTCAGCACCCTATTATCACCGAGTTCGAGGATGTATTCCTCGAGGAGTTGCCAGGACTACCACCTGACCGAGATATTGAGTTTTCTATTGAGCTTATTCCCGGAGCCGAGCCTATTTCATCTCGAGTATATCGTCTGGCACCCAAGGAGTTGGTATAGATGAAGACGCAGATTGATGATTTATTAGAGAAGGGATTTATTCGTGCCAGTGCATCACCATGGAGAGCACCCGTTCTTTTTGTGCCTAAGAAAGACGGGACAGTACACATGTGCATTGACTACAGAGCATTGAATGCAGTAACGGTGAAGAACAAGTATCCCTTTCCGCGTATAGACGATCTATTTGATCAGCTGAGTGAAGCAAAAGTATTCTCCAAGATTGACTTACGATCAGGCTATCACCAATTGAAGGTTCGGAAGGAAGTCATCGCAAAGACGGCTTTTCGATTGAGGTATGGACACTACGAGTTCTTGGTCATGCCTTTCGGTTTGACCAATGCTCCCGTAGTTTTTATGAATTTAATGAACAAGATCTTTCACCAATACTTGGACAAATTTGTAGTAGTCTTTATAGACGATATCTTGATTTACTCCAAGAGTCAAGAGGAGCATGAGCAGCATCTACGGATAGTTTTGGGAACATTGAGGAATGAGCGACTTTTTACAAAGCTTAGCAAGTGTGATTTCTTTCTCGAGGAGGTATCATTTCTTGGTCATATTGTTACGGGTGATGGTATATCAGTAGACCCAGAAAAGATCACAGCAGTCAAATCATGGCCCGCTCCCACATCAGCTTCTGAGGTGAGAAGTTTCCTCAGACTTGCGGGTTACTACCGACGGTTCGTAGAAGATTTCTTTCGAATAGCGGGGCCAATGACTCGATTGACTTGCAAGGATCAGGAGTTTGTATGGATAGATGAGTGTCAAGCCGTATTTGATGAGTTGAAGAAGCGATTGACCACAGCAGCGATTGGGCACCCGATTGAAGTTTAGCACATCGTATCATCCGCAGACGGACGGCCAGTAGGAGCGTATCATTCAGATGCTAGAGGATATGTTGAGAGCGTGTATGCTTGATTTTGGCGGTTCGTGGGAGGACCATCTTCATCTTGTTGAGTTTTCCTACAACAATAGCTATCAAGCGAGCATTCAAATGGCTCCGTTTGAAGCATTGTATGGTAGGAAATGTCGGTCTCCTGTTTGTTGGAGCGACATAGGAGAGCGACAGCTATTGGGTCCCGAGTTGGTCTTAAGCACAGTGGAGACAGTGAAGAGGATTC